>CM073561.1:2855000-3455000 GCA_037074615.1 Leucaena leucocephala | reverse complement strand
AATAACGAATGCCCATCATCTCGGTCACCTAGTGGGCTTTAGACCGAAGCCCACAGTTAACCACAACAGAGCCTATAATGGGCCAAGTACAAAGCGAGCCAGTACCACATCCTCGGCCCAGTAACCTGCACTCGATGACAACACGAGCAAAAGCCGGCATAGCTTTGTAACAAAAACTAAAAAAGCGGGCATCGCTTAGCCTAAGTACCCAGTTGTAGATGCTGAAGATCCAAAGTCCCTTTCTGTTGCTGCCGAACCATGTTTAATTGACAAGGCACTAAAACTAGATCACTGGAGACGAGAAATGGAGGAATAATTCAACGCGTTGCAGCGAAACCAGACATTGCAATTAGTACCTTACAAAGGTCAGAAAATTGTCGATTGCAAGTGGGTCTTTAAAACCAAGTTCAAAGCAGATGCATCGATCCTTAAACACAAAGCACGACTACTTGCCAAAGGCTGTCAACAAACTCCGGGGATGGACTACGGTGAGACTTTCAGTCCAGTCGTCAAACCAACAGCTATCCGAGTGGTTCTAACGATAACAGTAACTTTCGGTTGGTCGATACGACAGCTCGACGTCAACAACGCCTTCCTGAATGGGTTCTTGCAAGTTGTCTATATGAAACAACCAGAAGGCTTCGTCGATCCCCGTCGACCAAATCATGTCTGCAAGTTGTCTAAGGCCCTCTATGGATTAAAACAGGCTCCACTAGCCTGGTTTGACAGGTTGCGAGTTACACTACTTCAATGGGGTTTTCAAAACTCCAAAAGTGATACCTCGCTGTTTATCCTCTGAAGACCAAAGCTCATTGTTTTTATCTTCATCTATGTTGACGATATTCTAGTGACAGTGAACGATCAAACGTATATATATCAAGGTTTGTGCGACTGAATGCACTCTTCTCGCTCAAAGATCTCGGACCATTGTATTATTTTCTAGGCTTGGATGTCCACCGTGATAGCTCAGGTATCTTTCTAAGTCAAGCCAAGTATACTCTGGACATACTCAAAAGGTTCGGTATGCTTGATTGTGCCCCCGTTCCTACACCTATGGTCACAGGGAGACAGTTGTCGGCGTTAGATGGAGATCCATTGAGTGACCCCAGTATATATCGTCAGGCAATCGGCTCGCTTCAGTACCTTACCACAACACGCCCAGATATCTCCTATCCTGTCGACAAACTTAGCCAATTCCTATCACAACTGAGAACCAGCCACTTCCAAGTTCCAAGCAGTGAAAAGAATATTTCGATACCTCAAAGGCACCTACAGCTTCAGCCTACACCTGAGACCTTTTCGTTCTCTTCGACTCTTTTCTTAACACGGACGCCAACGGGGCCACCGATGTTGATGATAGGGAGTCAGTGGCCGGAATGTGTGTTTATGTCGGTGGTACACTTATCTCCTGGGCGTCACGTAAACAGAAGGTTGGGGCTCGGTCAAGCACGGAGTCAGAGTATAGGGCACTTGCCGACTGTGCAGCTGAGATCAAGTGGCCTAACTCACTGTTGTATGAGCTTGGTCTCTTCTTACGTAAACCCTCAGTAATCTGGTGTGATAACTTGAAGTGAAAGGTGCTGGCTTCGAACCTCGTCCAACATGCCAGAAGCAAACACATTGAGATTGACATCCATTTCATTCGTGACTTAGTGCTCTTTGGTTCTATTGATGCAAGACATATACCTTCTCATAAAATTGCATATTGCTTAACCAAGGCGTTAACTCAATCCCAGTTTCAGACGTTCAGAGGCAAACTCGGGGTAGTTACCACACCCTCTCGTTTGACGGGGAATGTTAGAACGTTGTCGACTTAGTCTCACCACGTCATCCTATCTGTAGAATATCTCTCCCTCTCCCTCTCCCATATTATTTAATAAATTCATTTAGTGTCTTCTTTAGTTTTCATTTATCCTTTTTTAGAGTTCCATATTATTTGATTGACCTATCACCTCAAACAATTTTTAATTATTTTCTCAGAAAAGGTTACCACCCAAACTTTTTTTAGTGTTAATTACTAATGTTATCTTTTTCTTTTTCTTGTATGATTAGATATTCATCTCAACATCATCATCTCACCTATCACCATCTTATTATGCTCATATTATCCACTTAAAACCCAACATTTACTATCATATAGGATTCTCATGGTGGAGTTATTAATTATAAATAATTAATTTAACCATTTTGTTTTATCTTGTTGAATCAATATATCTTTAGAAATATACTAACTACTTAATTTCTACTTTTTTTTATAGAAATTTTTGAAAAGAGGTTGGATTCACTTACAATCTAAAGAAAGATACGAAGTCTCCCTTCCTCATAGGTAATACCAATGTCAGGCAGATGAGTCGTCTATTACCCTCAAGCGTAAATTTATATACCCAGGAGCTATAATGTCTTTTTAAGCGCTACAATTGAAATTACAATAAAGTTATACTCCTCAATAATCGAATACACTTCAAATAGTTATATGTTTCACTCATTCAGTAGTTGAACCTAGGGTGATGGGTTTCTCTCTTTCTATTTAATTACTCCACCTGACATAATATTTCCTTTTTATGCTGTTATTCCTTTATCTTCATATATTTTGCTTGTATTTCTTATTTTCAATTTTTAATTTTTAAATTTAAATATGAATCCACTTGCCAATTGTAAAGTTTGTATTTATTGAATTTTTATACTATTTATTGAGCTATTGGCCATGGACTAAAATTCCTAATGAATTGGTTGGGCCATTTTGTAATCTTCCCTTATTAATATTTTTTGGGGTGTATATGTCAATATGTTGTTAATAGATGACAAATACTTTTGTATGAAAAAAAATCTGAATAAAAAATGTTTTGCTTAGATAATTTTCAATTTTGGCATTAGGTAGAAATAAAGTGTTACTTCATATAAATAGATATTACTTTATATCATATATTTTTTTTTAAATCTGTGTTTAGGTTTCTTTTTAATATTATGGGTGGAGATGAAATTTTCTTGAAATGAGAGGAGGAGGTATTTATTTTTTGAAAATTCTATAAAATTCAATTCTTTAGTTAAGCCAGTACTTTTACATTTAAATAATTTATAAGATTATTAGCAATGCTTATTATTACCTGATTGTCATAATATTTATGCTTATTTATGTCATAATATACCGCACTTTACCAGTTATTTTAATAGTTCCTATAATTAAAATAGAAAATTTGTGAAATCAAGAAAAGTCTAACACGAATTCGTTGTATGCTTTAATTGTTTGGGCCCATCAGTATGGTATTTTGAGGTTACTTAGACGAAGTCGTGGCATTTAGATTGAATGTCCAAGCAGATGTCTGGTACCCATATCCACAAGCCAATTTGGTGTTGCTTGTAAGAAATGGAGGTACCAGCCGAGTGATGCCACAACGCAGTCCCCTTGCAAGAATAAACACAGTAAACGCGTAATACCAAAATAACAAATCACAAGTTAAATTCTCCAATTGTCTACCATCACAAGTTATATATATATGACCTGAAATCCCTCGGATCCATAATAATTAAAGACAAAATGAAGGTTCATCAATATTATTAATCAATTATATGGATCCTTAAAATGTTATTATACTGTGTTTTGTTCACGGTCTTTAAAAGAACAGAAAAATTCCTCCAATGGCAGAGCAAAGTGGAATATTCAATTAATATCAGTGTACCAAAATAGACAAATCCTGGAGGAGGCGTGATGATTGATAAATTCAAGAGGAGACAGCTTCAACCCATTCTGCTTTATAGTTTTTTATTCATGCAACGTTACAGCCAATTGCCTCACGCGTTTTGTTTACTTAGTAAAACCTACTCTCACCTTCTCTCCACCACTCCTTCTATATAAATACCTCTCACTCTAATCCTCCATTCACAACTCATCCCTGCAATTTCATCCTTCCATTTTTATCACTTCTCAATCTCACTCACCCGCTCTTCCACTTCCCTTAGCTTATTGCCATCTGACAAATCAAGTTTTAACTTGAAGACCTTCTTCAATATGGATCAAATCAATGTATTCCGTTCCATCTTCGTTTTCCTTCTCCTCTCATTTTCTTCAGCATTGGCCTCCCCCTCCTCAGCATCACTGAAAGTGGGTTTCTACAAGTCAACTTGTCCTTTAGCTGAATCAATTGTGAAGAGAGCTGTCAACAAAGCTGTTTCTGCCAACCCTGGAATCGCTGCTGGTCTCATCAGAATGCATTTCCATGACTGCTTCGTCAGGGTGAGTCTGTTCATCACACCCATTTCTATGTTTTTCATACACACACACACACACATATTCAGATATCAAAGATTCTCATGTCCCTGTTTCATATATACACAGGGTTGTGATGGTTCTGTGCTGCTAAAATCTACGCCTGGTAATCAAGCTGAGAGAGACCACCCTGCAAACAACCCTAGCTTACGTGGCTTCGAGGTCATTGATGAAGCCAAGGCTCAAATTGAGGCTGTCTGTCCTCAAACTGTTTCTTGTGCCGACATCCTCGCTTTCGCCGCTCGAGACAGTTCTCAAAAACTGGGACACATCAACTACAATGTCCCCTCAGGACGCAGAGATGGTCGTGTCTCAATCATGGACCAAGTCCAAGGCAACTTGCCGCCACCTTCCTTCAACGCACAACAACTCATTGACAATTTTTCACGAAAAGGATTATCAGTCGACGAAATGGTCACACTCTCTGGTGCTCATTCCATTGGTGTTTCTCACTGTTCTTCATTCTCCGATCGTCTTTACTCCTTCAATGCCACTCATCCCCAGGACCCTTCCATGGATCCTGCATTTGCTGAACTGTTGAAAACAAAGTGCCCTCCCTCAAGCAACGATAATGGCGGTGAAGATCCAAGGGTTGTGCTCGATGCTGCTACGCCTAATCGATTGGACAAGAAGTACTATGTGGCACTGAAGAATCATCGGGGGTTGTTGACCTCAGATCAGACATTGTTTGAGAGTGAGTCCACAAGGAAGATGGTTCAGAGAAATGCAAAAAATGGAGGGAATTGGGCTGATAAGTTTGCGAAAGCGATGGTTCGTATGGGTTCCATTGAAGTGCTCACTGGTTCTGCGGGAGAGGTCAGAAAGATATGCAGCGTCGTCAATTAATTAAAACACCTAACTAGGAAAGAATTTGTTCGTAGCTCAGTTTTGTTTTGAATTCTTCTATTAAATTATTCTTTTGCAAATGTAAAGAAGATTCATGTTTCAACGAATTACTGTAATTACTCTGTTGTGTTCCTTCTATATGTTGTTGGAAAAATATAAAAGTGATGATTACTTCTTGATTTTGTTGCTGGTTCATATTTTTAAATAACAGACTTGATCTGAAATAAGGATTCAACAAAAATAATGAGAGAAAAAGGGAAGAGTATGTTTCACTTTTGTTTACGCTAAGTTTTGGATGTAGGATAAGGTATACAAATGCATGAATGGATGCTTGTGTTTTCTTTGTTTGTAGGAAAATTAATCTATAACCTTGTAAAATTTAACTCATTTTTAATTAGGTCATTGTCTTTTGGAAAATCCAAAAAAATTATCACACAAATTTAAAATTCTAGAAAGAACATGCGACTATATAAAACAATATATTTTTCATAAGTATTAATTTATAATTTTAAAATTTATGAAAAAAGATAAAACTACCCTTAAAAGTATTGACTACACTAGTAACAAAATTGATAATATATGTAATGATTTTAATAATTTTAATAATAAAATTAATTACTCTAATTTAATTAAGTTATAGGGCATTAACTATACCTAGTAACAAAATTTAACTATACCTAGTAACGAAATTGATAATAAATATAATAATTTTAACTATTTTTTTAATTATATTGATTACTCCATTTGACAAGTTAATAATGTAAACAATATATCAAGTTGTGTGTATTTATTATATTAGTAATAAAATTGACAACACATTGAATGATTTTACTCATTTTAATAATGAGATTGACTATTACCTTTAGCTTATGAGGCAATTTTGTAATTTTCCACAAATATTAAATCACATATTGATATTTGTAATAAATTTGTCATTTATATAATTGTACCTTTTTTAGAATTTTAGAAATAAACTGGTACTTTTTGGTGATTTTCCCTTGTCATTTTTCCCTATTTTTATTGGATCTTTATAGCTTCTTCTATTATAGGTATTAATTCTTAGGGAGAATTCCAAATAAATCTCATTTAAATTTTAAAATTTTAAATCAATTTGTTTACTATATTTTATAAGCTATTTACTACTATTATAAAGTAAATAACAATACATTTCTGTAGAAAAATCTTATTTGAGGTTTTCAAATTCAAGTAGTATTTTTTTAAGTTTTTCCTAATTCTTATATTCATAATATGTTAATTTGTAAAAGAAATAATATTAGTGGCAGGTGATGTCGTTATTTAGATTAATTTTAATAAGTTGATCTAAATAAAATTAAGATAATCCAGATTACAAATTATATATGCAAGGTGACCATTATGAGCACAATAATTTATTTATTTTTACTTTAATAATAAATCAATTTTATTTCATCATGTTATTTTTAAAAGCTTACTTTTTCATTTTTTTTATTTTGTGAAAACTTCCATGTTTCTTGATCATGGTCCACATCAACTCCAGTTAACATATCATGAGGATATATGAAGAGAAATTCTTAACATACCATATCTAATCGAACCTTAGAAAATGTCATATAAATTAATTTAAGCTGATGTGTCAATTTTTAAAATATATTAGTTTTGAAATTTTAATAATTCAATAATACTCCTCTCTCTCCCCTTTTATCGTCATTTCTCCGTAACTTTCTCCATCTTTCTTCCCCCTCTGTCTTCATCATCAATCTGTATAAAAGATTTAAAGCCAGTAGATCCTGTAATTGAGGTTTTTGTTTAATTAAAATGGTGAGGTATGGTGACATCACCGTTTACGACACTAAGTCCTTCTAACTCACAAATTTTGAAATTTTTCTCTCTCAATATGATAATAATTTAGCCATATTATCATGTAGGTATATATCATCTTCATCCTAGTATTTATTTATAATTTTTATTATTAAATTAATTAAATACTTATTTACTTCAATTTTTAATTTTAATCAATTATAGTCTTATTATAAATTAAACCTAACAATAATTTATTATCATATATCTATTTTCAGATAGAGTGATAATGATGAAGGACTTTTACAATATTTTGAATGACTAATATAATCATTTTTTTAACAAAAATAATTATAAATAAAAATTAAATATTTTTAAAAATAATGAAACATACATTCTTAGGTGTTATCATAATCGTTACAAATATCAGCGTAGAGCAAACTGATATAAAATTACGCATAACCGTTACAAATTACTAGCTGCTGCAAAAATCATAAAATTGATACAAAATACCCTTAGCGTCTATGAATAACTCCTTTCTCCCATTCTTACTCTTTCTCCTTTTGCTTTTTTTTTCCTTCTTTCATTTATTTAGTTATTTTTACACATAGTAGTAAGATCATTTAGATTTATAAATTTATTTTTGTTTTAGGTTTCTATATTTATTCTTTATTAACATGTATATTTTTTTAGGTCATTCTAACAAAAATTAGTGGATCTTTTCAATCAATTTTATATCCTATTTTCTACACTTTAATTTTTTCACTTTCTAACTCTCTTCTACATCTTTCTTATATACTTTTATAACTTTCTAGCTATCTAATATCAATTTATACACTTTTTATATTTTAAGTATATCTCATCAAATATAATATGTCAAATTATAAAGCATAGTACAACTAAATAATATACTCAATTATCATAATAAAATTTTAATCTATCAAATTTATTAAATTATCTATATATCTATATATGTAAATATATAGTTTAAAAATTAGTATATTTTTTATATAATATATTATCATTAAACAAATGGAATTTTTTATTTTTTATCAACTCTATAAATTTTGTAGCTGTTGGTGGTTCATTTGGATGGAATAATTAGATTTTGAAATCTTTTTTTAGCACGGCATCAAACTTTATAGCAGTTTATTATAAAACTCCTACAAAGTTTGGCGCTATGGTAAAACTTTTTGTTTCCTACATAAAATTACTAGCGGTTCATAAACTGTTACAAATATTTTGGCCCATCAAAAGTATTTTTCTTTCCCGCCAACCACCATTGACATTGATGTGGTTTGATAACCCTTACAAATTTTTTTTCCCCTTATTTTTATTAACACATATTTGTAGCACCAGAATTTGTAACAGTTAGCTAAACAGCTGTAAAAAATACTTTCTGGTTGGTTACAATCTTAAACTCCTTAAAAAACACTCTAATATTCCACATTTGCTCTTATTAAACAAACAAATAAATAGAGTACCTGATGTTTAATTAAATAAATATTGTGTAAAGCTGGTTTGCTTGAGAGATTAAGGGGAAGATTTAAGATCTTAAGTGAGCGCGGGTTTGAACCCCACAGGCAGCAACATTCTGGGTAAAATAGAAAAACCATTTTAAACTATTGCTTAAAACAATAAAAAAATTCAATGTTTACAAAAATACCCCTTGTAATTATCTGTTTATTGGAAAACATGATCTATTATATATTTCATCTATTTGCAATGACTTTATAACCTAACACATGGAAATTCTTTAGTAAGTGGGAAGTTGCAGATTTAATTCCCCCTAAAACCATTAGTACTTCTCCCTTTAATTCAATATATATTACACCTATTTATCTGGGGGGAAATAGGAAACAATAAAATCTTTTTTCAGACACAAACACTTCTGAGTATGTGTATTTACCATTGCTTATATTGGGTAATAAAGGGGAGTAAAATAGGAGGGGGGTAAATTCTATCACTTTTGTCATGCAACTTTTAGAAGTTGGATATGAAGTACTTCCTCCATCTTTAATTTTAAGTCCTAATTTTAATTTTCATTTTGGATTTGTTAAGGAGTTAGAGGATTGTTTATAGATTGAGAATTGTGAAGGAGTTGAGGCAAAATAAATAATCCCCCGTCCTTATTATAAAATATATTTAACCAACTTGATTAGATTAATAAAATTAGTTAATATGACATATTTTTTTAAAATTATTTTAATTATCTTTCTTAAATATCTCTCTTCCTTTCTTACTTGATAATTGTTAAGTGGGTATTGATAAAGTAATTTAGAAAAAAATTGATAAATATATAAAATAAATCTTATATTTATTACTAAAATCAACTCTTCAATTAGGTTAAATATTAATGACGGGAGGAGTAGCTTTTACTGAGGCAGCCATAATTAACTTGTGGGTGTTATAGCTGAAAATGTCTTTCTTTGAAATACTTAAGCCGTATTTAGATAGGAGTTTAAAAAATAACTTATGAAAAAATGACTTTTATACAACTTTTAAAAAAGGGTTTTTGGAGAAGAGTTTATAGAAAAAAGTGATTCTGAATAAATAAATATTTATATATTTATTACTAAAAGAACTTTTGTGATTGATAAATTATTAGAAATTGTGTAATTTTATTAAAAATAAGATAGAAGAAATATGAGTGAGAAAAAAGGAGAGATGAGAGGGTGAATAAGAGATAGGAGAGAGTAGAGAGAGTATAAGAAAAAGTAAAGGTAAAATAGTAATTGGGTAGTCTATAAACTCTTTTACTATTTCAAAAGCTATTCTCAATAGCTTATACAAAACTTTAGTTTTAAACTATAATTCAATCCAAAAATCCGTTTGAATAAATATAGCTATTTGTTTTGAAATTTTTTAAAACTAAGATTTGAATCATACCTTTTAAAACTTAGATTTTAAGTGAAACCAAACAAAGACTTAATAAATAACAAGTTGATACACTACAAAAAATCAATGATTTGGCGATAATTTTTCAGCGGCGACATAAAAAGTCGCCGCTGAAAATAGCTCTTCAGCGGCGACATAAAAAGTCGCCGCTGAAAATAGCTCTTCAGCGGCGACATAAAAAGTTGCCGCTGAAAATAGATCTTCAGCGGCGACTTTTTATGTCGCCGCTAAAAGTAAGACTTTCAGCGGCGACTTTATCTTGTCGCCGCAGAAGCTCAAAAAAAAAAATTGTCCACATCTTTCTGCGGCGACAAGATAAAGTCGCCGCTGAAAGTCATTATTTTGTCGCCGCAGAAGCTTAAAAAAAGAAAAAATTGTCCACACCTTTCTGCGGCGACAAAAATTGTCGCCGCAGAAGGTGTGATTCAGCGGCAACTTTTTGTCGCCGCTAAAAGTGTTCATACAAATTTTTCCCTTGAAGGGGTTTTAAGAAATTATAGAATTAAATTATTGAATAATATTGTTTTTAAATAATAAATGAAAAAATTTCACTTGTTATTATAATAAGGAGAGATTATACAGATAATAATGTAATGTCTGTAAAATAAGAAGATGAAGCAGGGTTATGTGCATGATAGAGATATTATAAATGTGTGTCAATGAGTGTAAGAGTTAGTATCTATGTGTTAGAGACAATATGAGGAGGAGATAGAGAGAGGGAGATGTGTGTGTGAGAGAGATCATATATTCTTAATGTGTGTGTGATAGAAAGAATGGACGTAAAATACATACACACATTCTTAATTACTGTTGTATATATCCTCTGTTGAACAAAAAAAATCATAAAATGCGTATCTTAGGGCTTAGAAAATTATGAAAGAGTTTATTTTCTCAAAAGAGATCGAAATGATTTAATAGCTATTTTTTAGGAATTAAAAGCATATTTTCTTAGAAAATTTAAGAAAAATAGTTAGAAGTTATTATTTACCCAAAAATGTTTATAAAAATTCTCTAACAAGTTGAAGAAGTTATTGGGAAAAAAATATCATTATTTTATTAAGTGGATTATTTTTAAAAATTATTTGATAAAAATAAGACTTTCAGCGGCGACTTTTCTTGTCGCCGCTAAAAGTAGAGTCGCTGCTAAATGTCAATTTATTTTGCCCCGTCACTTCTCTTCACTTTTAAACAACTCAATTCTTTCACTTTCTTCTCATTCATTCATCATCATCTTCGAACATTCCAGAGTCAGAATGGGAGCATCGGAAGAGTGGTTGGAGGAGGGACGAGCTTGTGATGCTGGAGATCAAACTCGTAGCACCGTCGACCCCCTGAGGTGAACTCTTTGACTCCGTCTTTAGCTCCGTCTCCTTTGCTCTTTTGATTTTGGACTGGGTCACTGATTTAAGTTGAGATTTTGAGTGGTTTATGGTCGATTTAGCTAAAATAAGTAAATATTGAAGCACTTAAACACAGATCTAGACTAAAGTGTGGGGTTTCTCTTTTTCTTTGTTTGTGACATTGCCGTGCGTGTTGTTGAAAGAAGCCTTGAAGACTCTGTGCGGCCGAAATCAATGGTATTATGCTGTGTTCTACAAGATCGGCTGCCGCAATCCTAAGAAGATTCATAGGAGAATGAGCAGAATGAACCCGTACCCGTACCCGCCACCATGAATCCTCCTCCTCTCAGTGTCTTCAAGCTGTCTAAGAGAATACGCAGAAGCATGAGAGAGACAATATTTCCAAGTTCTCGCGTGGGTGCAAATTCCTCTCTCCATAATTCACCATGGCAGATCTTCACTTACAGGGAAATTCTACTTGCAACCAGTTCCTTTAGTCAAGGCACGTATTAATAATAATGCGCTCTTAAAACATTTGATTTTTTTTCTTGTGTGAAAAAACTCACCTCTGTTTTGGTTGCAGAAAACCTCATTGGGAAATGTGGGTATGCTGAAGTTTACAAAGGGTGTTAATCAGAACTTGGCATAATGGCACACGTTAATAATCCCAATACTGCAAAACTAGTAGGCTATGGTGTTGAAGGAGGCATGCACATTGTTCTTGAATTCTCTGAAAAAGGAAGCTTAGCTTCAATACTTCACGGTATATATATATATATATATATATGCTTAACAATTATTTCCTCCCACAAATGATTAAATTACTGTTTAGTTTTGATAAAAACTTTAATTAATTCTCTCGTTCTCCTGCATTACTAGGTTCCAAGGAAAACCTTCCATGGTGTATTAGGTATAGCATTAGCTTCTCTGCTTGCAATAGTTCAATACAGTAAAAGGATTAGATTGAAATGTTTCTGAAATTTATTCACAGCAAAGCCTTGTTTTATGGGTATGTATCCCTGTGAAAAGAGAGAGCCCTTACATAAGCTTATTTGGGAAGTTCTCTTAGTTTGTGGGTAATGAATTTTGCAGGCAAAACCATTGTTGAAGAAGAACAGAATCAGGGAGCTGATTGATCCATCATTATTCGATCTTATTTTCTTGTACTATAAGAAGAAAAACCATTTTTTCCTTCCTCTAGGGATATGTTAATATGGTAATCTATCTTTCTCACGCAAAGGCTGGCATCACTTTAGCTAGAGTACATGTATGTGTGTAATTTCCTTGTGAGGAATAAAAATATTCCGTGGTATTTCCTTGCTTTTGTAGGCAAATTCTTGGTAATTTAGATGATGATGAACTTGTCAACTTATAATGGAGATCATATGAGCTTAGCCCCTTTGTGCTGAAGTAGTAAATAGTATCTTTTCCTTTTCCCTGGAAGGGATAGACTTGGAGCATATGTACTTGTGAATTTTATTTTTGTTTCTTTTATTCGTGCCTTTTCTTAGGTATACAATGAAGTGCACCATCAATTTTTGGCTAGAATGCGGGTTTGCGGTTATCTTTATTCTCCAAATTTTGCTGTAAATAAATTTCACCATACTGTTCTATAAGTGGTTATTCATGTGCTTCCTCATGGGGTTGTTCAACTTGGTTCTTTTTTGACAGTGAGTACTTACTTATTTAGTTGTGTAATTGTAAGATATGTCTGGTCTTCTTTTCCTTGCTGAGCCTCCTGAAATTTTGAATGATGTTGAAGTTGTGGAAGATGCCGCAAAAGAAGTTGAAGAAGATAAAGCTGATGAGGAGGAGGAGGAGGAGGAAGCAGAATAATTTGAAAAAGGAGAACCAGCAGACAACCAAGATGTAGTCAGAGTAAAGGACAATGAAGTTGAATCTAAAAACCCTTCAAATTATTGGAGTTCAATTGTTAAAAGATTATGATCAATATTTTTATTTTATTTTTAAATATGTCTTATTAATTGATGTACTATGATATTTGAAAGAATGATGTGAATTATTCATTAATGTTATTAAATTTTAGTTCATTTAGTTATTTATTATTTTATTTATATATTTATAAGCCCATTACAAGTTTTTATTTAAAAAAATAGGAAAAAGAATTTAAAAGTAATTATTGACTTTTAGCGGCGACAATTCCACATTAGGTGGCGACATATGTTGCCGCCTATAGATTGTTGACATTCAGCGGCGACTTTCAATTGTCGCCACTGATTCTTATATGTGACAGTTTCATAGGCGGCGACAAAAAGTCACCGCTAAAGGTTAAAAGTCGCCGCTAAAAGTCAATTTTTTTGTAGTATGTGAAATTGCTGATTGAGCAATTCAGCGATGGCCGCGGAAATGTTGTTTTCCTTGATGGCGGCAGCATGTTGCACATTAAATTCACTTTGATGAAGTCGTACTAAAACTTGGTCGCACCAAACCTTAAGCTTACTCGTTTGTTTGAATTAATTAAGCTGGTTGATTTTTTTTAAATATATTAAATAAACTAAATAAATTAATTAATTATGATCAAATCTAATGCTTAAGATAAATTTGTATTATATACTTTTTAATCTACTTAAATTAGTCAACTAATTATTATATTAGTTATAATTAACTAAATTTTTATCTTTTTTAATATATTTAAAAAAATTTACTATTATATTAAATATTGGTATGTATATATTGCTTCACAAATATTGTCTATAGATGTAAAAGTACGTAATGCAGAAGTGTAAAAGCAAATACATCAACATCATCACTTCACTATTGAAACGATTTATTACATTTGCAGGACACTGGACGGTATCATCATTTGAGTTGATAAAGCTAAACATATACACAATTGGACGAACTCAAAGCCAAATGAAATCTTCTTACAACAGACAAAAGAAAAAACCAAAGAAACGAATCACTCTTTTCTGTACCAGAAAAAAATAAAAAGGAGAGATATGAACATTTTCATGTACTTAGTTTCTGATATAGAAGAGAAAAGAGCTATTGTTAATTAATTAATTAATAACACCACATCGCTTTCTGATCTCACCCTGTGAGCCACTGAGAACTTCTATCGAACCCATACGAACCATTGCTTTAGCAAACTTGTAAGCCCAAGTGGAACCATCTTTGTCATTGTTTGCCACAATTTGCCTCGTCAACATACTTTCATACAACGTTTGATCTGAAGTCAACAACCCTCGATGATTCTTCAGTCCTGAGTAGTACTTATTGTCCAAATGGTTCGGTGTCGAAGCATCAAGTGCAACAGTTGGATCACTGGAACCACCATTAACGTTGTTGCTTGGTCGTGGTGGACACTTAGTTTTCAGCATCTTAGCAAACATAGGATCCATCGAAGGATCTTGAGGATGTGTGGCATTGAAAGAATATAAGCGATTGGAAAAAGAAGAACAATGTGATACACCAATAGAATGTGCTCCTGAAAGTGTAACCATTTCATCCACTGATAATCCTTTTCGTGCGAAAAGCTCGATGTTTTGGTCAGCATTGAAGGAAGGTGGTGGCAGGTTATTTGGGATATCGTCTCTGAGAGAAACACGACCATCTCTTCGTCCTGATGGAACATTGTAGTTTATTCCTCCAGCTTTATAGGCACTGTCTCTAGCAGCAAAAGCAACAATGTCTGCACATGAAACCGTCTGAGGACACATAGCTTCAATTTCAGCCTTGGCTTCGTCGATCACCTCGAAGCCTCGTAAGCTAGGGTTGTTAGCTGGATGGTCTCTCTCAGCTATGTTTCCCGGTGTAGATTCTATCAGCACAGAACCATCACAACCCTGTATATATATACACATATTACTATAATATATTAAAAAGTCTCACATCCACGTATTATTAAGTCGTATCAAATTGGTTTATGCTATTTTGATAGAAAGATAAATTTAATATATATACTAATTGACTAAAATCTAGTATGTCTGGTGAACTCACCCTCACGAAGCAGTCGTGGAAATGCATTCTGATCAATCCAGCGGCGATGCCTGGGTTGGCAGAAACAGCTTTGTCAACAGCTTTTCTTACAATTGCTTCAGCTTGTGGACATGATGTTTCATAAAAGCCCACCTTCAAAGAATAAGCTGAAGATACCAGTGATGAAGATGAGACAACTACGACCATGACAAAGACCAATAGACTCATATGGAGATTATCCATTAATGTGTTGTAGAGGAATTGATAACTGGATGTTTCTGGTATGTATGTATGGAAGTGCTAAGGACTAAAGGAACTTGGAGGAGAATGATATATATATATATAGAGAGAGAGAGAGAGAAGTTTTTGTGAGGCTTTGAGGGATTTTGAGATGGAGAGGTGTGTTGGAGGGTTTGGTATTTATAGGTGGAAAATTGTGAAGGAAGCTTTTATTGAGGCAGCCAAAACATGTAGTATTGTAGTTGAAAGCGTCTGCCTTTGACAGCTTACTGAATATAACACGGTCTGTATATTATATGAGAAATAATCCAGTTGATAAAGGAAATTAGTGATTGAGTAATTCAAAAGAGGAGATTTACTGTTCTCTGATGACGACAGGGTTCGTGGCATTTAATTGACTTTGATTTAGTCGATTTGTATTTATGACGGGAGGAGTACATGATATATATATATATATGGACCACAAGACTGTATATATATGTTTGCTTAAGAAAATAAGAAATAGAGAAAAGTAAAACAATTAAAAAGTAAACTGTTATTTAAACTCAAATTAATGTATTCAGTTCCGGTTAACACAAGGTATTTAATAAATATATATAGTGTGTTAATTATTATATTTGTAATTATCAACTTTTTCTTACCATTAAATAAAAAAAAAATCAAAGTGTAATATTCCCCGTTTCTTTTGTAGAATCCCCCACCCCTAATAATTAGAGCATATATTGATGGTCTCATATAGGAAATCGTCGAAAAAGTGAACTGAATTGAATGAAGTTTTTTTAATCAGAAGTTGAATCTGTCCATTTTGTTCATTGAGCTTGAACACTTCACTCTATGGCTTCTCTATTTAATTAATAGTACATATTGATCATTGGACGTCTTCCTTTGTCAACGTTATTAATAGACCTATACAACAAGTTACGTATCCGTATGATAATGTATTTCTATATCTCAATTTTGCCCAAAGACCAACTATTATTATCATCATCTTCATCAATATCCCTCCTCTCTCTCCTCTTATATATCTCTATTTTTTTCACATTATCAACTAATATTTAATATTTTTTTTAGATATTATTATCATATATCTGAACAAATTACTATTTCAATTTAAAAATTTATAGTTATCTTTTCTAACATATATATTTTCTCGGATATTCAAATTTGCAATTTAAAACATATCTAACGGAATTTTGTACCACTAAATCAACTCTATAATAATCTATCCTCTTATATTTATTATAAATTGATCTTCTAAAATTTTTTTATAGAACTTTATTGTAATTATTTTTAAATATAGATCGTTCTTCTTAGTTTTTGTCAATGTATAATCAACTACATATAAATTATATAGTGATAATTAATTATGTACATTGTTGCTGTAAAATTAATTTTTGAGAAATTAATTATAAAATTGTTATTCTCGCCCAAAAAAATAAATTGTTATTAAACAGTATTCAACGTTATTTCACTTAATCTGTTAAGATGTATTTTAAAATGAGCCTAATTATAAATTTGAAACAGGGCCTTTGCATCCTTAATAGATTCTCCTGCAACTTTTTATCAGGCTTCTCGGGTTGGTTGTCTTCAAATCCCTTGTCCACTAAATCCCACAGCCCTTGAAGGGTGTTTTGAAGGGGCTGGTGGCGACGCCGATGACTTTGGGAGTGGCTGCAGATAGGCCAGTGCCGACGGTGGTGGGGAAAGAGAGACCACCAGTGAGGGTGAGACTGGAAGAGAAGAGGGAGACTGACGATGAAGACGCAGGGGAAAAGTAAGATGGAGAAAGTTACGGAGAACTGACGATAAGGGAGGAGAGAGAGGAGTATTATTGAATTATTAAAAATTTTAAAATATATTTTAAAAATTGACACATCAACTTTAATTAATTGATATGATATTTTTCCTGTGGTTAGCCTATAAATGAGGTGATGCACAGGTACACCAAAATATTTCTCACTCTATGTCCTCATAATATGTTGACTAGAGTTAAGTTGACGGAGATGATGATTAAGAGACATATAAGATCTCATAAAAAAAAAAAAAAAAGGCTGTTAAAAAATAACATGTTAAAATAAAATTGATTTATTATTAAAATAAATCCAAATATATTCTGAGAGAGATCTGCACCCGCCACTAATATTGTTTCTTTTATAAATTAACATATCTAAAATATAGGAATTAGGAAAAATCCTAAAAAAATATACTTGAATTTTAAAATCTTAAATCAGGTTTTCCTATAAAAATATATTGTTATTTGCTTTGCAAATATAATAAATAATTTAAAATTATAATAAATAAATTTATTTAAAATTTTAAAATTGAAAATGTACTTATTTGAGTTTTTCTCTAAAAACTAATGCCTATAATAGAAGATGTTATTAGGATATAATAAAAATAAAAGAAAATGACAAGGGAAAATCACCAGAAAGTACCAGTTGATTTCTAAAATTATTAAAAAGGTATACGAATATATAAATGATAGATTTATCACAAATATAAATTTATAATTCAATATTTGTAGGAAAAGATAAAACTATCTCAAAATTTAAAGGGAATAGTTATTCTCATTATCAAAATAATTAAATCATTCCACTTGTCAATTTCGTTATTAGTATAATAAATCACACAACTTGATATATTATTTACACTATTAACTTATCAAACGAAATAATCAATATAATTAACAAATCATTATATTTATTGTCAATTTTGTTACTAAGTATAGTTAATGCCCAAGAACCTAATCAAATTGGAAATCAAAATAGTTAAAATTATCTTCCGTATTATTAATTTCGTTATTAGTGTAATTAATACTCATAACTCAAAGTAGTTTTATCCTTTTCACAAATTTTAAAATAATAAATTGAAAGCAATATATGTTTTTATATAGTCGCATACCCTTTCTAGAATTTCAAATTTGTGTGATAATTTTTTGGGATTTTCCCAAAAGACAATGACCTAATTTAAAATAAGGTAAATTTACAAGGTTATAGAATAATTTTCCTAGAAACAAAGAGAAAAGACAAGCAACCATTCATGCATTTGTATACCTTCTCCTACATCCAAAACTTAGCGTAACCAAAAGTGAAACATGCTCTTCCCTTTCTCTCTCATTATTTTAGTTGAATCCTCATTTCAGATCAAGTCTGTTATTTAAAAATATGAACCGGCAACAAAATCAAGGAGCAATCATCACATTTATATTTTTCCAACTTAATTCCAAAGGAAAATGGAACGTTAAAGCCGTAATCAATACGATGTGTTGCAAGAAACTCTAAATATCGAAGGTTTAAACAAAACATATAGAAGGAACACAACAGAGTAATCACAGTAATTCGTTGAAACATGAATTTTCTTTACATTTGCAAAAGAATAATTGAATAGAAGAATTCAAAACAAAACTGAGCTACGAACAAATTCTTTCCTAGTTAGGTGTTTTAATTAATTGACGACGCTGCATATCTTTCTGATCTCTCCCTCAGAACCAGTGAGCACTTCAATGGAACCCATACGAACCATCGCTTTCGCAAACTTATCAGCCCAAGTCCCTCCATTTTTCGCATTTCTCTGAACCATCTTCCTTGTGGACTCACTCTCAAACAATTTCTGATCTGAGGTCAACAACCCCCGATGATTCTTCAGTGCCACATAGTACTTCTTGTCCATTCGATTAGGCGTAGCAGCATCGAGCACAACCCTTGGATCTTCACCGCCATTATCGTTGCTTGAGGGAGGGCACTTTGTTTTCAACAGTTCAGCAAATGCAGGATCCATGGAAGGGTCCTGGGGATGAGTGGCATTGAAGGAGTAAAGACGATCGGAGAATGAAGAACAGTGAGAAACACCAATGGAATGAGCACCAGAGAGTGTGACCATTTCGTCGACTGATAATCCTTTTCGTGAAAAATTGTCAATGAGTTGTTGTGCGTTGAAGGAAGGTGGCGGCAAGTTGCCTTGGACTTGGTCCATGATTGAGACACGACCATCTCTGCGTCCTGAGGGGACATTGTAGTTGATGTGTCCCAGTTTTTGAGAACTGTCTCGAGCGGCGAAAGCGAGGATGTCGGCACAAGAAACAGTTTGAGGACAGACAGCCTCAATTTGAGCCTTGGCCTCATCAATGACCTCGAAGCCACGTAAGCTAGGGTTGTTTGCAGGGTGGTCTCTCTCAGCTTGATTACCAGGCGTAGATTTTAGCAGCACAGAACCATCACAACCCTGTGTATATATGAAACAGGGACATGAGAATCTTTGATATCTATATATATGTATATGAAAAACATAGAAATGGGTGTGATGAACTGACCCTGACGAAGCAGTCATGGAAATGCATTCTGATGAGACCAGCAGCGATTCCAGGGTTGGCAGAAACAGCTTTGTTGACAGCTCTCTTCACGATTGATTCAGCTAAAGGACAAGTTGACTTGTAGAAACCCACTTTCAGTGATGCTGAGGAGGGGGAGGCCAATGCTGAAGAAAATGAGAGGAGAAGGAAAACGAAGATGGAGAGGAATACATTGATTTGATCCATATTGAAGAAGGTCTTCAAGTTAAAACTGGATTTGTCAGAAGGTAATAAGCTAAGGGAAGTGGAAGAGCGGGTGAGTGAGTTGAGAAGTGATAAAAATGGAAGGATGAAATTGCAGGGATGAGTTGTGAATGGAGGATTAGAGTGAAAGGTATTTATATAGAAGGAGTGGTGGAGAGAAGGTGAGAGTAGGTTTTACTAAGTAAACAAAACGCGTGAGGCACTTGGCTGTAACGTTGCATGAATAAAAAACTATAAAGCAGAATGGGTTGAAGCTGTCTCCTCTTGAATTTATCAATCAGCACGCCTCCTCCAGGATTTGTCTATTTTAAAGACAGTGAACAAAACACTAAAGATTAGCAGAATAATAACATTTTAAGGATCCATATAATTGATTGATAATATTGATGAACCTTCATTTTGTCTTTAATTATTATGGATCCGAGGGATTTCAGGTCATATATATATATATATATATATATATATATATATATATATAACTTGTGATGATAGACAATTGGAGAATTTAACTTGTGATTTGTTATTTTGGTATTACGCGTTTACTGTGTTTATTCTTGCAAGGGGACTGCTTTTGTGGGCATCACTCGGCTGGTACCTCCATTTCTTACAAGAAACACCAAATAGGCTTGTGGATATGGGTACCTGCCATCTGTTTGGACATTCAATATAAATGCCACGACTTCGTCTAAGTACCCTCAAAATACCATAATGATGGCCCCAAACCATTAAAGCATACAATGAATTCGTCTTAGGTCTTGATTTCACAAATTTTCTATTTTGTTCTGCTATTCCAATAGGACCATTTTAATTAATTCAATTAGATAAAAAAATTAGTTAAATTAATTATTTTTAATTAACAACTCCACCTTGAGGATTCTATGTGATGGTAAATATTAGGCTTTAAAATGACAACACGATTAAAAATTAGAGTTAAGGTGCCAATAGTTAAAATAAGAATATTGAGATACATGTATAATCATACAATAAAAGTAGAAATAAAATTCATAATAACTACTTTTGAGAAAAACTTGGGGTGGCAGATATTCATGAAAAAATGATTGAAAATTGTTTGATATGGTTAGAGCAAATATAAAGAAGGTTAACTGAAGTACTAATAAGAAAAGTAAATAAAATAATATGAAATCCTCTTAAAAAAAATATAAATAAAGATCAAAGAAGACACTCACTAAAATTATTAAACAAAACTTTTTAATTAACAATTTATCTAAAAATTAAATTATTAATAAAACACAATAATATCATACAATCTACTACACCCTATCTAGTAGGATAAATGTTTATTATTGTTCCAATTACTCATAATTAACATGAGGTTTTTACAATTAACACGACCATTTGATGGGGCATCTTAATTAACTAGTATCGTTGTGTTGCCCACTAACGTTTTTCCTCCCTTAATATATATGTTGTGCTTTGGCCAAATATATATATATATATATATATATATATATATATATATATATGTTCTGTTGGGTGGCTTTCTAGCTCGTTCTTTACCTTTTTATATTGTAAAAAAAAAAGGGTCTTTGACCCCTTTCTGTCACTGGGGAAAAAATAGCTCAACACATTGCGGCAAGACTTGAGCATACATTTTGCGAGGAAGGAATTTTAATAAGCATTGCAAAAGCGAGATGGGCAAAAGTAGTTCCCTATAGAGGGGGATTTTCAGTTTCAGCCAGCAGGTGATACCAAAATCTCGAAACTCAGCATTTAAGCCTGTGAGCATCAATCCGAATGAGAGCCATCGATACAAGAGAGGAAAATGGCCTCTTTAAATCATCTCCTAGCTGGGTTTCCCCCTCGAGGTGGTGGAGCCTCATATCCGCCTCCACCACGTGCAGGTGGTGTTGCAGATCCATAAGGCATATTGTTCACCGGCAGAGTAGTGTGTCCATGTGGCGGGGCGGCAGCAGCTCTTGACTGTGGATCATAGCCACCTGCTCTGGACGGATCATAAGCAGCAGCTCCTCTCTGTGGATCGTATCCAGTTCTCTGAGCCTCATAACCAGTCAATCTCTGTGCATCATAAGCACCCCTCTGCGGATCATAAGGAGGCATTGTAGGCATTGCGGATGCATCATAACCAGGCCCTCTTGGAGCATCATAACCGGGCCATGAAGGAGCAGAGCCAGGCTGAGCTCCCACATAGGGAGGAGCGCCAACACCGGTAGTGGCTGTTGCAACCCCTCCACTGGCAGCAGGGAGGGGACCGCGTCCCTGTTAACAAGAGCGAATTATAAGGCAATATACTTGGATGACAAGTTAAAGAGGGTAGGGTAAAATTGGACCACGTCTCAGTTCAAATTGATCATAATCAGGATCAACCTAAACCTTATAGGTATAGCCCTTCTGATTGGTAACCCTTCATTATCATCTGCCACACAAGGTCTCCCTTTTTTTTATATAGCAATCTAACTGAGTCAGATTCGAGCATTATTTACCTAATTCCCTCTTTACCATAGTATTTCATCACAAATGCAAAAGATTAGACTACAAACACCATGTCAAGTATACAATGCTTCTTAATCAGTCCCCTACCATTCAAACATACATACGATACATAGTTCTCCATACCCATTTTGCACAAACCAAAGAAGCTCATAAAACAATAATGCATGTTTGCATGACAATAATACAGTCCAAGCATCTTAGAAATACAGAATGAAATCATAGATTGACTAATTTCATTATGTAAAGTAATCAGCAAATCAACAATTTGTTAAAGTGAAATCGGGACAATCAAAATGGTCATAACAGATTGATTAATGCCTAAAGGAAATCAGATCAAACAGTCTTATTAATTCAAGTTAACTATATTAATCACAAAATCATATGATTACTACTTTTTTCTTTTTGCACGCCAGAGACTATCTTACCAGCATGTGACATTATTACAGAAATTATTAAGCATTGGCCATGAAAAAAACATCAATAATTAGTTCAAGCATCTTAATTATGCAGAAGAAAATCACAGAGACCAGAAACGCTGGAAAGTGAACTAGAAACTTTCAATCCCACAACAAAGTTAAGAATAGTATTCACACGCACCTGAGCAGCAGCATAACCATCTTCATATGCATTTTGACCACCAGGAAGACCGGAGGCCTCATTCTCATTATTTCCAGGAGTGCCACCATAAGGGCCTATAACATTTGATAGTAATATGAAGGTCAAACTACATAATCCATGAAAACTTAGAAAAATGACTGAAACAGAAAGAGAATGTAAAAAGAGATACAAACCATTTCTTCTATCAATATTAGCAGTGTTTGCCAACTCGGCTCTAAGTTTTTCCACTTCCCTTGCCATAGACATGTAGTTCTTTTCCATCACCTGAAGTGACTCAAGGTGATCATTGTACAACTTTCTTTCATAGTCATAAGTGGATCTGCATAACCCAACCAATAGATTATCAGTATCAGGGGAATTTATCACACTAAATGGACAATATGCTAGCAACATACAAATAAAAATGCAATTGCAAGGAAACAAAGGAAGCTAAAAGAGAAAAGAAAGTTGTATGTTATAATAAATATATAGTTACTGATATTGTTAGTTAGTTATTCTGTTATTGTTAGTTAGTTACTACCAGAATATTATTGTTAATTAGTCTTGAGGAGTAGCAGGCATATAAATAGAAGTAGTTAGCACAGTAAAAGATATGAAATAAGACACAAGAAGATTGCATTGTTTACTGTCCTATTCTTTTCCGAATTTCCCTCTGTTCTCTCTCCCTTCTTGCTTATCATTGCTATTTCTTTCCATTCTTTTCTCTTCTTTTCCATTCTTGGTCCCTCGGCATATCAGTGTATTAGAGCCTGGCCTTCCTCGGACGCTCTGCAGTGCAGTGGATGGTTGAGACAAGACGGCAGATGGATGCCTGAATGCATAGTGTGGAGCAACGGCTTCAGCACTATGCATTCAGGCGGTGGATGAACTTCAAGAAACAGTGTTAGGCTTCCGGGATGAGTTGCAGAATGTGGGGCGAGCCTTTCGACAAGAATTATAGCACATTTCGCAAGAGGTACATAACTCTGGTCAAGGCGCGGGAAATAGAAATAGGAACCATCGCAACCATGACAGTTCCGAAGGCCATAGACAGTATCACCCGCCGAGGATGGATTTCCCAAGATATGACGGTAGGAATATCCATTCTTGGATAGTGAGGTGCGAAAGATATTTCCGGCTTGAAAACACCCCAGAAGAGGTACGCGTGGATACGGTAGCCGTGAATTTGGATGGCGATTCCTTTGAATGGCAGTTGAAGATGGAGCGTCGGTGGGGGAATAATAGACCGACGTGGGACGAATAAGCGGAACTCCTGAAACGGACCTTCAGGCCGCCGTATGAGAAGCCAATGTCAGAGTTAACCCATCTGCAACAAACGGGAACGTTGGCCGAATTCAATGTCAAGTTCGATACGATAGCAGCACGGTTAGACTTGTCGGAAGGGTACCTCATCGATGTGTACGTTGCAGCTCTAAAGGAAGAAATTGCGGATTCTGTATTGATGTTTGACCCCCAGACATTGGTTGAGGCGCGGCGGTTGGCACGGGTCCAAGAAATCGCGATAAGTCGTCGCACGGGCAGGGGTAGCGGAGACCGAGTGGGGAAGGCATCGACGTCGGGGAGTTCTTACAAGAACGCCCTCTTGAACAGTAGCGCCAATCAGCATGGCAACCCGACGCCGGTGATGGCCAAAGACTCGGTGCCGGTAACCCAGAATACAGGGAGGTATTTGCGGCCTCTCAAAATGTTGACAGCGTAAGAAGAGGTCGAGCATCGTGTGAAGAACCTCTGCTTCTATTGTCATGAACCATTTTCGCGTTATCATCGGTGTCTTCAGAGGCAAAAGATGCAGTTACATTTTATGGTTATTGATGAGGATAGTGTTGACGCTGGCAGCGCGGGGACTGGTTGTGAAGATAATGAAGGGTCAGCTTCGTTGATTTCCTTGCATGCTATTTAGGGTGGAGAGTCTCCTGAGATTATGAATGTAGCTGGGAGTGTGGGGAAGCGAACCAACTATGTGCTCATAGATACGGGGAGTACGCATAATTTTCTTGACCTCAATTTGACAAGAAGGTTGGGTGGGCAAGAGCAGGGGCAGAGTGCTCATCTGTACAGATCGCTGGGGGTGCTGTTTGCACGTTCATGGTGTTTGGGAAAACTTCAGATGGATAATGCTAGCTGTATTAAAGCACCATTTGCATAAGGCTGTCAATACAATGAAGCAGAAGGTGGATGCTAGAAGATCTGACCGTGATTTTCAGGAAGGGCAATGGGTTTTTCTTAAGCTCCAACCTTATCGACAAGTTTCTGCAGCAACTAGGAGTACTCAAAAGCTGGCCCCTCGTTTCTATGATCCTTACAAAGTAATAGAGAAGATTGGGCCAGTAGCTTACAAGTTGGAATTGCCAGCTAAGTCTAGGATACATCCCACCTTCCATGTGTCTTTGTTGAAGTTATGTCCAGATCCTGGTGTTAAACAAAGACACCCACCTGTTGATTACCCTGCTGTTCCTAGTTCTCAATATCCTAAAGGGGTACTGGCTAATAGGGTTGGGAGGAGGAAAAAGCGAATAATTACTGAAGTACTGGTGCAATGGAAAGGATATCCTGAGGAGGAATCTTCTTGGATTTCTCTCTACGACTACAACAGCAGTTCCCTGAATTTCAAATTGCTAACCCTTGAGGACAAGGGTTGTTTGGAGGGGGGGCACTGTTATAATAAATATATAGTTACTGTTATTGTTAGTTAGTTATTCTGTTATTGTTAGTTAGTTACTACCAAAATATTATTGTTAATTAGTCTTGAGGAGTAGCAGGGCATATAAATAGAAGTAGTTAGCACAGTAAAAGATATGAAATAAAACACAAGAAGATTGCATTGTTTACTGTCCTATTCTTTTCCAAATTTCCCTCTTTTCTCTCTCCCTTCTTTCTTATCATTGCTATTTCTTTCCATTCTTTTCTCTTCTTTTCCATTCTTGGTCCCTCGGCATATCATTGTATATATAGTCTTTAATGGAAAAGAGGACAGGAAATTAAGGGAGCAAAAAACCATTTAAGAAAGAAGAGCATGTCTACAATCTTGTTGAAGGTCAATTAAGCCATATCATTCTTGCTATTATTTATATATGTCTCCAAGTTCTATAATCTTTGAATGCAATGCAAAAAGATAGAAAATGGAGAAACAAAAATACCACAAATGAAGGAACTTTCCTATTCCTTCAAAGTAAGCAGGTCAGGTTATTTTAATTCCAAAAAAAAAAAAATAGAGCATTTATATTCTTTTTCATTTCTCAGATAAGCCACATTCTTGATATCATTATATGGGTCCTCCTTATCTGTAAGGAGGTTAAATGGAACCAAAAAAAACGGAAAATTAAAACTACATTACCACAAACAGAGGAACTTTCCTATCCCCTTCAAACTAGGCAGATCAAGTTTTTTTTTTTAAAAAATAAAAGAAAACGAAGAAAGGGGAAAAAGGAAAGCACTTATATTCTTTTGTCACATGTCATAAGCCACAATTTTGTTTAATTTTCATAGCATCATATATATTTTCCTGTTCTGTATTAAATGGAACGGAAAAAACAGAAACTGAAGAAAACAAAAACACCACAAATAAAGGAACTTTTCTTTCGCTCCAAAAGGCTATAGGTAAAGTTTTTACAGAAAACACAGAGAGAGAGCATTCATAATCTTTCTTCCGTCAATCAGTTAAGCCACATAATTTTTTTCCGAATCATTATTGAATATATATGTCCTCTGAATTCTGTCCCATTCATCTATTGAGATCAATCCGCTTTAGCACCCATTTATTCTTCATTCTCTATCCTAATATAGAAATGCAAATTCACAATGTAGATGGAGGGAGGAGGGACAATGGTATACAATGGAAGGGGGTAACAAAGAAATGCACCCAGTGCAGAATAATTTATATTTTGTTACAAACGTACTCTGCAGAAATGCACCCAAGCACTGCCAACATGGCCTTATTGGACATAAGTTTAGTCCTTATTAGAGTAAAGCCTTATCAAGCCTTTTGCTTCCAGCAAGTCACGCGTGTTAATTTTATCATTTAGTATCAACTACAGTTCAAATGAAATTTTCAACCAAGTAAAACACAATAAGATTTTAGTTCTTTCAAAGAAAGGCATAAATTCATGCTTCCAAATGGTTGATGATGAACGTTTCATATCATGCACATACAAGTGTACTAGAAGTGAAATCATATTAATCCTACAGGTCAGGTTTTAGTAACTCTGTGCATAATGTTGCCATTGGAAACAGACCCTAAAAAGAAAAGGATTACCTGCAATGCTGATATTCCTGTCTGAGACCCTCAAGTTCTGACATAAGAGCAGGAATCTTCTGCACATCAACATGGGCCCTTTGAAGATCCTGAGATAATTGCTGCCTTTTAGAAATAAGTTCCTGTCTAGACACAACCAAATTCTGGGCCTCTGTTCTTGCCTTCTGTAATTCAGCTTTGAGAGGCTCCGCCCCTTGAAGATCAGTTTCCATTTTAGAAATCTTATCCATAAGGTTCCTCATCTGCTGCTCTCTTTCAGCCTTAATAGCTCCAATTTGCGCATTCAATATCTGTAACTCGTACTGTGCCGCCGCAAGCTCCTGCCTCAATGTCCCATGAGTGGCGGCAAGCCTATGGTTCTCTGTGACAAGCCTCTGCATATCAGCATGCTGAGCAGCAAGCTTCTGTTCAAGAACTTCCGGTGGTGGCAACAAATCAAAAGGGGGAAATGGAGCCAATGGAGGGCGTATCCCAGGACCTAGTGGCTCAGGATGTACCAAGCCAGGACCTGGCAAAGGACGCCTCATATGCGGAGGCGGTATTCGACCTTTACTGCCCATTCTATGAACCTAAGTCTGTGACCTAAGACTAAAAATAATAATACACAAAAACCAGTGAGGCCACAAAATAAATCACCAACATCCAAGCAGCTTTCAAGAATCGTTCGTTAATCGCATAATTGCAAAACAAAAAATAAACAAATTTCACGTAATGAATAACCAGGGTAAGCAAAAATACCAAGAAAATAGGAGAATTATCATAGATACATCGATATCGAGATGATACACGATCTGGGATAGCAAATATCTTATACGAGTTCAATTTGAGCTGAAAAAATGTGTTACCTTACAGCAATTACACGCTCAGTTCGAGTATCACAGACTAGCAAGTGAATGCACAGAGAGGGATAGCGGAACACTGGTTCAAGGGTTTTGGACCAAATCGGAGCAATTTTTTTGTCCAAAAAATGGGCAATGGCTCTGGATAAAAGTAAGGGAAAAGGCTTCGAGTTTGAAATTTATTTTAGTTTGATTGATACGGGAGTACGAACAAGACCAAAATTATGGGGATCCCCTATTTAGATTTACTAATGTAACCCAAAAAAAAAGTCAGAATTTTGCCTAATAGATTTCCTTGACAGTTTAATTTTGGTCTAAATCAACGAAATAATAGCCATTAATCAATAATTAAGTCCGTAAAATTAATATAAAAATACTCTTAGAAGAATTATTTCAATTAGGATTGATAATGCTCAAATCTAATTTGATTAAAGAGATTAATCCCTTCAATAAGGATCAACTTCTATGAATAGAAATAGCATGACTTATCCAATTTGCATGAAGAAATTTTTTTGATGTTAAGATGTGGTATAATATATTTTTTTTTTGCTCAGAATTGTCAGGCATTAAATATAGACATATCTTTTAACTAGAATTTAAATATTAGTTCATCAAGACTTAACTCTTATACTAAACCCAATCCCCATTGGTGATATAGTATAATATTCTTTTTGATAGAAATTAAGTAGTATCCTCTAACTGATAACTTAGAGCCTAATTCTCTTGGGGTGGAAATCACCGAAGTGGATGATATAGTATAATTTTTTTTGTTAGGCATAGGTATCATTATATTAAAAGCAATCATATTCAAGATATTGTCAATATGGGTACCTCTCCTAGTGAAAATCGAACCCTAGTTTACCACATTATGGGAGATTAATCCTTCCTACTAGACCCAAGCTGTTGGTGATATAGTATAATTTTGTTTTTGATACAATGATATAGTATAATATTTTTTTGGTACAAGAAATTTTGAAAAAGTATTAGACTCACCTACAATCCAAATGTTGATATAGTAGAATTTTTGTTGGTAAAGAAGAGGGTTGAACGCCCAAATTAACTCATCTAACTAAACTATAAAGGGATGAACTCCCAAACACTCAATAGTAACAAGAGTTCTCAAATGTGGAGGATAGGACTGTAATAATGATGTGGCCGTCAAACCTTCGTTTGCAAGAGCATATGCAGATTTATTTTAATCTCTAGAAATATTTTGAATATTCAATTCCCATACTGACTTCACAAGATTCTAAATCTGCGAGATCAATAAAGTGCATCTTCCTCCAGTCATATTTGATAACATATTGACCACACTCTTGGCATCGAATTTTAGAATAATCTTCATAAATATTTGCTCCCAAGCTATTTTTAACCCCTTATATATTGCATACTATTCTGCTTCAAACACATTGCATGTGCTCAACTAATTTGTAAATCCAATAATCTAATTCCCTGAATAATTATGAATAATCCCACCATATCCCGCTTTACTATTCGATGCAGTACAAGCTCCATCCACATTTAGCTTGACTCACTCTAAAGGCGGAGGTTGCCAAACATTTGTATTTGAGACCCTCACCTCATTAGGTAAATGATCCTATTGTATTTGCACAAATCCTTTCCAAGTTTGCAAAATAACCAAATCTGGGTTCAATGGTTTAACATATTCCTAGTCAAAAGTAAACTAATTTCGCCACTTCCAAAGCCTCCAGATTGCAACCCCCATACCAAATTCCAATTGTAGTTGCCATCAACTCCTATCTTTCTTCTAAGGTTTAAGCAAAATAAAATTTGGGTAGCATAAGAAAAATCCCTAAGAATATGTAAAATATCTTCAGTATCTTCATTGCAATATTGGCATAAAGTACTAGTTGTAGACCACCTACTTCTCCAATCATTAATCGAAAGCCGGTTATTAAATGCTAACCACATAAAACTCTAATACGCTCAACACCTCTCAACTTCCATATGTCTTTGTAGATAAAATTAAAATTATTCTCAGCTTAATTCTCAATAAGATAATAGGCACTTTTAATAGTAAAAATACCATCAATGGTAGTATTACAAAGCATTACATCATTATCCACCTCCTCCATAGATGGTATCATACTTATTAAACGTTGGAATGCATTACTTGGAATAAGCCTAGCAAGTCTTTGATACTTCCAAGTCCCATACTCAACCCAGTTTGGCACTTTAGTATTTTCTTTTTCACTTGTAATTAGCCTAAGACATATCTCCTTTAATGTTGAATTGGGAAACAACCACTTATCAGTAAAAAAATTAACCAATTGCATATTCTTAATCCGCATCTTGTACCTAAGTTCACTATTTCATGTTGTTAGGATACAAACTTCCAAAGCGCAAAATCCCCCTTTCTTGCTTCTAATAAATTGTTCTCATTTCTCAATATGTATTTTTGTAAGAGAACATCAACCCATAAACTTTTGTTTCCATTGACTAGTTTTCAAGCTATTTTAGCCCCACACTTATGGTTGAACAAGTCTAAATTCTTGAATCCTAACCCACCATATAATTTAGGTTTAACAATCAACTCCCACCCAATAGGATGAAAACCATGTGAGCGTTGACTATTTCCTCATATAAAATTCCTTTACAATCTCTCTACTTCCTGACAAACAGGGAGTGGAACTTTAATAACTTGTATAGGATAAACTTATGTAGAACTCAAAACCAATTTGGCTAAAGTGATCCTACCAGCCACTGAAAGAGTGCTCTCTTTCCATGTAGATAGCTTAGATTTAACCCGATCAATGATGTATTGGAAAGTGTCCATGAGTTTCCTTCCTCTGATGATTGGAAACCCTAGGTATTTCCCTATATCCACGGAAATAGATATTCATGTAATTCCACTAATTCTACTTTTAATATTGTCATGAACCTTGGGTAAGAAGAAGATTGAAGATTTGTTCTACTTAATCTTCTCCCCAGAGGCTAGATAGAATTTGTCTATACAATTCATCATATATTTGGCTTGTGTCTCAATTGCTACTCCAAACAAAAGTAAGTCATCTGCAAACATAATATGAGATATGTACGGACCCCTACTAGTAATGTAAATTAGTTTCCAACCTCTTACATTCACTGTATCAGTAATTATATGGGATAATTTATCCATGCAAAGAACAAACAATAGAGGGGAATAAGGGATGTGATGGATGAGATCATTTCTCCTTTTCAATCAAGTTATAATTTTGCTACAACTATGGCCGACATTGATAATTGGTTAATTACAAAGCCCAATTAAGTTCCTTTTCATTAAGCCCAAAACTAGTGTATTTGGGCCACATAATATCATCCTAAAAGAGAGGTATTTGGGCCCATTTGGTTTAACTTCTAGATAAGAGTTTATAGAGAAAAATAATGTTGGATAATAGTTTCTAGAGAAGAGTTTTTGGAAGAAAAGTGATTATGAAGAAATATGTGTTTGAATAGTTATTACCAAAATAACTTTTTATGATTGATAAATTACTAGAAATTGTATAAGGCAAATGGTAATTACATAAAGTATAATTTTAAATTTTTATTTTTTGTTTGATATTAAAATAATAAATAATATATATACATATATATTTGATTTATTAGGTAATTAATAGTATACACACACACATATATTTGTATTTTCCTATCACCCATGCACAGCAAAGCATTGCCCAGCACAGAAGCAATAGAGCACGCTGACGATTCAGTAGAGAAGAAGTGAACATGAGTGGAGACACAACCAGTGGACAATGGCAATAGTGACGACGAGCAACTGAGCACCATCAATAAAGAAGAGACTCGGCTACGACACATGACTCAACAACCGGCTAAGCACCGTTAATGAAGAAGATACTCCACGAAGACAGAAGACTCGATAACTGATTTAGAAACATCCATGAAGATCCTTGTTCTCGACAAAAGGCTATTTCTGATGGAGGAGAGAGAGACCAGTGAGGAGAAATGCAGAGAAAGTGAAGCATGGCTGGAGAGAGATCGGTGAAGTAAATATGAGGGAGAGAGGCAAATCGATAAAGATAAGGGAGATAAGAGATAGTGTCAGAAAAAATTGGGGTAAAATTGTCATTTAATGCTCAAAAATTATTTTCTCTACTCAGAAGCTGTTCCTACAAGCTAATATGAAATTATAGTTTAGTCCAAAAATTGTTATGGATATTTAATTGTTATTTGTTTAATTTTTAGTCTAAATCATAGTTTGACTGAGAAGCATTTTTCAAACCATAGTTACAATCCTAATAGAAGAGGCACTATAAACACATTATAAAAGATAGGTAGCTAGTTATTTTAGCGATAATGTTTCAATTTCCTTGAGTTAGATGTTTAACGTTTCCATTTTGATGATGGAAATACATCATGGTGTTAACTATTGCCAACACCATAAAAGATTAGTGAAGAGTATTAAGCTTGGATGTGACTGCGTATTAGTTTTTAAATATAAGATGATAATGATAAAATAATTACAAGTATTATATGATAATATAATAAGATATAATATAATATTATAATAACTAACAAAGTCTAGAATAGTTATTAGAAAGGTGGCCCTTAAACATGATGTTGAACTAGGCTGCTAGATAGAAAAATCTTTATTAGAATAGGTAAAACTCAATTTTATAATATTTATATTTTGAGATGATTAATCTCTAGCTATTGGCTAGAGTAATGTTTATACTTTATAAAAAAAATATATGATAATATATATAATAAAATAATTACACAATTTATGATTTTGTTTAATTATGATATAATTCTTTTAGTTAGTTAGATAACCTTATTTTATTTAAATATATTAAAAATTTAATATAGCTTAATCAATATATAAAATATTAAGGCTTGATCTGTATTAAATTATGTTATCAAAAATATTGTTCAGTTAATTTAGTTAAATAACCTAATTAACAAACTATTTGTTATAGTTATACATATGTATCAAGACATACCAGTATACTAGGAAAAATATAGCATATCCTCTATAAAGTTTGGAATACTATACTGACTGTCCCTATAAAAAAAGATTGGAATATTCCGATATCCGTTTTATCTTTTTCCAACAGAATTCTCCAATATCAAAAGAATCCAAAAATCAATTGGAGTAAGTCTAATAAAAAGGTTAATCATTCATAATATAATAAATTAATATTTAAATTTCCATGGAGAGAAGTATCCGACAGTATCTCAAATAGAAGATTATCTTTAACAGAAAGATATATATATAGCTAAAAAAAAGACCTAAAAAATATATGTAATTAATAATAGAGTATTTATGTTATTTTCAATATACAAATGTAATTATTATAATTATTTATATTATATATATAGTAGAATATAAAATTAGTAAACTAAAAAAAGGGTATATTTTGATGATGATCTAAGTAAGTCAGACAAAAAAGGAAAGATAATCAAATGAACCGTAAGTTGGATCTGTTTTTCTAGTTGACAGTTGAAATTAGTAACGCAAATTGCAAAATGAAGGGACAAAAGGTGAGTGGTAGTCGGAAGTTAGTCGCCTCTCGTCTCATTCAAATCTTCAAACGAGATTTTAATATGAACAATCATAACCCAACCTCTCTCCCTCATACAAGACAAGATCTAGTGGCTCTCTTGATTACAAGATACAAGATTTTACATGGAAATGATCATTATCTTTTTATCATTATTATTTTTTTTAAATGGAAGTTAGTGGGTTCTCATTTACTTTCTTCAAAAATATTAAAACCTTTGTTCATCATCTGGTCCATTTGTGTGTCTATTGGGGAATTACTTCACGCAATCTGAAGTTTCGTTTAAACCACCCCCTCAGCCGAGATGGAGGAGCCCGCGTTGAAGGGTGGGCGGCCATGTTAAGCCGTGCACTATAACTGCACTATTTAAATATAATTTCAATAGTTAAATATTTATTTTAATTTTAAATATAAAATCTCAATTTATTTTATATTTTAAATTTATAATTTTTTTCAAACTCTCTATTTAGATTACATATATTAAGAAAATTTCTATTAAAAAAATAATTTCCCATACAAAAAGTTAAAAGGAATATTTAAAAAAAATTAACGTATATTTTTTATTAGTAACAGATTTAATTGATATTTTTAATCTCTATTAATTAACTATTTTGTTTGTACCTTTAGAACGGTAGAAAGCATATAATATAAAAATATACACTAGTGGCATATGGTATGATATATAATCTAGGCCAATAAAAAAAAGTAAAAGTAAAAACATGATCATAACTCTTATACATAAATTGACAATTGTCCTTTCTTTATTGGGGGACAGTCAAAGCAAAATAAGAGGCAAATTGAACAAAAAGTGGGGAATCCAAAAGGAAAAACAAGAACAACCAAAAGTGATGATAGTGGGAACGGGAAAGGTAGAGAGGCTTTGGGAGGCAAACCTTGTCTTTGATGCTACTCCCCACTATGAGGAGTGTGTGAGAGTCCCACGCCTATTTATGCTCATATGGTGAAGTGTGAACATGGGTGCGGGGATAGTTGGGCCTGTGCTTATTAAGGGTTTAGGATTTAGATCTGGATGTATATTTATTAAGTTTCAAAAATAGCTTGTGGAATTCTGTTCGTTGCTTGGTCACTTCTGCAATATGCTTCTTCATCGCTTTGTCTAATCATCATTGGCTTTGGCTTCTCTCAATATTAATAAGGAATATCATTTATGCTTAAATAAGTAATTAATTTTCTTTTCCCACTTGCATGGATACATAAATCAAATTAATGACATGGCAAGAATGTTTATTTGTGGTTGATTTCCTTCTAATGACTTGTGTTGGAATTAACTATTGTAGCAATGGTATTCAAGTTTGTATGACAGTTATAAAATATCTTCCCCAGGTAATTAGGATTTATTATTCCATTTTCTTGCTTTTGAAATTGGTGTTAAAAAGGAAGTGCGGGCTGTGATGAACTACAAGAGAAAGAGTACAGAAGGATGGAGCATTGGTAACGTTCTGTTGGACTTTTCTGGAAGCATTGGAAACTATAGCCAAATGGTTATACAATCCATAGATCAAAAGGTTTGTTTTGTAATCACTTATAGTTATGAACATGAATCTTTTTGAGTTAGATAAGAATCTCACACTAACAAAATTTCAAATCTTAGGTTCTTGGGAAAGCTTCTCTGCAGATATAGGAAAACTAATTATTTCTCTGGTATGGATCATTCTCTTACACTAACACACACGTATATATATATATATGGAATGACAATATAATGAAGTGTAAATTAATGGTGATATAATCTGATGTTTTGCAGGTTTTTGTATTCTACAACATTCTGTTCATGGTCCAACATTATCTACTATATCGACCAAAACATGTCTCAAATCAGAGACCCTAGCTGAAGAGATCAACATGTCTTCTGATAAACCTGTGGCGAAGACTGTGGAGGGTTTAGTGTAGTAATGTAGTTTATGATCCATCTTTGAATAATCCAAATATTTAGCATTAATGAAAGAAATGGTGGAAAACGGTCTTATGTTTTAGAAAATGTGAAATTTTGTTAATATATTTATTTTATTGTTACTTGCAAAACCACGGTTGAATTGATAAAGCAAATTGCAAAGTGATGGTACTGTGAGGGTCAGCTCCCTCATTCTCGTTTGATTTCAATGCCATGCTTCTTGTCTTTTAATGTTTTATTTTATTTTTCGTGTGTTTTGATAAAGTTTTCTTAAAATAAAATTCTTGTTTTTTTTTCACATTTTTACGTTTTCTTAAATTTTTTATATTACTACCTTTATTTGATGTTAAAAAATTATCAATAATAATTGTTAAAAAAGTTATGCTTAAAAAATCTAGTATCCCCAGTGCCTGGAGATGGTAACAATTATTTCATGAACCACCACTCCTACAATACAAGCTCTAGTGCGTCTCCGTTTACTTCATCCCTTACTTATGCATAGGACACTTTTAACTAAAATACACGAATTACTTTTAACTAAAGTACAAGAATTAAAAAGTAGATAGAATTTATCAAGAATTTTGATTTCTGTAAAAAATATTATAAAATTATTTTAAATTAAAAAAAATAAATCTTACTTGTGAACTTTAATGTCAAAAATAGAACACCAATGACAATTAAATATGAAGATATTGAAAAATTATTGCTTGGTAATTCTTTTCTGATAAGCATATGTATTCTCCTATTTGAGATAATTATGTTCGATATATTGTTGGACATTAAATGTATGCATTTATTCTAATAGGAATTTGAACATTAGTTCATCACGTAGTAAAGGACTAGCTATTTCTGTTAGAATCAACTTGTTGTTATTGTTTGATCATTCTAATAATGATACAAGGAATCATGTGGAATTGTGAATGAGAGCAAATGGGAGGTCTAATTAAGCTTGGACATCTTGATAAAAGGTTCTAAATGACATCACTAATACTCTTCCACTTTATAGTACGGTGATGGTGGCATGGTTAACAGCATGAACTATTTCCATTATCAAAATGGAAACGTTTAAATTCTCACTTAAGGAAACTGGAACATTGCTAAATAACTAGCTATCATTTATAATGTATTCATAATAAAATTATAATAAGCAATCCATACTATTCATGAGTCATGCAAATGAGACTCATATTATATTAAAAGAAAATTATATTCTGTTCCTTCGATCATGTTACCCTTCCATCTTATCTCCTTTCGAAATGAGAACTGTAAATATGATATTTCAGTTGTGATGCTTATGGTAGAAATCAATGATGTGACTGCATAAGCTTTCAAGTATAAGATGGTATGTGATGCTGTGTTCCTGTAAATTTTCTTATTTGGTATCACAATATTTTTAGATTCTTCTTGTTGGCTTTATATTCTCTAACAATACATGTAGTCTTGAAGGCTATCTGTGACTGAAAAACTGAAGTGATAATTTTTTTTTTAGAAGTAAAACTATCTGCACTTGTGGGTTCTCAGAAATTTACTGCTCGAAGTTCGGAAGGAATGTGTTACTTGATTGTTGATTCTCTGTGACCAGATCTGGGGTGAAGATTCAAAGCTCTTTTGTATCATTTGAATCATCTGTTGATGCCTTTCTTTGGGGCGGCGAGGGGCGAGAGGGGATTTTATATTTGATAAGATTATTTTTAAAATGAGTTATAACTCATTCCAACATATGTTTCACGGAAAAATAATGGGAGAATATCGCTGAAGGACCTTAGTACAAAAAAATAGTTTAAACAACGAGAAGCTGCATATATCAACGCACGAGTGTTGTATTAAATAAGCAAGGGCTACCACACTTTTTGGATAGATAAGGGTAATGGAGTCAATTAATGAAAGCAAGATTAGGTTTGTCAATTTGAATGTTGGGAACTTGTCTTGCAAATTCATGAAGGTGGGGAAAGTTGGTAGTACACGAAATAGTACGTTAAGGTATCATCTTTGATGAAGAGTAGAAGAAAAATGTGATAAAAGTTAAATAAAGGATTGAGGATAGAATCATATATTTGAGAATGATTATTGGAGGGATACTATCAACATAGTTAGCGCTTATGTACCCCAAGTAGGGGCAGAAGCACATTTTATGGAAAAATTTTTAGAAGATATGAAGGAGTTGACTCAAGGGACATGTAGGCAAGGAGTTAAGGCCTTGTGCAAGGGCTCATGATAGCTTTCATTTTAGGAAGCTGAATAATGAAGGAGAATATATTCATGTCTTGTCCTTGGAAGACAATCTCAAGATTGTCAACACTTATTTTAAGAAGCAGGATTAGAGAAGAATTTAATCACATACAAGAGTAGAGCCTCAAGATTGCATATTGACTTCTTTTTAGTAAGGAGTCTTGACATAGAAGATTTTGTAAAAATTGTGAAGTAATTCCTGGGGATGGTGTGACCACATAACATAAGATCTTAGTCCTTGGTGTGTGTATTAAGAATAAAACACAAAAGGGTCAGCTAGTTTTGAAACCAGGGTTAGGTGGTGACAGTTGAAGTGTGAAAAGTAGAAGCTTTTCAAGAAAAATCTTTTAGAGGAAGGGTTTTGGGAGGAAATGGCTAAGAGAATTCGAAAGGTTACTGAAGCAATTTTGGAAGAATCCAAAAAGCTCTTTCACAAACAGGTAAGGAGAAATGGTGGTTGAATGAGAATGTATAAGAAAAAGTCAAATATACAATAGATTGTTTTAAAGCCATACATTTATGCAACGTTGCTGAAAATTGGGAAATGTATATGATGTGTTGGCTAAAAAGGAGATTGAGAAAGCAGTGGGTGAAGAGTGCTTTAAAGCATATGAGGAGTTTTACAAGAAGCTAGGGACAAAGACTCAGGAACAAAATATTTACAGGATTGCAAGGAATAGGGAGAGAAAATTGAGAGATTTAGACTAAGTAAAATGTGTAAAAGACGAAGGAGGCAAAGTGTTAGTTAAGGATAGAGATATCTATCATAGATGAAAGGCTTATTTTTACTAGCTGTTCAATGATGGAGGACAGGGTTTGACTTGTGACTTGGAGGACAATAATAGAGTACAATATTGTGTAATTCATGAAACCAATCCCACATAGACAAAATTTGTTGGTAAAAGAAGTATGAAAAAGCTGTGCAGGACCAAAGGATCCAAATATTTATACATTTAATTATTATATATTATTTATAGATTCTACAAAAAAACTTAGTAAGAAAATTTAAAAAGGTTATATTTTGATGATAATCCAATGAAGAGAAAGTTAATTAAATGAACAGTAATCAAGTTGGAGCTGTTTTTCTGGATGACGGTTGAAATTAGTAAAGCAAATTGCAAAGTTAACGGACAAAAGGTAATGGTAGTTGAGTTAGTCGGCTCTTTCAAATCTCAAATTGATGAGATATGAATATGATACCTCAATTATTTCATAATATGAACACTCATGACTCAATCTCTCCCTCGCATACAAGACAAGCTCTGGTTTATACGAGACTTGACTTTACAAATAAATTAATATTATTATTATTATTATCATTATTATTACCATTATTAAAAAATATTTTTCACGACATTTTTTTTCAGCGGTTATTATAAGAAACCCGTTAAAAATAAGGCGATAATATTTTTATAATTAAATTATTAAAAATTTATTTCTAACGGTAATTTTACAAAAAAAACATAAAATATTCTTTTAATAGCAAGTATATAAAAAAACACCGTTAAAATTTTTTTTATGACTTTTTTTGTAAACCCACAGTTAAAAATAAACTTTTTTACAACATTTTTATGTAAAAATTGCTGTTAAAAGTTTTCAAAATTTTATAATTTACTACGACGAACAGTTTCACAGTCAATTAACCTTACTCTACTTCATACCTCAATGATAACTAAAGATCAGTAATTTCCTCTAGTTTTCGGTGTCATCACCCATTTCGCCGTTGTCATGTTTATCGTCACCATTTGTAAGTTTTCCTTTCTCTTGATTATCTTTCTCTTCACTTCTTCAACCCTATATTCTGTGAAAATCTATTTACCATCTTATTAGGAGGAACTCGAAGAGTTTTAATAGAAAAATTTTTTGGATCTTGAACTTCTCAAGTACCAGATCTTTGACTTTTTCTCTAAATCTAATCTAATACTCTAGATGAAGGTAGTCGTAGTGTCTGATGGTGGATAGTGGAGTGTAGACTTTAGTGAAAGGAGTTTGAAAAGTTTTAATGATAGACTTCTTTAAATTTGGTATGATGCTCTCGACAAAAGTGACTATAATTAGTGGTTAATCTAGTAATTTTTTATAGCAGTTAATAGTGGTAAAAAATCACTTTTTATAGTAATTACAAAATAATCATAAAATCTTTGAACTTATAACAATCAAACTATTCACGTGGCTACTTTTAACTACCCAAAAAAGCTTTCTTTCCAATAGTGTACTACTATTATGTGGTCAATGTACGTGTCTTTGGGAATTGCTTTACTCAATCTGAACATTTGTTGGAAACCACCTACTCCGCCGAAACGGGGACAGCGTTCATTGTGTTGGGCGGCCATGCTATTTTTATATATACTAGTATATATAAAATTAGAAATATTATATCTTTTTGTCTTTTTCCAACAGAATTCTCCAACATCAAACCCAAGCTCTGTGTGTGTGACATATAAATAAATAAAATCCCTCAACCCCTTATTTCTAGTCAAATAACTCACAGTTATTAGTTTTATTGATTGCTTATAATGTATAGCTTAAAGTTTAAAAGTGTTGTATTTATACAACTCAAAGTACATGAAAGCTATATGTATAAAAAATAAAGTTTAATGTGATATATAATTGATAAATGAGGATTATTCACATAAATTTAAAATTTTATGATGGTTCATTATTAAATTTCAAATATTAAGTTATTTGTAAATTATTCAAAATTTAATGAAATTTTATATAATTTAGTTTATAATTATTTACATATAATTTTTTATATATAAATAATATAATATGGAATATTATTTTCTTTTTTTTTGAAATATATAATTAATTGAATTATATTGATGAATAAGACAATGTGTGTGTTTAGTTTAGGAGAAAATTAAAGTTTTAAAAGAGTTTTTAGTTTAAATTTTAATTTAATTTTTTTAAAAAATAAATAGTTATAATTGTCAAAAATAACTTATAGACCAAATTATAATTTAAAATTATGGTTTTTAATAAATTTCTAAAAATAACATCTGAAATAGTAAAATAACTTATGGACTACTAATTTACTATTTTATCCATATTTTTTCTATCATCTCTCATATACTCTCTCTTATCTCATATATGCTCTCTCCTCTCTCTCCTCCCTCTTTTTCTTTGCTTCTCCTCCACCTCCATGTTGCCGTCTTGCTTTATTCCACAAGTCACCATCTTGCTCGCCATCTAAATCTGGTTGATTGAAGAAGAAACAATGTGTCGGAAAGAGAAAAAGAACCATGAGTTGTCATTAGAGAATAACAGCTCCCCATCACTACTCACTACTTGCCACTTGCTACTTGTAGCTCTGCTCTCTCCTCTCGTTGCTCACCACAGCTACTATACTGATCGCTTGCAGTGTGGGGGTTTGTGGAGATGATGAACAGTTACTGCTGATGATTAATTTATTTTTTTATCTCATATCTATTATAGTAATTTATCAATAACAAATGTTATTATAAAAATAATCATCTAAATACTCATTTATTTAAAATTATTTTTTTAATATATTTTTTTATAAAAGTCCTTTTTAAAAGTTTTTTTATAAATATTTTTTTAAAAGACTATACAAATTGGTCAATAAGCAAATAAAAATATAACTTTTTTAAAATGATTTTTGATGGGAAAGAGAGTATAGGAGAGAGAATAAATAAATTATAAAATAAAGCGTGTGAAAAAGGAGAATGTATAGTGGATAGATAATGTAAGTGAAAGAGGAAAAGTTCCTCTCTCTCTCTCTCTCTCTCTCTCAGATTGAATACTTCAGCCGAACTTAAGTCAAGCGTGAGAATCAACATATGAACAATTTATCTTGATAATAAATATAATCATATTAATATAAATAATTAAATGAGTATAAAATAAAAAAATAATTTTGAGAAAGCATCTAATTTTTTTATAAATAAAAACAAGTTATATCTAAAAATTATCTCTTGTATCATCTAGAAAAAAATTGTCTCTTGTAAGTCAACAAAAAAATAGAAAGTTAGTCAAACGAACGGATAAAAGCGGAAGCGAAATGAGACTTTGATACTTCAGATACTTCAATATATGAACACTCGTCCTATATAGAAGACAAGATCTAGTGAATCTCGTTTAGCAGACAAGACTTTACAAGCAAATGATTATTGTTATCTTTTTTTTTCGTTATTACCAATATTATTATTTTCAAACCCAAGTTAGTGGGTTCATACACACACACACACACTTTCTTCAAAAACATTAAAAACTTAGTGGAAATCATGATATTGTCCATGTATGTCTATGTCTTGGGAATTACTTCACGCTATCTGAACTTTTGTTGAAACCACCCACTCCGCCGAGAGGGAGCCAGTCGTCAATTTGATGGGCGGCAGCCGGCCATGCTATATATATATTATTGTTTGTTCTCCATGCTGACTTGTGTAAAACAATTTTGATAAATTTTATTTAAAAAAAGTGGAGTTATAAATTTTTAATAGTGAGGTTAAGAAAAAAAATTGATTAAGAACTTTGAAATTCACTTCTTTTTTAAATGAAACTCATTAAAATATCTCTCTTTCTCTCCACCTTCCTTCGGTTATTTTCAAAGAAAATAGGGCTAAATGGTTAGTGGTGATTTGTGGATAGCAACCTCTCCACTCTTCTAATTCCTATCCACTTCTTCCCCAATCTTCATGTCAATCATCAAATTAAATTTGAAATGTTTATTTTTAATATTTTTTGAACTATTATTGAAAATATTAAATTGTTCATCATTTAATAAATATTTTAGAATGACCAATGTTGGTTTTAGCAAAAAAGTTATGAATGCTTAAATACAATATTTTGGGTTTAAATTTGTATGAATACAAAATATGACTTTAAGATTGATACTTTCAATTAAGTTTGATAATGCTTGAATTTTACCCAATAATATCAAATATTACATGGCTATATAAAAATATTTTCAAATACAAAAAGTGAAATTATTGGTATTCAGCCATGCAAGGTTTTTTAAAAATTTATAAATTTTACAAAGTAATTTTTTTCTTTTTTTGGGCCAGAAATATTTGAAAGTAAAATTACTTATGGTATTTTGGTCCAAAAATATGCTTTTTTTCACTTGGGTAGAAAATAAAATTATTTAAAAGTACTAGAACTAGTTTAACAAGAATATAATAAATATATAACGAGAATAAAATGTATATTCACTTAGGTATATTGTTATTTTAATACATAATTGTAATTTTTCATTTTCTTAATTCTAAAATTGTTCAATTTTAAGTCATTGAATTTAATTTTCCAACATTTAATACTCAATTTTTTCTTGAAATACAAATAGATGAATAAAAATTATTGAAATAGTCAGAGAGGTAATTATGATGATGACCTATATATCCTCTGCTTTAGTTTTATTATAAGAAGCAATGTGATGATTTGATTGAATCACAATGACATCATTGGTTATTATTGGTAAGCTTGTTCTTGGGGACAATATCCTCAACTAAGCAAAATCGGCTTCTTGGACGTTAGTCCCCTCCTATTAAGAATACTGTGTTGGATTGCATTTTTTGTTTTGGCTGATCCATCTTATTCCGTCGACAGGTCATCTTAAAAATACAACACTAGTTGATAACATGTCTTAATCACCCCACCATGAATAAGGTGGATTAGATAAAGAATATAAGAAAAGGCAAACATTAGTTTTAGTCGTCCTACGATAGAATAGCTTTGTGAAAATGTTTTTAAGATTAAATAAATGTCACGATGAAGCAATTGTACGTAATTGCGAAAACATAGAATAAAACAGCGTATAATCTGCTCGCAAATGTGTTTTAAAGTTGATTCTAACTGAGATTTTAGGATCTTCTATTCTCAGTCAAGTTTGCCTGCAACAACATTGTTAAGAGGTCACAAAGTTAGGTATTGGGGCATTGTATTCATAAATAAATATGACTTGACTTAACATCTATCTCATAATTAAAACATAGAAATTGCCAATACAAGTTAAATTTAGCAGAAAAAGTTAGTTCATTATAATGTAGTAAATTGAGATTTACTAATATGACTATGATAAAATGATACATATACTTAAAAAAAAAAAACAGAAAACACAAAGATTGATAGAGTGTTTTCTTTTTCTTCCCACTAAAACAAAATGGAGGACTAATGATAAATCAAATCACATAGTCAGAAATTTCAATCCCAAACACGAACTGTCCAATGACTTTTTTTTTCAGTATAAAAAAATTTAGGTATGTTCTATACCAATTCCCCGTCAAAATTAAGGCACAGCCCCATAATTTAGAGAATACTTATAAGAGATTTTTGAGATTCTTTGTTGAAAATTTATAAGTATAACTCTCCATTGGACCTTGTCTTGGGTGGGAGAGTTGAATCACATTTCATACTCTAATGAACTTCATTGCTTCTACTGTTCTATCACCTTCTTTTTGTAAAAAAAAAATTGGAGTATCAAATTTACCCGCTTTTGGGTAGTTAACTATCTTTAATATACATTAATAAATTATTATTTAATTTTATGTATAGAATACTTATGAACTAAATATGTGTGTAATTATTGAAATGTATTTATATTAAATTTATGTTATATATAATATAAAAGTATTACTCCTTGATTCTTAATATAGAAGTTAGATAATTAATTTATAAAAATTAAAAAAATAAATTTAGTTATTTATAAAAAAATATGTATCATTTTTCTAAAATATTATATTTAATCATTTATATTGAAACTATTATTTAATAGAGATCTCTTTAATATGTGAGATTAGAAGGATAGTTTGGTGAAAAAAAATCATAAATTTGGTGATTAAAGTATATTAAAATTTTATATTTAAAATTAAAATAAATCTTTAATTAGGTCATGCATTTAAGACGAAAAGGATTGTATAGTATGATTACAAATTAAGTCAACTAAATAGTCATAATTAAATTGATAATAAATCTAGTAGCGAATGTATCCTAGATAATTAAATATACATAAAGTTATATCTTTCTCATATGTCATTTTCTTTTATACTGGATGACGGTCAAAGCAAACTAGGGCCCGTTTGGTTGGTGGAAAATCGGAGGCAAGAAAGTGAAAATTTGAACTTTTATTTGGTGGCGGCTGTTTGTTTAGAAGAAAAGGTGGGAAGTGATTTTGTGAGGGAATGTAATTTTCCATTGCATAAGGAAAAATAGGATACCACATACTTTGGTGGGATCCCATTTTCTATTGCCTACTCCAATGAACCAATGACACATTTATCCCCTAAAACAATGTTGATAGTAGGCGAACGGTGAGAAGCTCAAAGCCAAAAGCTTGAAATGCAAAGGCGATGACAATGATGATGGTGACTATATTTAAAGACTCATCATAATTTTAAAGTAAAAAGTGACACACAAACACTACTGTTCTTGAATGTGACTTCCAACAACATCAAATATTGTGTTATTGTTAGTTTATAGGTGGTCCAATTCAATAGTTATTATTGGTATAAAATCTTCTTAAAATATAAATACTATTAATTATTTAGATTTATTTTATATATAATATAAATAAAAAATAATATGATAAATAAATTTAATTTATTTTAAAAGAGTTAACTATAACATAAAAGAGTTTTACTAAAATTCAAAAAAAATCATACTATAGTTATAAAAAGATATTTCTTAATAGACAAATAACAAATAATTATAATAGAAAAAGAATAAGATTAGTCAAATTATTTAGGATATATAAATTGCTAAATCTTTTATAAATTGTATCTTATAACTATATAGATACTAAAGTAGATTTGATTTTATAATATAAATATTATACTTTCCCATAAACATGTATATTAATTAACAAAAAACAATAATATAATATTTTATAAAATATTCTTAAAGATATTAAAAATTATATTAAAGTGTATATATAAAAATAATGTAAGAGTCTATATAATTTTAATAAAATTGAAGAAATAATTAATAATTTATAAGAGTCTATTATGGATATTTAGAATATTATCCCCAAGATGAACTCCTAGAATCAAATCTAAATAATGTATTAGAATATTAGAATATGCATAATGAACTCTACGATTGTAATATATACGTATTATATACGTACATTCAAAGAAGAATGATGTACAATTAATATAACTTTAATTAAGACTTTAAAGTTTTTCCTGAGGTTCTAAGATGAGACTATCATATGAAAAATATTAATAAAAATAGGGTAAAATAAATGTCTCAGTAACCAGTAATTATATTCATCGTGCATAATAACATGTGCTCATGAGGTGTCAAGTAAGACATATCATAAAGTACAATATATAGAAAATAATATATTATTATAATAAAATCAAATGGATAATGGATAACTAACCTAAGTTCCTCCCCTCTTTCCAACTGAATCGTCTTATTCTTGTCGATCGAACCTATATGCTAGTGATAACTGATCACTCAAAAAACTAACCGATCAAATGATATGTATATGTCAAAATACACAGAGCACCTGACGGGACCATGGGTTCATTTCCCCTCAGTAAACAGGTGGAGGTATCGCAGCCCCTTAGTAAACAAATGGGGCACGTCTTTCTGTAAATTGGTGGGATAAAAGCCAACCATCGAACTCCAATAGAAGCTACACCACGTGGTAGAAATACAACTCTATCATCACTCATCCCCAATATATAATTATCAAAATAATCATATTAATCAAAATCTCAATAGTTTAATAAATATCATAAAAAATAATTTTTCTCAATATAATAACTTTCTTCAAATTCTAATATTAAGATACAATAAGTTTATAATCTTAACTCAAATTTTTTTAAATTAAATTTTAAATTTCACAAAACTATTTTCAATAAAAAATAATTAAATATTTTTTTCCAATATAATCATATCAATATCAATAGATTTATATATATATATATATATATATCAAATCACTTACAAACATCATATTAGCACACATAATGAATAGAAAGTGGTTACATCTAGCATAAATATATAAATAAATACCACAAAAGATCCTCAGCTTTGGGTGAGTTGAACTAAGGACGTGTTTGGGAGAAAATAGATGTGGGATTCTTTGGGAACATGAAAATTATTAAGAAGGAGAAATATAAAGAGAAGAGTAGACTCAATAATAAGGTCTGAGGAATAATTCATAACCTTAACTCTATTTTCAAATCCATATTTAAATCTGAACCCAAATCCTAATAATTTTCTAACTAGTAATAATAATCAAATCATAAAATTCTAAATAAGGATAATGATAGGATAATTCATATATCATATTTTATTAAAAATAATAAAAATACTAAATTATAATATTTTAATTAGATAATATTTTTTAGTTATTGATAAATAATAATTTTAATTATATTTAAATATAAGGATAAAAATTGAGATATTACAACTGAAATATAAAAAACCCACGAATTCATATAATTCATATAATTGAGCTTGTGTGTTTTCTTGTTGTTCATAATTATCTCTATTTGTGAGAGAAAAAACCAATTTTAAATTAGAGAAATCTATTTTGAGATGTGCATAACTCTCTCAATTCATCTCCAAAATTGACAAATAGCCTATCACTATAAAGCTCATTGAGTTTAATTTCTAAAGAAACAATACTAATTTCAAAATTCATTGTATTCTAAAATATATGATTGAAAGAAGAAATAAAGGTAGTAGACAATACTTGATATCTCAACACTATTTTTAAAAAAATATATCTCCTTCACATAAAATTCTTTAAAATTGAGATTGATGCTCTTGAATCGTATTTAGAGCGTAATTTCATATGAAATAAGTTTCACATTAAACAGATTTGTATGTTAAGAGATATTTCAAAAATATTAAAGAAATATTAAAGTTGGAGAACACATAGTATAACATAATTTAAAATAATAAGTTGAAATGGATTTATATCATTTGAAATTGTTTTCTCATTCAAAAAATTAATTTGGGTATAGTTATGCATTACATTACTAAGTAAAATAAAATCTTTTCTCAACTATGAAATTGATTCCGATGAGTGGAACAATTTAATTTATGCAAAATAGATTTGGTTATGTGAAATCAATTTTAATCATGGGGTTCCTAAATTATTTTACTTTGCTCTGTTTTACCATACTAAAAACAGAGGATTTATAATCAATAAATAAAAACAGCACAAATTTGCAAAAATGATTAAAATCTTACGATAGATTCTCTAGCCATATCTCATTCTTTATCGCTCAATAGTTTTAAATTTTATTTACTTGAAATCTTCTATGAAGTCATATCTCAAGCTCTACCACTCTATGGTTTTGTATATGTAAATTTAATGGATAATCAAAAGTTTTAAGAGACAAATTTAGACTCATATGATAACAAAATTAATTAATATTATTTGAATAACAATCTTATAGTTGAGAAATAGATGCATGTGTGCAAGTATTATTGTTCCATCATCACTAACTATATTTATGAGATAAGTATTAAATATCTTAAAAAATATTATATTGACATTATATTTATACTATTTGGTTATTATTTTTACTTAAGTAATTTTTAATCATTTTATATCTGTAGTGATTATGAAAATATGTAGTGATATTTAGAGTTATTTAAATTATAATTTACTTTTTATTCATTTTATTTTTATTGAATTATTGTATTAATTATCGAATTTTAAAATTTAAACATGAATTTAATCAATATTTACATTTAATGAAATTATAATCTCGACTAATTATTTATGAATAATTGAATTGTTAAATCTATTGACTTTTAAATTAGAACATAAATTTGATTAATAAATACTAATTAAGGGCAATATGATTATTTGTATGTTTTCTTATCTAATTTTCTATCACTTTAAACTAACCAACAAATATAAATTTTTTTTATCAAAACATTTTTTTCTAGTGCTAAGAATCCACTCGGTGGACAATTTTTTATTACATTCCCTTCCTTTCCATTCACTCCTTTATATTGTAACCTTTTTGTGAACCAAACGGCCTTAAGTGGCAAAATGAACAAAAAGAGGGCTATCTGAGAGTGAGAGAGAGAGAAGAATAAGGTTAAAATATATATTTAATCCTTTATATTTAATTGTTTATATTAAATCTTATTTTAGTCCTTTACATTTAAAAAATATATTTTAAGTTATTTAAACTGCATAAAATTAACCTCACTAATAAAAAATGTTGACACATCGAATTTCAAATGATAATTGAATAATTAAATACTAATAAAATATGTTTAAATTTTAATTCTTTAATATATAATATAATATGATTTAAAAAGATTAAATATAAACATATTTTGTTAGCTTTTAATTAGATAGTCACCACTTAAGTTAATCATTAAATTTAACGCTATTAATTTAAGTAACTAAAAATATATTTTTTAAATATAAAAAACTAAAATGAAATTTGATAGAAATATTAAGTAACAAAAATATACTTTAACTAAAGAATCAAAAGTGATGATAGTGGAAACGAGAAAGGGTAGTGGCACTTTGGGAGGCAAACCTTAGCTTTCATTGCTACCCCTCATAAATATTATTTTTGTGTTGTTGTGCTTGTGTGTAATATCTTATATTCCTTTGAATCCTAAAGATAATCAGAGTTATTTTGACTATTTTGTTTTAATCTTAAATATATTTTAACATATTATCTCCTAAATTTATATATTTTTTAAATTATCTATATTGAGCATATATATATATATATATAGTAAGGGGGTTTTATTAAGAGTTAGGACTAATGCAAATGATGATTAAAATAGGATATTTTAAAAAATTCATATTTATTATATAAATAACTCAAATATTTTTTAATTTTTTAAATTAGTTGATATTAACAACCTAGGGATATCTGCTTCTGAATTTAACTCAACGCCAGATGGCATATTGTCATGAAGATGTATTAAACCTCTCATAAGGTCCAAGTGCATGATAATGATTTAAAATCCAATTATTATTATATTTTCTTTTTTCATTTTAAAAATATATAGTTAGTGGAATTGTGTTTATTTTGTACTCTATTCCTTAATATATGATTTAATTATAAAATTAATCTTAATTATAAATATAAGACATATTTTTTATATTTATTAATTTTTGTCTATCAATATTCTTTCAATAATAATTAAATAAAAGATAAAAGATAAAATTAAAAAAGATAACTAGAGTATTTTTTTTAAAAAAATATGATATTAATTATTTTAATTAATTTTTTAATTTAATTAAATTAATTAAATATATTTTATATTAAAGGAAGCGCAATACAAAAATACTTAAACCATCGTTGAAGCCACGTGGTTGGATGTAAGTCGGTCATGGAGAGCTGTCGAGAGACAAGACATTAGTGCTCCTATGCGGTATCCCCACTACCACTCCATATTTTACTTCCATTTTTTACATTAATCTTCAATTCACTTTCATTTTACATCCTTTAAAATTTACTACACATTTTCAAATATAATAAATGAAATTATTGGTTTGACCACATAAAACTTATTTCTATTTGTATATTCAGCATATCATGGGGGGTTTCGACGAAACTCAACTCAATTCTCCTGTTCAAAGACAAAGGCTTTGCTATAAATAGCGAGGTGATGATTTGGTATAATCATAAGTTTCATTATTGATTATTCTTAACCTTCTTGTTTAGAACGAAGCCTCAACTAAAACGCAAGCCCTCCATAACAAAAATGGCTTGGAATTCAGTGCCACTCTATGTCTCTTACGAAGTTGTGGGTTGGCTTGTTTTTACTCTTTGGTCTATCAGTTTCTACCCACAAGTCATATTGAATTACCGCAGAAAAAGGTTAATTATATCAACTTTTACTTCTTTACTTTTTACCATTGTTTACGTTCTTTTACTCCTTTCCTTTTACCATTCTAGCTAATTTGCCTAACCTTATGGTTTTTGAATTATTTCAGTGTGGTGGGATTGAACTTTGATTTTGAGGTGTTGAATCTCACCAAGCACTCCTGCTACCTGATATACAACGCATCTCTATACTTCAGCTCTACTGTTCAGAAGCAGTACAAAGACAAATATGGTCAAAATGAGGTTAGATATATCCTTCTCTAATCCAATTATAAATTCTAATTAATTATTAAAGATCAAAATTTTGATACTTAAAAGTTATACTGTTATTTTCATGTATGCTTCAGATGATACCTGTAGCAGCAAATGATGTTGCTTTCTCATCCCATGCTGTTCTACTCACACTTTTTACCATATTCCAGATTGCAATCTACGATGTGAGTAACTCTTGCTTTCTTTTCCATTGAGTTCTTTGTACTTTTTTATGTAACTTGTTGAAATTTCTTTGTTATTGTAGCGTGGAAACCAGAAAGTGTCAAAAATAGCTTGTAGAATTCTATTTGTTGCCTGGTCACTTGCCGCAATATGCTTCTTCATTGCTTTGTCTAACCATCATTGGCTCTGGCTTCTTTCAATATTAAGGTATATAAATTAAATTCATGATATGGTAAGAATTTTTGTTTGTGATTGATTTCATTCTACTAATGAATTATGTTGGAATGAACTATTTTGCAGTGGCATTCAAGTTTCTATGACAGTTATCAAATATCTGCCCCAGGTAATTAGGATTTATTCCATTTTCTTGCTTTTGAAATTATCAGTGTTCAAATTGAAAATGTTTACAGAGCCTAATATGTATTGGCTTTGTTGTGTTTGAAGATTGTTGTTCTTTTGCGTGGTTAGCATATGTATTACTTCCTCCCGTCCAAAATATAAGACTTCACTTATAGTGCAATGAGAGGTCTTATATTTAGGATAGAGAGTATTATTAATGACATAAGTATTGGCTTTAGCCATCCCCATTAATTAATAAGTTGAGTTATTAAGTGCAGGCTGTGATGAACTACAAGAGAAAGAGTACAGAAGGATGGAGCATTGGCAACATTCTGTTGGACTTTTCTGGAAGCATTGGAAACTATAGCCAAATGGTTATACAATCCATAGATCAAGGTTTGTATTCTAATCACATGTAGTAATGAATCATGAATATTTTCAAGTTAATTAATAATATCGTCCTAACAAAATTTAAAATCTCAGGTTCTTGGGCAAACTTCTCTGGAAATGTAGGAAAACTAATGATTTCTCTGGTATGAAGCATTCACTTACACTTACATATATATATATATGGAATGACATATAATGAAGTGTAAATTAATGGTAATATATAATTTGATGTTTTTCAGGTTTCTGTATTCTACAACATTCTGTTCATGATCCAACATTATCTGCTATATCGACCAAAAAAAGTCTCAAACTCAGAGACTCTGCCTGAAGATGATATAGCCAAGTCTTCTTGTGATAAACCGATGGCGAAAACTGTGGAAGATTTGGTGTAGTTCATCATCCATCTTTGAATGATCTATATATATATATATATATATCCAAGAAAAAGTTTATTTTTATAATGTTTTGTATTTTGTAAGAATTTAGGGGTTATGATGTGGAATCAATTTGCTTGTGATGGGTTTATGAATGTAGCAAGTTACTTGAAGAAAATACAATATACCATGTAACTGGTTAAACACTTTTGTGATCAATTACTTGAAATAATCAATTGAGAAAGAGAGAACAATGATTTTTTTTTATTTGAGATTTTTTTGTTGCTATATATGAAAATCACCAATTACAATCTTGAATATTTTAGACATGTTTACCTATAACATAAGGTTTTCTACAACTTAGCCTAAAAACACTCAGGGGTTTTTTTATCACTCACCTAAAACAAGAAACAAGTCAACTAAAAACTAGTAGATCCATTAAACGTATAGGCAACTGGGATATAAAGAATGAAGAATAATATCTCTTTAAAAGCTTCAATGATAAACTCTTGTTTTATTCTGTTTATAAATGATGTAACTCAACTTTTATATATAAAATTTTAACTTGAAAATATTAAATCTTTTTGGACCGTTTAATATTAAATGAAATTCAGGGACCTATTTGTATTTTAATTTTTTTACCCTGACTAATGATAATTTTCCCTCTCATTAATGACTTGATTGGACAAGTACTGAATTATTGAAGCTGGTGGTGCACATCACAAGTGTTTCCTTAAGAATTCCCAAAGAAACCTACAATTTCACGAATAACAGAGCTTTGATATATGATTTGTAATTTTCAGCTTCTTTCTATTTAATTTTCTTAATTAAACATGAAGAGATTGATATTTGATTCAACACTCTTGAATCTTGATGTCACCTTATCCAATAACCACGACCTTGTTTTTCGAGGTGCATACCGTTTTGTTTTTTTTTTTTTGCCATAATTAAAGGGTATCAATACCTTATTCTCATCATCTCATCAATATAAATTAGTAAAAAGGTGGTCAATTTGAATTTTGCTCGTATATGAAATTTAATTATGAGTTGTTTTGCTCTTTGTTTGTAATATCTTGTGGACGTGTCTTTGACCTCTTAAGTATGATGCAAAGAAGAAGACCAAGACAAAGAGAAAGGTCCTTAGAAATCTTCAAATTAATATAAAGTCTCTAGGGACTTGTAAGTAATTTATTGAAATTATAAAAAATACAAATTTATCTTGATTTGTTAAATTATTGTTATCAAGTCTAATAAAATCTTTAAATTGATATGAAGTCCCAAGTGATTTATGAGCGATTTATTGAAATTGTAAAAAGATAAATTTATCTTGATTTATCAAATTATCTCTATCAAATAATCTTTAAATTGATATACGAAGCCCCAAATAGACATGTGTTTAAAATTATGAAAAGACAAATCTAAGTGAAACCAATAATAAGGCTTCACTTTATAAAAGGTGGAGGATACAAGGATTTATTTCATCGCATCCATATTATCTATCTTTTTCTGAGCAGCATCCACATCTATCTTCTCTCAATAACTCTCTTATTCTCTCTGGTTGACAGATCGAATACACTCACTATATATAGCTAGCTATCTCTCAACCACAAACCCAAAATGATGGCTTCGTCCAAACTTGATGGCTGTGTTGTTAGTAGCCAAAATAATGGCTTCAGTAATAATAATGTTGAGAAAATTGACAGACAAAGGAGAAGAGTGGCCAAAGTGTATTGCCTCGATCGGTGTCGACGTCTAAGTTGACTTAATTGACCAATTCAGTGATCTACAGCACCAGGCCATTCTTCTTTTTGCAAACATCCCTTTCTTGTGCAAAAGACCCAACCCAATTCAGCTGCAAAGTTCGGTAAACTTGGAAGTTTGCAGCTGAGACACTTATTGCTTGTCTCAACCAGCTTGAAGCAGGGTTTGTAGAAATTATCCACCACGATGATGACTTTTATGTTAGCAAAATCTTATGTCCTATGATCATCTAATGAAACCAAGAATGTAGTTGGAATTCTTGTGTGTCAAAAGAAATGGATCTCATAATTTTAAGTTAATAGAAGCATCATTGTTGTACTCTTCTAGTCCTATTTATAGAGTATTAAGATAAGAAATTTTTCAATTCTATTTATAAATTAAATTATTAAATTTTTAATATGAATGTATAATTTTACTATTTATTTATTATTGGGTTGATTTTATTATTAAATTGTTGATTTTATTCTTATAGAGTATAATATATATGAAAGTTGTATATGAATTTTATAATTTAGGGTAAAATAGTTTAAAATATTTTACTTTCACTTCTATCATTTTATTTTTTAACTTTTTTGATAAAACTAAAATAACTCAATGAAAGTGAGAATAAAAATAATTTCTATTGTATCAAATTAAAAAAGAGAGAGAGTAAAGATTCTACCTATAATTCTAAAGATACATAGGGTAATTCTTACCTCAAGTTAGGGGTGTCTAAACATGTCCCGTCCTAGGTGTCCTGACCTGGTCTCAGTGATTTTAGGACAGGTTCGTCCTATCCCGAGAAGGACTGAGGAAAGCCAGGACGGAACAGGTCTCAACTTGATTCTCGGGATTCCCGTCCTGTCACGACCCCAATTTTTTTATATAAAAAATATATATTATATTCTCTTATCTTTCTCACTCTGTCCACTAGTCTCAGGCTCTCTGTCTCTCTTCTCTTACGTTTTGCTTGCTCACAGTCACAAGTCTTGACATTCGCCACTCTCATACAAATATTCTTATACATATATTTTTATTCTTCCTTACTATTATTTTTTTCTTATCTAGTTGAGTTATCATTTTATATTAGGGAAGAATGTTGGTATTTAGAAAAAGTTACTTTGGTATTTTATATAGAATTATTTATTGAGATAATTTTATTATAATATTTTTTTAACAAAAATAGGATTGGGAATTCATGTCCCGTCTTGATGGGACTGAGATAAATTCATGATGGAACGAGATATGAGATATATTTTGTGTCATGTATACTATATCGAGACAGGACATGAGACAGGATTATCTCATTTTTGACCCGTTTCGTGAACACCCTATCGAGTAAGGAAGAATAGGGAAAGAAAACTATCCCTTGATGGGACAGCGGTAGGGCCAATCCATGTCCCACCATGGTTTAGAGCTAAGCTTTCTGAAAGAAATAGGGCGTGCCGCGTTTATCGATTAGCAACGGAGACCCACAAGTTGTGGATGGGGTGTGTATGCATGTATTAGAGATGAAAATACATGACAGCTTATTATATACTCACTCTAATCTTAATTACAAAAATTAGTATTGAGATTTATTTTAATTTAAATATAAAATTTTAATTTACTTTATCTCTTAAATTTATAATTTTTTAAATTATCTTTATTAATTATATATATTAAAAGAATTTTTTTATTAAGGAAGTAATTTTCCTTGCAAATAATTATATATAAGGAATGCTTTAACATATATTTTTTTATGAATGAGTAATATAATTAATTTTTTTAATTTATATAAATTAGATAAGAGGAATATAGTGGAGCTAATTTAGTTGTGATTATTGAGAAGGAAATGTATGAAAGAGTGTGCAAATTGGAAAAGATGGATGTAATGTATCACATGCGTTTGGGTCCTAGGGATATTAGCGAAGCTGTTTCCTAAACGGAAGGGCGTACGTACGTGGAGATGAAGACATGAACAGAGTCCACAAACACAAACAGTTTGATGGATTACTTTGTGTTTAGCTCGACAGAGAAGGAGAGGAAAAGAAAGAGAAGGGGGAAATTTTTAATGAAAGGGAGGGAATGGGTGGAAAGGGGAGATATAGAAGGAAGAGGAGGAATGGGGAGAGGAAAGAAAGGATTTTAGTGATCCTTTATTTGAATTGATTGGTGAAGATAGGAATGAGAGATTTTAATGATTTCTTATTTAACTTTAGAGAGGAGGGGGAGGGAAGCTATAATAAAAATTGATTACTATAATTTTGGAAAATTAAGTGGATTAATATCTTATATTTAGAATTAATTATAAATTTTAACTAATTAGCTATTATATTAAGTAATGAGGGAGTATTTTGTTTAGTTTAGGGTGTGATATCTTATATCTCCTAAAGTTCACTCAACGCCATAAGAAATATTGTCATGTTGGCAAAAAGAAAGATATGATATATTGTCAATTTTTTCATGAAGATTGTATCTACTTAAACCTCTCTCATCAAGTCTAAAGATATGTTTGGTAGATGAGAAGTAGAAATGGGGAAGCAAAACTAAAAAGTATAATCTTTCTAAGGATATGTTTGGTAGATGAGAAGTAAAAATGGCGAAGCAAAACTAAAAAGTATAATCTTTCACTTTCTTTATTTATTATAATAAAAATTATTTCTATTTTTATTTTTAATATTTTAAATCATTTTATTTTTATCAGAAAAGTTAATAATTGAAACGATAGAAATAGAAATAAAAGTTTTTGGATCATTTTACCCTAGTTACAAAATTACTGGTAACTTTAAATCATTCATAAGTTATAAAAAAAATATTTTGAATTATTTTATCTCAATTTATAAAAATATATATCAATTATATATTTATTTCTATTTTATCAAGTAAACTTTTAAGACTCATTTTCAACATAATTTCATTTCTACCTTCATTTTCACTTTTACTTTCATTTCTATTAAAAATTCTTTCATCCTACTAAAAGTACCTTAAGTGCATGAGATCTCTTCAACATACAATAATTTAATGTAATTATTATTATATTTTCTATTTTCATTTGAAAAACTAAAGTTGGTGGAATTGCATTATTTATGTTGTGCAAAAATATTTAAGCCACTGTTGAAAGACCTGCAACCAATATTAGTGCTCGTGATCTGCAGTATTCCCACTCCACATTTTCCTTCCTTTTTTGACTTTAATTATTATCATATTTTCTATTTTCATTTGAAAAATTGAAGTTGGTGGAATTGCATCATTTATGTTGTGCAAAACTATTTAAGCCAATCATTGAAAGACCTGCAACCAATATGAGTGCTCGTGATCTACAGTATTCCCACTCCACATTTTCCTTCCTTTTTTGACTTTAAATAGTCAATTCACTTTCCTTTTCTTTTCCATCATTTAATACACATTTTAAAATAAAATAAATGAAATTATTGGTATTAACCTTGTGCGGCTTATTTCTATTTTTATATTCTTCACATCATGATGGGGTTTTCGACGAAATTCAACGCCCAATCCTCATCTTTGCTATAAATAGGGAGGTGATGATTTGGTATAATCATAGTTTCATTGTTGATCATTCTTAAGCTTCTTCTTTGGAACGAAGCCTCAACCCATAAGCAAGCCCTTTCACACCAAAAATGGCTTCTTGGAATTCAGTGCCCCTCCACATCTCTTACGAAGTTGTCGGTTGGCTTGTTTTTACTCTTTGGTCTATCAGTTTCTACCCACAAGTTATCTTAAATCACCGCAGGAAAAGGTTGATCAAATTTTACTTTCTTACTTTTTACCATTCTTGCTTTTACTCCTTCCATTTACCATTCTAGTTAATTTTGTCTCACCTTATGGATTTTGAATTCTTTCAGTGTGGTGGGATTGAACTTTGACTTTGAGGTATTGAATCTCACCAAGCATACCTGCTACCTCATATACAATGCATCTCTATATTTCAGCTCTACTGTTCAGAAGCAGTACAAAGACAAATATGGTCAAAATGAGGTTAGATATCCTTTTATATATAATCAAATTATACATTCTAATTAATTATTAAAGATTAAAATTTTGGTACTTAAAAACTATATTTGTTATTTTCATGTATGCTTCAGATGATACCTGTAGCAGCAAATGATGTTGCTTTCTCAACCCATGCTGTTCTACTCACAGTTTTTACCATATTCCAGATAGCAATCTACGATGTTGGTACCTTATTGCTTTTTTTTTTCTTTTCCATAACTCTTTGAACTTTTTTATGTTCTTTATTGTTGACATTTCTTCTTTTGATATTGCAGCGTGGAAATCAGAAAGTGTCAAAAATAGCATGTGGAATTCTGTTTGTTGCTTGGTCACTTGCTGCAATATGTTTCTTCATTGCTTTGTCCAATCATCATTGGCTCTGGCTCCTCTCAATATTAAGGTATCTTTTATGCTTTCTTAATAACTAATTAATGGTCTTTTCCCACTTGTATCGATGTATAAAATATTGACATGATATTGATTTCCTTCTATGTTGGAATTAACTATTTTGCAGTGGCATTCAAGTTTTTATGACGGTTATAAAATATCTTCCCCAGGTTAGGATTTATTCAATTTTCTATTCAACTGTCGCTTTTGAAATTTGTGTTAAAAGGAATATGTTTACAGAGCCTAGCTTAAATTTTTTTTTTTTGGGTTATGTTTTGCTTTGCTGTGTTTGAAATTTGTTCTTTTGTGTACCTTGCGTGTTAGTAAGTTGTGTTATTGAGTGCAGGCTGTGATGAACTACAAGAGAAAGAGTACAGAAGGGTGGAGCATTGGTAATATTTTGCTGGACTTTTCTGGAAGCATAGGAAACTATGGACAAATGGTTATACAATCCATAGATCAAGGTTTGTGTATGTGTGTATATATATATATATATATATATTGACATCACCTAAATTTATGAAGCATGCATGAATCTTTTTAAGGTAATTAATAATCTCGTACTAACAAAATTATCAAATATCAGGTTCTTGGGCAAACTTCTCTGGAAATGTAGGAAAACTAATGATTTCTCTGGTATGGAGCATTCACTTACACTTGCATATATATATATATATATATATATATATATATATATGGAATGACATATAATGAAGTGTAAATTAATGGTGGTATATAATTTGATGTTTTTCAGGTTTCTGTATTCTACAACATTCTGTTCATGATCCAACATTATCTGCTATATCGACCAAAAAAAGTTTCAAACTCAGAGACCCAGCCTGAAGTTGAGATCAACAAGTCTTCTGATAAACCAGTGGCGAAGATTGTGGAGGATTTGGTGTAGTTCATGATCCATCTTTGAATAATCTGAGAGGAGTTAATTTTTATACTATTCCATTTGTTGTAAGAATTTAGGTTATGACCCTGAATCAATTAATTTTCTTGTGATAAATTCATGAATGTAGCTAGTTACTTGAATAAAAAAAAAACTATATAAATATGTGTGATCTTTTTTATAAATTTTATTTTGAGTTTATCCAAATATTTATTATATTTTTTTATATTACCCTTAATTAATTATATGCTTTTCTAATCTTTTTTTCATATTTATTCTCTCTTGTCTCTTTTTCTACTCATTTTCTCTTATTCATCCTCTTTATAAATAAAGGTATAATTAAAAAAATATATATTTTATATATTTATTATTTTTAACTAATTTATTGACCAACATAAATTAGTTATTTGAAATTTATAAATAGGATTAGAAGGAGTAATCAATAAATAAAGAGAGAACAACGAAATCATATTGGTTCAGTTACAATATGTCGATGTTCACATGGTAGTATCAATACATCGACATTTATGCATTCGCGTTAGGTTAAAATTTTGTCAACAAGTTCATAACATCTAATGTATCATTTTCGAGGGTTGGATCGTTGATTAGTTTCCTAATATGAAATACATTCAGTTGGCCCTACAACCTCTTATTTGGGTATTTTTCAGTTTCTTCATTTTCTATTATAAACTTGTTACTTTGATGTTTTGACTTACTATTTGCATTTATTTGTGTAAACGATTGAGACTCTCTTATACTTTATTTTAACCGTAACGAGGATTTAAATATTGATACATCATATTGTGAGAAACTATCCCCTTCTATTATACCAAACTTCGTGGCTACACAAGATTTTAATTTGCTTGTTTGATTACAGGTAGGGGTGTGCATGAGCAGGACAACTCCCTTACCCAGTGCTCTGCCCAAAAAATGTATAAGTTATATTTTACAGCCTGATGCCCAGCCCTACCCGATAAAAGCCCTAACAATTTTAGGCTAGGCATGCCCAAGTCGTGATAGCATGCTCATGTTGTGAAAAAAATCTGTAATTATAAACTTCTAAAATAATACCATATTCATATGTCTTCAAGAGTTAAATAATATCTATAATCCACTAAGAATAAGAAAACAAAGATAATAATTAAAATCTTGAGATCTATTGCATATAAAAAATAAGCGTTGAAATCTAAATAGTTTGTAATTATAACTTTGCATCAATCTTCCAAATATTGATAAAGATAAAGTATCTAAAAAAATAAAATAAATAATTATAATTTATAATGTAATCATATGATAATTAACAAAGTTAAAAAAAGAAGAAAAAATTAGTATAATTATAAATATTAAAAGATACAACTTACATACTTATATTTCTAAAATTACCTTATAGTCACCAGTAGTTATCATATTCTCCCTTCTAAGATAGAAAAAAAAATAAAAGAATGGGTGCTCATGAGCAGGGCAAGGCAGCCCCTATGCCCGGTGCTCAGCCCCAAAATACATAGGCTATATTTTACAACCCGATGCCTAACCCAACCCTATATTTATCGATCTGGACAGGGTATATCGAGCCGTGGGCTTTTATGCGTAGCCTTAATTACAGGGGTTTCAAGATTAGTGTTAAAATTTTGAATGATTCTTAAAAAAGAAACAATTCTGGATCAATGAATTCTGTTGTAACTCGGAGACTATATCTCTAAATTTGAAGGAAAAGCCACATATTTTCGCCTGAATATGGTCATGGGTGGGCATAGAATTTTTTTCTTGGAGATAGAATTCTAATGCATATAGAATGTGCGGTCATTATTACATGAGTATTAATTCTCTTTGGACCCATGGAGCTTATTCTTGCTGTCATATTTAGGGTTTATTATATATAATTATAAAGAAAATTAATTACTTTGGTAAAAGTATAGGACGAAGATGTAGAATTTATAATTTTTTTATAACCATGCCTCTCCTTCATTTATTATTATTCTTATTTTTTATGAGAATTGGTATGCTTTTTAAATATTTTTTAATATGTTTAAAAATTTCAATTGTCATTTTCTAAGAAGCGTGAAAAAGTTAATGTTACTTTATAATTAAGACCAAAGAGGATAAGTCTCAAAACTCGTCAAGTATTTATGGAGGTTCTGAAAAAAACAAAAAGCAAGATGTGAATATGGCAAAAACCTGACATATATTTAGTAAAACAGTATTGGTGATTTGGCTAAGGTCATTTAATCATCAGTTTTGGTTTACTCTTTTAGCAATGGATACTATAAGATCCCTTCTAAAACCCTTTTATGGTTCTTAACATATTGACTTTATTGGTACTTTGTAGTTTTTCAGGACAAAAACCTCAGGCAAGCCAAGCTCTTGCACATAAAAAATGGCATCTTGGAACTCAGTGCCACTCCATGTGTCATATGAAGTTCTGGGTTGGCTCACTTTTGTTTGATGGTCTATTAGCTTCTACCCACAAGTTATCATGAATTATGGCAGGAAAAGGTTCCAACAAAATACATACATACATACATACATACATATATATATATATATGTATGTATGTATGTATGTATGTATTTTGTTGGAACTATCAACTTATTACTTCCTTCATTTATTATCATCTCACAAACAAAATGTTTTCATTCATACTTTTTATTGGATTTCAGTGTGGTGGGGTTGAACTTTGACTTTGTGCTGTTGAATCTCACTAAGCACTCATCCTATTTGTTCTCCAATGCATCTCTGTACTTCAGCCCAGCTGTTCAGAAGCAATACAGAGATAAATATGGTCAAAAAGAGGTTAGTTCCTTGTATAAATCAGCTTATAAATACAAAACTCAAAGCTTATAATAAGTTTGATATTTAAAAAAAAAAACATTTTAATTTTCTTTTGTTTTTCAGATGATACCTGTAACAGCAAATCATGTTGCTTTCTCATCTCATGCTGTTCTTCTCACTGCAATTTCCTTGTTCCAGATTGCTATCTATGATGTATCATACTCTTTCGTCCACTGAGGCTTTTCCTTTTTGTACTTTCAATTTAGGTTAATACAAACTTTAGTCCTTCAATTCAAACTATAGGTTTTGATCTTTTAATGGATAAAATAGTCAATATTTTTATTAAATTATAGGGACCAATGTTTTATACATAAAGAAACTTAAGGGACTAAAATCTATAGTTTAAAACTTAAGGGACTAAAACCAAAATGAAGACAAACTTGAGAAACCAACTATTGTATTATCTGTTCAATTTTTTGTTTTTTTGAATTGTCTGGAATATTGTTGAAGTTTCTTATTATTATAGTTTGTTATCGTAGAGACGAAATCAAAAAGTGTCCAAAATAGCTTGTGGAATCGTGACTGCTGCTTGGTCAGTTGCTGCAATATGTTTCTTCATAACTTTGTCTACACACCATTGGCTCTGGCTTCTCTCTGTATTCAAGTTTGTTGTGCTTTCTTATTTATTTAAATCTTTTCCCATTTGAGACAACTTCTAACATCAGTTTTTGATTAATTTTTTGAAATCAACCATTTTGCAGTATCATTCAAGTTTGTATGTCGTGTGTAAAATATATTCCACAGGTAAAGATCTATTCCATTTTGAATTCTTCTCTTTATGAAATTTGTATTGCAAAAGGAACATGTTCTAATGTTGAAGATCATGTTTGCATTGTCTTCTTCTCTTGTCAGTTTGCATAATTATAGATATCTCCCTTATTCACCAGACGCCATTGATAGGGGAAAAAACCTCGAATAAGACACGAGTGTTCAAAGAACATCAAATAACAAGTAAAACTTGTTCAAAGAATTAAATTCTTCTTCATCGCAAAGTCTACTTTGAATAACATACATAATGAAGTATTTATAAGAAAATAAATGACTTCTAAACTAGTTAGGGCTTTTGAAAATCCTTGGTTTCAATGTGTTTAAATTTCTATTTGTAAGTAATGAGTTGTGACCAATAGGGTTAGTTCGAGTGGTAAACAGTTTGGTATCGCTTAAACGAGGTCTCGAGTACGAGCCTTGGCGTATACAGAAAATCCCTGTTAGGAGACTCACCTACCATAACTAGATGTGCGACGCGGGTCAGATTCAGATGTAGTCGGGGCAAAGCTCCAGTGAACCGGATAGACAAAAAAAAAAAGTTTTGAATGTAGGCTGTGATGAACTACAGGAGGAAAAGTACAACAGGATGGAGCATTGGTAACATTCTACTGGATTTTTCTGGAAGCGTTGGAAACTATACACAAATGGTTATGCAATCAACAGATCAAGGTTTGTATATTGACATCTTCTTTTGTTACAAGTGTATGAATTTTTCCAAGTGTATATATCCTCACATTGACAAAATTTCAAATCTCAGGTTCTTTGACAAACTTCTATGGAAATATAGGAAAATTACTGTTATCTCTGGTATGGATCATTCTCTCACCCTAACTTTACATAGAACATGACAATGAATTGTTGTTAATGGTGATGCAATTTGCATTTGCAGGTTTCTGTATTCTTTAATATTCTGTTCATGATCCAGCATTATGTGCTATATCTGGCACAAAAAAGACCCAAATTCAAAGATCCCTCAAGAAGTTGAGATTGCCAAGTCTACTACTGATAGACCAGTGGCACATAATGTTTAAAGTTTAGAATGGTTTGTATGTTGCAATAAATTAGGGATTGTTCCCTTAATCCCTTGGATTAATTTCTGTCTCCCAAGGGATTACCATAGTGAGTGACCAAAAGAAAGGTAAACCCATTGTAATAAAGATTCCAAAAATAAATAAATAAAAAGTTCAGAGAAAATGGAAGGAAAGATAATATAATTTGAGACAGTAGAGTTTAGTGCCCAATATTCATAATCATATAAGTATTTCATACCTTTTATGAAAGGATTAATGTGTAAATTTACTCTACAAATTTTACTCAAGAACAATGTTACCTCAAAAATTTTAAAAGGGAGTTAATGTTAATTTTTTTATGGTCAACGTTAATTTTTTAACTATAATATTATTACATTTCGACACTTCTAAGGTGACATTAAAGCCAAAAATATTTCTAAGGCAACATTCATCTTGAGATTCTAGAGTAAATTTAACATGCTCTAAACGTCCTTAAAATTCTAGCGCTGTCAACCTCCATGAGATACTGATTAGTAATTACATTGCTTTTCTCCTAAATTCTGTCACAACAAAACTAATTTAAACAGTGCACATCAGAAGATATATAGTATCAAGAAACTTGGTTTTATTCACCAGAAGTTCCAATTAACATTACTAATACAAGGGCTCCAATTCCGTGATCTATGGCTTTCAGATGAAAAGTTTGAAAACCCTTCTTATGGAACTTGAAGGATCACTAAATAACAGGTAAATATCTAAAAGTATTGAAAAAAACTATGATTTAAAGGTGGATGACAAATACGCCTTTTCCTCGTTCCTAAGTGTCTTAATTATACAAAAGTTCAGGCTATCAGTTGAGGAATATTGGCCAGAGAAGCCTGAACCTTCTCCTGTGAGAATGAGAGGTCAACCATATCACCTTTTAAATACTTCTCATAAGCTGCAAGATCAAAGTGGCCATGGCCACACATTGCTGTCAGAATGACCTTGGCCTCTCCAGTCTCTCTGCAACGTAGAGCCTCCCTAATAGTTGTCGCGATAGCATGAGTAGGTTCAGGAGCTGGTATCAACCCTTCAGACCTGGCAAACTGTATCGCACCTGCAACAAGAAACAAATCATCTTTTCTAATTCCTTCCAAAGTTGTTTGCTTTTATTTTCATTCTAGAGTAACAGAAAACAATGTTTTAGTCCCTCAATCAATAAAATACAGTCAGTGTTACCCTTCCATCCTATCAGTAATCAAAATTGAACATCAAACCTAACAAATTGCTGACTTGGGCGCAAGTAAGTTGAGGTGTTGGTTAATGATACTACCATGCTCCTCTGGCCTAAATGTAGGAGCTAATTAGAGGATTAGTTTTGGTCTTAAATGTAAGACCTCAATCCCATTTGTCCCTCATATTTATCATTTATTTCTCCCAAATTATCCCTATTGATACTCCTTTAACAATAATTAAAAATTTATACAAAGATATTTTAGGCAGATCATGTCACATTTATTACAATTAACTAATTCAACCAACTCTATTAATCAACCCAAATTAGTAAAGTGCTCTTCCATTAAGGACCAGAGGAGTAATATGTAAATCATAAGTGTCCGATCTAGCAATCCATTAAGTCAAGTGTTAATTTTATTATTATCATGACTGATGGACTGGATCAAAACAAATGATCTGGGAAGAACAAAATTGAAATTGCAGTTATCAATCAAGGATCAAAACAGGGTTTTCTTTGAAAAGACAAAGGCTAGCTAGTAGTTAGTCTTTTGAATAGAGGCAATTACAATTACAATTACCATGAAAGCACTCAGTCTGTGGAATTGAAATTGCTTCATAAATCCCAACTCATAAATATGTGACAGCAAGGGAGCCATTCCATGGTAGCGCAAACCCCCTACAGAAAACAAAACTACAGATTAGAGCAAGGAAGACAGTATGGACTGACTAATCTGAGCTAAAATCTCTCATCATAACAAATCTGTACCAGCATGAATTGGATCAGGAACAAAGTTATGTCCAAGTGTGTGCATTTCATCAACGGAGCCATCCCTGCAGTATCTCCATAATCATATGCATATACTCCTTTTGTTAAAGAAGGACAAGTTGTAGGTTCACTGCTCTTATAATAGGGTTAATTTTCTTGTTAAGCTTCTCTCGAATGAACGGAAAACTAAGCCCAGCAAAGTTGGAGCCACCACCAGTACATCCTATGTTGACATCTGGGATTTCTCCAATAGCTTCCAATTGTTGAAGGTATTCTTCTCCATCTGGGATTTCTCCAATAGCTTCCAATTGTTGAAGGTATTCTTCTCCAATAACAGTTTGGTGTAGTAAAACATGATTAAGCACACTTCCCAGGCAGTAGTTGGAATCAGTATTTTTAGCTGCAACCTCTACAGCTTCTGATATTTGCTATTCCCAAACTTCCAGGGCTTGATGGATCCTTTTCGAGGATTCTTTGACCTGCCTCGGTGATTGTAGATGGAGATGGGTGCACTTTTGCAATCCAGTTTGCATCATCAATCTCCGATATGGTTTCTGATCATAAGATGCACGAACTTGCCCCACTTGCAACTGTTCATAACAGTTTCTGAGCTTAAACAAAATCATGTGCAAAATTTTATTTCTAAATTAGCATTTTACATTTACACCACCAACTTTTTTGTTTGTCGTGATGGATCAAGGATTGAAATTATACAAAAACCTTTGAAACTTCACATTTTGGGACAAGATATGATGGGATCATCACATGTAAAGCATGTTAGAGATTATCATAAAACTATTCATGGACCATCATGTATCAGTTTATGTTTGAGTTGACATGGTTCTTGACACAAAGCATAGAGTCACTTAGATGGAATTTTGACTATGTTGAATGCTAACCAGAGTTGTAATCAGAGAATCGGAGATTCATTCTAGTTTCCTCGTTTAGAAACTAAAAATTCCTATATGGTCATCTGGAAAAATTATTCATCAATACAGTGCTCCTACCTCACAACCAAGTCCAAATATGCTACAAGCAAAGGCTAATGCACTTCCCCACTGTCCAGCACCAGTTTCAGTCACAACATTCTTGACACCTTCTTGTACATTATACCAGACTTGTGGAACCGCAGAGTTGGGTTTGTGTGATCCTGCTGGGCTTACACCCTCATACTTGTAGTAAATTCTGGCAGGCATATCGAGAAGCTTCTCCAGCCTCTTGGCTCTAAGTTCAACTAAGAATTATAAGATTCAACTGATCACAGTTTTAGAAATAAAGTTTGAGATAAATGTAACAGTCAATCAAACCTAATAAGAGGGGTTAGTCACCTTAAACTGTAAACATCTCGAACTTCATCTGGTATATCGATGAATCTATCACAAGTCACCTCTTGTTTGATAAGTGCATCAGGAAAAAGAGCAGACAAGTCTTCTGGCTTAACTGGTTCATAATTCTTAGGATGAAATGGTGGACGAGGTTTAACGGGAAGATCTGCAATTAGATTGTACCACTGATGGGGAATTTCTATTGGTTTGTCAACATTTGAAGTTGCTCTTGTTCTGCAAGCATTTGAAGGTCTCACATGCACTGGCTTTACACCCAAGGCAAGATACTGCGGCAACTGCCCAATTACTGAAGGTAGCAAGTAACAAGATGTGATAACCAAGCTATATTACTAAGTTGGGAGAGGTAAAATCATAATCAACCATAAAAACAAATCACAATGCCAATTCAATTAAACCATGCAATAGTTAGATCTTATTTTTAAATATGATTTGAAGAACCTCCATTATGTACTACTGTTTGGCACCTCGACACCCTAATGCTTCTTCCCTTTGAATAATTCACAGATGACAACCATTGTCTCCTTTGTAGTGTATGGTCTGGGTTCTGTAAGCAGGCAAAAGAATATTGTTTATATTACTTTTTATGCCCTGTCAAACTTAAGAATACTACATTCTCTTCATGACAGTTCTTGTACCAAGTCCTAGTTGGTGTTTTCAGACTTCTTTTTAATGCCCACTATTACAGACACTTCAATATTAAAAATTCCTCATTTGAAAGAAAATCTTTGTAATTTGAGTTCTGCTTACTGGCATGTATTTTTCTGTAGAGGCAGAAGATTGAGAAAAGATAAATTCCTAAGCAAGATATCCAACCACGTGAGTAACCTTCTTATGGTCCTTAATATAAGAACTAGTTGCGAAGTTAAATTTAATTTTAAATATAAGACATTAATCTATTTTGTCTTTGACACTTATCATTTTTTCTCAAATTAATTTATATAACTTATAAACTAATATATAATCTAATATTACCTATGATATTTTAGAGAGATTACATCATACTTGTTATAGTTAACTAATTGATCTCATTTTCTTAATTTAATCAAATTAGTTAAGTAATAGCCCAAAAGATAAATTATTCAAGACAGGTGAACACAATTTCAAGTTAACTTTATCACCATGAAAGTTCTTGAAAAATGGAAATGAATTGTGCAAGAGAAGTCAGTCACTCAGGCACTTTAACTTGGCTTGTCTCCATTGACATGACTTGAATTTTTGGCTACATTTAAGTCTTATGAGAGGGCCGTCTTCAATGATGGTTCTCCCCTGAAGGAAGGAAAAACATACAAAGGAAAGGAACTAGATGAGTGTATGACTGCAATGAAGTTTCTCCCTGGTGACCGATCTCTTGAGTTGACATGGTTCTTCAAACCTATCTCTTTAGCTCTCCTCTCCGGTACGAGAGAGGATCCGTGGAGTGTAAAGTTGGATCCCTTCTCTCTCCAACTTGGAAAAAAAATATATTTTAAAGCTTTCTTCTGGCAAACTCCAAAGTTGGTCTTGAATTTCAATATTCTTCATAATCTTCATAGTTTACTTCACGATTCAAACAGTATATAAAGTCTCACATTTTGGTAGTGCCATACTTTGTCTTGCCATTCAATGGAAAAGCTGCATATTTGTCAAAGGAAATCAATCAGTGCATTTTGCAGCGCTTCAATATCTAGAGCTGATTTTTGTTTCATAGTACTCAAACAAACGTCAATTTACAGCATCACAGCGAAAACAAAGATAACATATCTAGGATAAGCCAAGAAAATGAAGATAATACAACCAGAAAGAGAAAAGTCGATTGTGAGGAAAAAGAAACAAGAAGTACCTTTAGGGTGGAAGCAGGGTGAAGGGTTTGACGGATTTGCATAGAAAATGCAGTGACTGACCATTTTCGCCAGGCAACGAAAAGTTTGTGAGAGTGGGGACAGAATTTCCCCCCAAGAACAGAGCCTTCGAAGGAACCGGGACGAGGTGGCAGCTATTAAAAAATGTCAAAGGGAAAAGGACGCATAAGGCTCCACCGCGAGGGAGACAAAGGACAGAAAAGAGAAAATTGATTCTTTTGTCGTTATCATAACAAACTTTTTTTGTCCGAAATATAAAAATATAAGAGGTTATCAATTGTTTTTCAATTTTATTTTTATTTAATTTTTGTTAGAGTGATAGGTGAGAGATGTAAGAATTATTCTAAATATAGATAGAGAATAAGCTTAAATTTATAAAATTTTATTAATTTAAGATATATTGAATTATTGGATAAATGTCTTATTTTATTCTAAAAATTTACATATTAGAGATATACTATCATGAAATGAATTCAATATCACACTAAAAATTTTTAATTGTAACAATTTAGGTCCAATTATTGTTCAAGTTAAATTTAATTATTATTTAATTAAATATATTAAATTAGCAGTCTACATGTTATCCACATTATTTTTATTTAAGATATAAATTTATTTTAAAGGATTTTATTCAAGAGTAATATTCTCTAGTAAATTTGCAAACTTTATCAATATCACCCTATCATTATTTAAGTTAAATTTAATTATTAATTAATTAAATATGTTAAGTTTATAGAGTGATTAGCAATAAAAAAGAAACTACAAATTGGGGGAGGAGCTCCCGTTCGTCATAGAATAATTAGAAAAAGATTCATTTATTGGATGCAGGACATACTCAGAAAGATTGCCCAAAGATTAAGGCTGTTAGAAATCTTTTGTCGCCATACCAATGTCGTCAAGATAGGCAAGTATATATTTGATTTTCTATTTATACACAAGATATTTTTACCTTTTTTAATTTCTCAAATCTTAAAAACGAAATAGATTTTTTTAATTTTTTTTATTTATAAATCTAACTTAAAAAAATATAAAATAAATGACACCTGGACGTATCATATCATCAAATTTAGTTAGTTAATAGTTATATTTAATATGAATATTAGATAAGATAAAATCATTATAGTTTAAAAACTTTCAGATATCTAGTATTCTTAAATAAAAATTTATGGGGCTAATTTGCACTTAACCTAAAATAAAAATAATGTGAATTCAACATATTTTATCTATTAACAGACAAACTTAATAGGATAACAATTGAGGCAAAATTATTACGATTTGAAAACTTTGCAACATTAAACCACAAAAAAATTCTAAGGTAGCATAACTCTAATGTATAAACTTCTAAAATAAAATAAACCTTTAATCCTTAATTATTTAACTATCATTAATCAGCCAGAACAAGTTAAAACATATTTATAATAAAAATTAGAGTGGTATATAGTTTGGACTTATTTAAATATATTTTATAAAATTATATACTTAGTTTTTTTGGCCAAAAATTTTATGCATGGTTAAGTTCTTGTTTTTTTTTTTGCCATTATATATATAGTTAATTTCAGTGAAAAATAAAATCTACTACTATTATTATCTGTACTTATTTAAATATATATATATTCTTATAATTTTGTGCAAATTTACATACACATGTACTCCCTTAGTACTTATTATAAGCCACCTCTAAACATTTTACCAAAATCAATTAGAGATACTTGAGTTATTAAATTTGTTTGAAAATAATTTTTTTACTACCTATATTTAAAGTTATAAATTACATCTTAATAAGCAAAAAAAAAAACAAAGAAAATTACATCAAACTTTAATAAATAAGAACAATTTAAAGAAATATAATTAATGCTTCACTTGATAGCTTATACAATAAGATTCTTTTTAGAAAGTGATTTATAATAGAAACTTGAGAGAGTATATATAAATAAGGCAGATAAAAAATTGGAATAAGATATATTAATGAATATTAAAGAGGATCACAATCTGAATAGTACGGCTGAACTATGTCCTCACAAACTCTGTAAAGTTCTGTAGTCTGAAACCCTACATTTGGTATTGTATCCTTACACAATTGACATAATGGATGAAATTATTATGAGAGACAAAAAAAGACATGTTTCAGATAAGTTATGAAGAGGCTGAAATCACAACTTGATTTCAAAGCAAGAAAAAGAAACAGAAAAATGTCATCACAAAATACAAAAAAGAAACAGAAACAGGTTGCTTTTTAAGTACCAAGAAAGCCATGAACTACCATTAAACTCTTCAATTCTTAGTAAACATCAAGGGTAAGGAATTTCTTTATAACTCCCATCATCTCGCCACCGGGGAATCGACCGAGGCATCCCCTTGCTGCCGCTATCTCGTTAAACTCATAAACCGAATCACCATTGTATGATTGACATCTTTTATCTCTTGCCTCTTGTTCTATTTTCAAATCATTAGTTAAATCCTCACCAGCTTTAACACTTGGAAGAGGAAAAGTGTCGAGAGAAGTTTCACTTATGGTGTTCTCACCGACGGCACTGACAAAATCTTTCAGCCGACACATCGCAAATGGAACTGGTTCAAAGCTGTGATCTCCATATTCCACTGGAGTAGAGTGGTCTCCGGTGACACAGAGGATGTACTGAAAATTTCCAGTTGATTCTGCTTCCCAGAGAAGCTTTGCCAGCTGTGCTATTGCTCGATCTACGGCTTCTAATCCTTTCACCTTGAGAACACTTGCCTTATCATGTCCTGCATCGTCTATTGCCTGCAGCACCACAATATTTCATCATGCAGAATCCAAATTCCTAGAAATAAACATGGCTTAAGTTGAAACACATAAATAATGAGAACAAAAAGAGCAGCATTCTAAAGTTGTTTATGGTCAATTCGATTAAGTAAGGCTCCCACCAAGTGGAGTAGAGGGAAGAATAGATGTACGTACTATGTAGCCTTGCCTCTACAACTAGAAAGACTATTTTTATAATTTGAACCTATCCAAGTCACATGAAGGTAACCTTACTATTGCTTTGAGGCTCACCCTTTTCGCTTAAGTAATTGGTAATTCATGAAAATCTTATTAAACATGTTCTATTGGTATCGGTGAAGTCTAAAAACTAAGTGCATAAACAAGCAATCCAGGATGAATTTGTGTATTCATCAAGTCAACAAGGATAATTTTGTCCAAAACCAAGGCAAATCAGACTGAACCGCATTTTCTTTGAACATTTTGATCAGTCTTGATTTTCAAGCAGATGAAAAAAAGCTAAAATTAGCGTGGAGACATTATAAGTTTTTATAAAAGGTTCATTCCAAACGCATATATGGTTAATGAGTGCTCCTTGGAATGGATAAACTCCAATAAGCTATTAATAAGTCCATCCAAATGGAACCAAAGTATAGGGTAGCCTTGCAGCTTTCAGAAGAGTTAATGGGGCAAAAAACGGGGGAAAATGAACATCGAATCGAATGGAAAAATCAAGCTTGTTTTCACTTTCTCCTTATTGGTTCATGGAAGTGTCTTGTTGCATAGCTTCATAAACAGATAAAGAACAACAACAAAACAACAAATACCTGAGAACGACTTCCATTATTTAACCCCAATGTTCTCAACAGTTCTAAGAAAATATTTAAGAATGGAAGAGAAATCATCCATAAATATGATGAGACTCCCCCAAAAAATTTTAGAAAACATGCATAAGATCGTGATGTTAGTGCTAAGACACAATCACAATTTAGCCCCTCGTTTTGGGCAAAAGCTATCAATGGAAGAGAAATCATCCATACATATATGGTGAGATTTTCATACCGATATGAAGTTTAAAAGTGAAATACTTGGAAGTAAGCGAATAGAATGAAAACAAAACTATGGCAAAAGAAAAAAGAAAGAATGAAACCAAAACTGATAAAGGTTTGACCTTGATATGAAGAAATCCAAAGTCATAGCCCTCTGACCGGCCAGCTTTATGCTCATCCTCTCCGGGTACAAAAACTTGAGGACAAGACTGCAATGGAGCTGAGAGTGCCTTGGCTATTGCTGATGCCTTTGAAGTTAGTAACGTTCGATAATCTCCAGTCGCTCCAGGAGCTTCAAGAATATCAATACCAAGTGATAAGCCCAAGCCAGCAATTATTTTTGTTGGAGCTACCATGCACGGCCACAAGCCATGTTTGTTTACAAATGGAGGAACCTGCAATAAGCAACTTAAAAGATGCATATATAAACCATGTAAATGAACACATTAGTATCAATAAATTATACTGCAATTCCTGATATGTTACATCTTTTTTTTTGGATCAAATATCTTGTGTCTTAATTATTTAATATCCAAGTATTTTACCGAGTACGTGATCAAAAGCACAGAAAAATATAGATTTCAAGTTATGGAACAGCAACAGCTCTTCTTCCAGAATAGACAACACCATAATAATTTTCAAGCTTTAAATATTGTTAAGTATTCCCTAAACAATAATTTATTTGATGTGCCTTCACTTCCTCTGAGGTAGCAGACTGTGTAAATGGATTAAGCAGTAGATTTTGGTTCTATTAAGTAGCACTTTCATATTTGACAGATAAATGAACAGAATATGCTAAACTTTAAAGAAAATACCTCAATTCGAATACCGCATCCTCTTAATAGGACTACATTAGCTATGTTTTTCCCATCTGCAGCACGTTTAGCATTCACAGGATGTGAAACTAGAATCTTAGTTATTTCCTTGGACAACTCATTAACAACAGTTGCAGTATTCCTTGCTTCATAAGAATCATCTAAAGCTTCTGCTTTCAAAAGTAAGCGGTTGTCCTTCAATGGATCAGTTCCTGATATGTTTCCACTCAAATTTGGTCCTTTGACAACCACTCCACATCTATGCTCTGTTGCATACCTATGAGAAGAATAGACCCCGGAAAAAAAACGAAAAAGAAAAGAAAGAAAATGGAAGCTATTACTTTTACTGAGCAACTCTAAATTAACCATTGAATTCTAAGATTCCAGTTATCAATTAATCAACCTAAGGGTTGGGAAAGAAGAAAAATTTAAACAAAATCCTTAAACCAGATAAAAAGAATAAAAAGAAACCATATGAGACTCACCCCAAAACAAAATTGAGTTCATTAGTACATAAAACTGTGATGCTACCAGAAGTTATATTTGAAAATGAGAATATGGAAAATTATATATCTGTCCATATGAAGCGATTGCATTGATGGACAAATAACAGTTTATGAAACAAAAATAGGAGCCTTAGGTATCACAGCACCTGACTCTGACTTCATATTGTGGGAAAGAAGGAAGCTTCATTCCATCAAGGGCTGAACACAGTATGGGGCCTTCTTCTTCGAAGTGCCTGTCAGCCCTCCTGCTGGTGACTATTCCAGATTTCTCATCCAGAGTTGCAAAATTTGACTGTAGGAAGACAATTAATTAGGTTCTTATTAAGAGGAAGAATGAAGAAAATTCTGAGTTAAATTCATAATCAAATGGGAAGGTCAAGTACGATCCCCTTTTCAGATCAAATCCAACAGTAGTACAAAATAAGGACTTCAGATGTAACATTACTCCCTAGGTCAGGAACAAGGGACCAATTTATTAATGTCACCTCCAGTAAAATGAACATGAAATGTAGATTTCTTAAGCTTTCAATTTTTTTCTAACAACTTATGGATTGCTTGCAACATCATTCTCCATAATAATCCACAATGCAAACCAATCTCCCACGCAAAAATACAAAGCACAAGTATAAGCCATACCTCTAGGTTTCTAAACAAACAAAAACTGAGATGAATGTGAAAGGAAATTCTCAAACACGTGCCAAATTTGGCAAAAGAGATGTAAGAACCTGCCTGCTGTTGAGGATAGTGAGAAATGAATAAATATTATGCATCAGGTAGTCAAATTTGTCTAATTAACCGGACTTTATTTACAGTAGCTATAAAGTCAGAAGTGAAGAAGATCATAGGTCCCCCTGTCTAGAAAGGGAAGGAAGCAAGAAAAAAATATTGACAGAATTTTCAACTTAAGAGTACTATATGCGCTACTCAAGAAATATCAATAAAAACCTTTTCTAGCAATCCTGACATAAAGGAACAAATTAAGGGTGTCCTAATATCAAATAAATCGACAATCAACACAAATGCTTCCAGGAAAAAGGATGGTTTCTAAAGCATTCATTAGCTTCATCTGAACAAGGATAGTTATATAAAAGGGAGAAAAAGGTCTCCAAGAACATGCCAGAGGAAACAAGTAAATTAAAAGGCAACCTTAAAAGCAATATCTCCAGGTGACATTGCCAGTCCAGCTCCCATGGATTCAAATGAACCTCGACCACGATAATAAACTCTAGGATCATAACCCAACAAGGAGAGGTGAGCTGTATCACTTCCACAAGCTAAACCTACTTCAACAGGGTCCATAAGTCCATTAACTCCAGCCGAAGCTATGGCATCCAAGAAGGGGACGTTTGCAACCTGAAGAGGAGTCTTGCATCCGAACATTGGCAGTGACACATCACCCAACCCATCAATCAACACAAACGCCACTCTTTTCTTGGGCAGATGTTGACTAGCCATGTCTCTACCTGCAGTCATCCTTCCCTCTTTTAATGTTAAGTACCTGACCTAAATTGTTGATTTGAAAAAGTTCACTCTGATGATTCAACAAGTGGCAGAAACAGCAGTTTACTCATTCCCTGGAACTACAATAACAATATTCTTAGCAACCCAGGTGAATGCATTATGAAGATAAAACCAATTCTAGTGAACAAATTATTGTACAATAATGTTTTCATACTTTCTTAAAGAAGATAGATATTTACCGTAACATAAATAAACGCTAAGTTTATCACGTCAGTTCAGAGAATTCGAGAACTTCAAAATCATCATGCAAACTATCTTCTTTAATAATTTATTTCTATGATGGAGCTACAATTGACACCCTGTAGCAATAATCTCTTATCAGAACTTTGATTCCCCACTATTATATTAAAAATGAAAATTTTCAGAACAAATGGTGCAAAGGGGACGGAAAACTGCACTAACAGAAGCAAGAAGCAGGTATCCTCAGATGAAAACTCAAATGGGCTTATTTAAGAACGAATCAGAAATAACCCATGAACAACCAAATATTAAGAATTGAAATGGAATTATATGCAATAAGACTAATGAAGCCTTTTCACAAGGAATTCTTCGGGAGAACAAATCATATTTCCGAAGCAATTCGAACTCTCATTCGAAGAAGAGAAGCAGATTTGTGGAACCAAATCATTACCTTCTAATACCCTATAATGGCGATCCACTGCTTGGAACCAAAACAGAGAGGGGAGGTTGAAAGCACGACTCTCTTATTCCATTTCGGTGGATTTCGGTCTGCAACGAAAAGGAAAGTTATTAAAGAGGGAATAATTATTGGAAAATAAAGAAATCGCACAATATACAGAATTTGGATATCTCTATTTTTTTCATACCTTCAATTTATATTTATAATTAAAAAATATTCTTAATATACGTATTTAAATAATTTAATTAATTTAAAAAATTAATTAATTAATTAATATAATATTTTAAAATATTTTAATCATTTTGACTCTTTTATTTCTCCCTTATTTAGGTATTACTAAGATAATATTGATATAAATAATTTAAAAAATTAATAAATATAAAAAATAAATTTTATATTTAGTATCAAGATCAACTTTCTAATTAGGTCATGTATTAAGTATTGGAGGAGTATAATATGTTAACATTTTTATGTTAATTTTATAATTAAATTTTAATTGAATAATAATAAAATTAAAAGTTGATTATTTGAATTTAACAAAAAATTAAAAAGGATAATTTTTTTTGGAAAGAAAACATTAAAAAATTATAATAAACGAAATTAAAATAGGATTAAGAGGATTTCTTTTTTTTTTTTTATCAGAGGTAGGTTGTGCAATCGGTTATATTCGGTTGAGTTTGATCTAAAAATTAAAATAAATGAAAAAAAAAAGGAAAATGTATGCTGTTACCGTTTTATTATGTACACCCTACCTAAAGGAACAACAATTATATATAATTCGAATTTATGGGAATCAATTAAGATATGGGATCATGGGAATCAACTTCATATTACTTGACGAAGGTTAAATTGATTCAAAATTAGGATTATAAAATTGAATTCTGAAATTAAGTTTCTTAATGCTGGTCATATCACATATCCTTTATTAACCATTGTATCATAGAGAACAATTTTTTATCCAGTAATTATTTATTAATTAAATATAGCTGTTTGGCAGCATGCATGGTGGGAGTAATTTATATACACAATGTGTGTGTATATATTATTTAATAAAATTCATGTTATTTTCAATATTTTACATATACACGTGCTTTTTAATTAATTATCTGAATAAATTTCAATTTGTTGAACTAACTTTTTTTTGTAAAAAATATAAATATAAATTACATTACACTAACTAATTTATACTATAATTTTAGTTTACAAAAATCAGATAAAATAAAAGTCACTTTAGCCAATTTTATCCCAAACAAGCCCATATATATTATTAGGGAATGCTCAACAATGGTCAGATATGAACTAAGATATAATATATTTTCTAAAATTATTTTTAATCACTTTTTTTTAATTTATTTTTTAAAAATTAATCAAAACATATCCCCTTTGCCAAGGGATTGTTCCTATTTCATTCATAAGGTAAAAATAATAAACATATAGTGCCTGTTTGGTTTGTACCTTTTTCAATCCAAAAGTTATCAAACAACCATTAAATATCAAAAAATATTTAGGGACTAAAACATAATTTTTGGGATAAAAAATTATAATTTCTAATAAACTTATAGAATTAATTTTTAAGTAGAAAAAAATACTTTTAATATGTGTAATGACTATTTTACTCTATTTTTTTCTATCATTTTATAACATATCTTTTTTTAATTTATATATCAAAAAAATTATTCTGACAAATATTTATTTTTTTATAATCACTTTTCTTATAAAAATTATTTTTTAGAATCACTTTTCTCTATAAATTCTTTTCCATAAGCTATGTTAAACCAAACGGGCTCATATATAATGTTATGTTTCGTAAATGTGCTTATTAACTATAAATCTATGTTTGTGGTTTGTTCGTTTGAAATAAAATGCAGTGAATAAAAATGAGGTGACAAGGAATGGTAAGGAATCACCAAAATAAGGTATATATCTGCAGACGAGGAAGGGTAATAAGCACATTCACGAAACACAAACTATAATCTGTGTCTCTCCACTCATATTTTCTTCTTGTGTTATAGAAGTTTGAAATAAAAAGGTTCATGACAGTTACATAAAGTATAAAACCAAACAAAAGATCATAACCAAGATCAAATGAGAATTAATTTTCATTCTGCAAATATACACGGACCAACAGAGCTAACATAAGGATGCCATTTCTCATATTATAAGGAAGATATTCCAGATATCTTACTCCAAAGCACCCAAGTAAGATAGATATTCCATCTCTTACACAAAATATTCATATTCAATCACATAAACTATAGCCTATGCTATTATTTGACGGATCAAATCAGCTTTTACCTCTTGAGGCACGCCATAAAATCCAATCATCATATTCTCATTAGACATCATCTTGCCATAAGCTAAAAGAAGTTCTTGTTGAGAAAGTCCTTCAACCTTCATAACATCAACATATAGAGACTTCCTCATGCTATCCATTCGCTTCTCACGTTCAACCCTGTCTATGCACATTCCCAGATGCTCACTTGCCTCCTTGAAGCCTTCTAATAATGTATGAACAATCTTATCCAAGCCTTTGAGTAGAAAGTCATCATCACTGTCAATGTTGTTTCGCTTTCGCTTTCTGGACCCTGAACTTGCATAAGATGGAGTGTGCTCTACTCGTGAAGTGTTCTCACGTCTGATTCGTCTCCTCCTTGACATGATAGCCATACACGCACATAAATAAAACCCCTGCATTGCCTTAGCCATGTTCACCCACAACTGCAACAAACGCAATAGTTCTCTCTTTTCTTCACATAGTGCCATAACTGCACAACCAATTATACAGAAATATAAAAAATGCTGTTTAACATTTTCAAGTATAAAGCATACTGAGTTCAGCCACATTCACCCACATACCCCTTTGAACACAAATTTATATAAGAATACACACCCACATATGTCGTGGTGCTCCTGTAAAAAAGACAACAATCAGGAAACAGGGGACATTAAACTATTTAGCTAATGGCAGGATGATAATAAACAGGCGTAAGATCTAGACATTCCTACAAAAGACACAGACGTGGCATTTAGTTGATCACATTCAGCAATTTTTGCTTTGATTGTTTTTGTTCATACATTTACAAGTTCGCCTTCACATTTTTGGCATCTACATCCCCACATTCACAATGGTAAGGGAAGAAAATACAGTCCAACGTACTAAATGTTATCGACTGAGCACATTTTTACCAGGGAACAGAAGATGGAATAAATCCTAGATGCAAAAACAAAAAAGAGCAATAATATTGAATACCGATACTAACTCAACAGTGTCACAACTTAAATTTGTGTAATTCGCAGAGTGGTCTTCAAGCCAAAATCGAAGAAGAAAGAGAAGTCGGAGAGAATCTAGCAATTTACCAGGGAGGCTGCGACTTTTAGCGGTGACGGAGATCCTTGAGGATAGACCACTTTTATTCTAGGGCAAAATTCAGAGGCAATTCGGTACGAAAATTTGTTGAAGCAGATAGTTTTGTACCAAAATTTTCCATTACAATGGGTTTAATTAAGGAAAAATTATAGTTAAATACGGAATTTAGAGAAATTTTAGAAAAATCATTAAAGGAATTGTGAAATCCTACTACACATAAGATTAATTTTTTAAATTATAAAATAATAAAACTATTCTTAAAAAAAATATTTTAATTATTATTTTTTATCACTAATTATTATTTTTTTAAAAAAATATTATTCATATTATTTAAGTTATTATTATTTTTAGTTATTATTATTTTTTTATAAAATTATCATTTATATTATTTAAATTATTTTTTTAATATCAATTACGTCATTTCATAATTTAAAAATTTTATCATAGAGTATATAGGATTTCGTAGTCATTTAATATTTTATTATATTTATCTACAATTAAATTTTTTATATAAGATTAAATATAATTTTCCTTTAATTAATATTGAAAAACCATATTACAGGTAAATGACAAAAAAACACAAAAGAAAATGTATATATTTGCAAAATAGTTTTTCATTAATATTATAGTTTTTTCATTAATATTTTTCAATTCCAAATTACCTTCAATCTCTCATACCGAACAAAACAATTTGGGCAATCAATCTCAATTTCAACTCTCCATTCCTCCAATCAGACTTTGTTTTTAAACTGATTGATTACGCTGGTTAAAAAAAATAATTGAATGAGAACGTTTGTACCATTTTAATAAGAGAAAAAGATAATAAAATTGTTTTTGAAATTCAAAAGGGTAAAAATGACTTCTAAATTTTAAAAAAGATAGATTATAATTTTTGTTTAATCTGTTATTTATAAATTTAGGGTAAAAAATAAAATTATCTTTTAGTCATTTATTACTCATGTAATAGGATTTATAACTTCAGCAATAGTTTTAACAAATTTAACTAAGACATTTACTATTATGTAACAATGTAGTTACATGTAATTATTTTGGAGTTTGCATCTCCTACAATAATATTTATATCATGAGCAATAGTTTTAACAATTTTCCCTAAGATATTAACAACTCTATATAACAATGTACCTACAAATAATAGTTTTCAGTTTACAACTCCTGCAATGAGATTTACAATATGAGCAATAGTTTTAATAACTTCCCTTAAAATATCTATAGTTCTATATAACAATATACTCGCAAGTAATTTTTTTTTGAGTTTATAACTACTACAATAGGATTTATAACATGGACAATAGTTTTGATAACTTTCCTTAAAATATTTACAACTATATATAACAATATACTCGTAAGTAATTGATTTCAGATTTTACAACTCCTGCAATAAGATTTACAATTTGAGCAATACTTTTAGCCACTTTTACTAAAATATTTACTACTTCCAGTAACAAATGAATTGCAATTGTTTTAGTCATTTACTACTCCTACTAGGGGTGTGCATAGACAGGGCTGGGCAGAGCAGCCCCTACCCGGTGCCTTGTCCAAAAATTACATGGGTTGCATTTTGAACCCAATGCCCAGTAAAAGCCCTAACAATTTTAGGTTGGGCATGGGCAGGTTGGGCATACCCAAATCGTGATGTCATGATCATGTTGTGAAAAAAAATCTGCAATTATGAACTTCTAAAATAATACCATATTAACGTGTCTTCAAGAGGTAAATAATATCTATAATCCACTAAGAATAAGAGAATAAAGATAATAATTAAAATCATGAGATCCATTGCATATAAAAAATAAGCGTTGAAATAGAAGTAGTTTGTAATTATAACTTTGCATTAATCTTCCAAATATTGACAACGATAAAGTATCTAAAAAATAAAATAAAAAATTATAATTTGTAATGTAATCATATGATAATTAACAAAGTTAAAAAAAGAAGAAAAAATTAGTATAGTTATAAATATTAAAAGATACAATTTACCTATTTAACTACTTATATTTCTAAAATTACCTTATAGTCACCAGTATATATCATATTCTCCCTTCTAAGATAGAGAAAAAATAAAAGAAGGGGTGCTCATGGGCAGGGCAGCCCCTATGCCCGGTGCCAAGCCCAAAAAATGTATAGGCTGTATTTTGCAGCCCGATGCCCAGCCCTACCCTATATTTATTGGGCTGGGCAGGGCAATTTTATTGCGAGCTGGGCAGAGCATACTGGGCTGTGGGTTTTGTGCATAGCCCTAACTCCTGTAATATGATTTACCACTTGAACAATAATTTTGACCATCATTAAACCCTTATCCTTATTGTTCATATTTTTATTCACTGTTCATCTTCTTACTCGCCGGAGCCATCAACATCCACTCTCAGGGATTTATAGGTTGGTATGAAGACAGGCACAAGTCGCTGTCGTGAATGCTGTTGTTGTTATTGAAGTCACACATATTTGAGAAATTTGAGTTTTAAAGGTCTAATAAGCAAATATCTCCCACATTGAAATCTAAGTCCGTAGACAATAGCTCTTGATGATGATTCTTCCCCTTGGCGTTGAGTATTTCCTTCTAATAATCGCAATCAACTATTGTCGCCGCCACAACAACATCAACTGGTCGAAACATTTCAACTACTTTAGACTTGCTCATTTAGGAGTAATAAATATATTAAGAAAAGTAATTAAAATTATTGATTAACTCGTAAATCATATTATATAAATAATAAATTATTAAAGGATAATTTTATATTTTGTTCTAAATTTATAAATGATAAATTGAATCTCCTATCTAATTTATTTTTTTAAAATTCAAATGCCTTTTTTTATTCTTTTGAATTTTACAAGTTTTTATTATCTTTTTTTTTTCTTTTTAATAACCTCATTTAAAAGATAATAAATTTCCTACACGTTGATCTAATTAGTTATTTTTTTTATAATTAGTTAAATTTTTTTTTAATATAAAACTTGTTAAAACTTAAAAACATAGTAAATGATGTTATTCACTCAATTATAAGCTACAGTAATAAATGGTATTATTAAAACAATAAACTTTTTTTTATAAATACATATATAAATAAGTATAGTAAATGGTGGTTGTCAATTGTTGCCATTAGAGCTTCGATCTTTTATCATCATTTTTTTAAAAAACTTTAATATAATGATGTTAAGTTAAAAAAAAACTATTTTTTTTTTATAAAAGCAATAAATTAAATGAAGATTTTATATGATTTTTCTATAAAAAGACAATTTTTATTAAAAAATAAAATAAAACTATACACATTCTATTCGACTCCTTTACCAGATAAATTCTGATAAAAACACAGGTGCCAAGTTAAAATCTAAACATAATATGGAAAACGAGAAAGAGGATAGTTTGATACGGCACAACTTATACCATAATATTTCAAGTTAGGAGGTGAACACCCATAGCAGATGGTGAAGCGACCACATGCAAAATAGGGTACTAAAGCCACAAACCACCTTAAACGACTATATAAGCTTTAAATATATATCTCGAAGGATGGCGATTCATTACACTTCCTAATATAGTGAGAGTTTGGATGATGATGTTAAGGTAGAAACAGATAACTACAAACACTTGGATGATGATGTTAAGGTAGAAAGAGATGACTACAAATATTTATTGATAAAACGTAATCAGCCCTTACCATAAAACGGGGCGGTTTGGGCTAGCCAAAAACTAACTCATCAGTCTATTTTTTGAAAAAAATTATTAATATTATTTATTTTATTTAAATATTAATTTTAAATATTTCTATTATCAAAGACACTCAAATATGATTACTTATTTGTTGATATATGTTAATATATTATAATTAATTAATATTATAGTAATATTTATTTGATTTATAATTGTAAAATTTGATATTTTTTATAAAAAATATGAATTTTTAAGAGTATAATATTATTAATTTTTTTATTATTTTAATATGATATTAAGATTTTTTTATTAATATTTTAAAATTTTAAAAATAGCTTTTTAAAAATATTTTTAAAAAAATGGCTGGCTAGCACTTAAACTAAGCGGAATCAAGCTTATCTTGTGACACTACACTTTTCGCCATGTTCAACCCACATACTGTGGCGAGCTGCATTTTTCCTCTTTTATGAAACGCTCATCACACAAATAGAAGGTAAAGGTAAAAGCCATCCAGATACGCTACTAAAAACATGGGCATCCCATGGGATATAGAAAGAGCTATTAGCCTGATAAACCAGAAGCAAAAAGCATGGCGGAAATGCCCAAACTTACCAACAACAGCAAAATATATCCATCAGCCAGAACCAAGACGAGAGAATAGAATACAATTAATTGTTGCATCAAAAAAAAGGAATGCAACTAGTTGACAAAACTAGAATAAAGAAGCAGGAACAGCAAGCATATAAAAGATCAACAATGGCGTTGTCTTTCTCCGGCCGCCATGGATGTGAACTGAAAAATCAAAGCTTTATTTGTTGCTTATTAGGAGAGCTTTACATAAAATCAATGCCTTCCATTATCTATTAACCTTGCCAGAATAGTTTCTTAATTAGATATGGCGATCATTTGCGTTTGCAGATTTCGAATGGAAGAAGAGGTTTTGTGTTGTTTATGTTGGCGAAATCTGCAAAATAACAAAATTTATAGTTTGAGTTACGACCGAGAATACTGTCATTAAGAGATATTCTGCGACTCCTCATCAAATTAAAAAGCTGCTCTCTCCAGGATTAAGCGAACTCTTCTTATAAAATTATAGGGCAACATAACTGGTAGAAGATAAAGTAATCTCAGAAGATTGGTGTATTATTCTCTATGTTTCCATATGTTTTTCTATATACTTCTTCATCAAAAAGCCCTTTTTATAGATTGTGAAAGGCCACGAGACATGTCTTTTAGACATATGTCCCTTAGATTCAAGAGTTATGTTAGAAAGACTCTTCTTTCTTCGACATACTCTTTCACAATGAAGAGTTATGTCAAAAAGACATTTTTTTTTACACACCCTTTCACAATATTTAAAATATTTCCAACAATCCCCCACATGTATCAAAGAAATACTATTAACTGAGTTACACAAATGGACATAATCATTGTATCCAGTGGTCCTTTGGACTATGAATCAGATCTAGACTGATAATACTTGGTAGAGCTGGGCTGGGCCCGTTACCCAAATATTACTTTAAATACTTTTATTATTGAATATTAGTAAAGATAATTACTTATTTATTAATATGTGTTGACATATTATAATTAATTAATATTATATTAATATTTATTTAGATTTATAGTTATAATATTTGATATTTTTTTATAAAAAATAAAAATATTTAAGAGTATAACATTAACTATATTTTAATTATACTAATATAATATTAAAAAATTTTTATTACTATCCTAAAAGTTTAGAAATAATTTTTTAAAAATATTAAAAATTAAAAAAAAAAAGAGGGGCGGGTTGCGAGCTCGGGCTGGCAAAATGCCAGCCTGTTTACCCCCTAAAAGCCCGCCCCCAAAAAGGGCTAGCCCGTTTTTGGCGAGCCAACCCATTTTCCCAACTCTAATACTTGGTACACAGAAATGCCAGTGGTCCTATGGACTATGAACCAACATTTTTTAGATGTATACCAGAGGTACTAACAGCCAGATTATATCCCCACATTTTCACTGTTTATCTCGCGGTTTTGCGCTTTAGGCAGCCATGCATGTGTCCTATTTTTAACGAATGCTTTAGAGATTTTGCCACGATCTCATAGGAGTGTCTCACACCCCTAATTCGTATAAGTGATTTCTTTAAGTGTATCTTGCACATAATACACCATCCCGTAGAATTTAAAATCATTAAGAGCTTTGCCCATCCTCCTCTATGCAATCTAACACTTTTTCGTACATCATAGGAAAAGACCAGTAATAATATTTTAGTGCTAACAGAACTAACAAACGATTTGTTCTTACCTATTAAACATTCTTCATGGGATCACCAATCACAAAGGTTGGGTTGACATCGCTGTCGTTATCAACTGGTTTTAGTCATATTCCCCTCGATGTCTCAACAATTTAATTATTTTCTTCCCAGGGGTTTTTTAACGGATCCGATAGGTCTATTTTTGACCTCACCAAAATCGATTGAGAGCCACAATTTGTAAGCATACTTATTCTCATAATATCTCAAACGATTGCACCATTGTTCTCTTAACAATATTTATAACTATTTTGCAATTATAACTTATCAACAATAAGTGTTGCTCATCTTTGTTCTCTTTAACAAAGGTTATTGCCATTTTGCAAACACAATTTATTAACACTAAATGTTGTATGTCTTTGTTATCCTTAACAAAGATTATTGCCATTTGACAAACACAACTCATCAACATTAAGTATTGCGTGCCTTTGTTCTCTCAACAAAAGTAATTGCCATTTGGCAAATACATCTCATCAACACTAGGTGTTGGTTTTACATCAAAATAATTGTTAAAATATTTTCAACCACTTAGCCTCAATTCCAGATTCCAAAGCACTAAATTCATAATCCCTTTCGGTTAGAATTGTTTGCTTGGATAATTTCCATGAGACTATACTACCACCAAGAATAAACACATAACCACTAGTAAATTTTAACCCTTATGAATCTAAGATCCAGTTCACATTATTGTATCCTTCTAATACAACAGTAAATCTATTATAATATGTACCATAATTTATAGTGCCTTTAAGGTATCTCAATAACTTTATTAGAGCATCTCAATGTTCACTGTTTGGATAGTGATTATATTTGTTCAATCTACAGAGTAATAAACTCAAGATAAATCACCACTTATCATCCGTGTATTTTAATACAACAGAATTTTACCATATATGATACCAATAATTATGGTACCCCTCAAATATTTCATTCTCCTCATGAGATTGAATTTTTATTTTTGTATGATCAATCCTCCATATAGTATATACTATATCATAAGAATTAATTCTAATGCACCAAATTCTCATAATTTGTGCATAAATAAATTGAGCAAATAACACCCTCAAATAATATATTATCATCATAAAGAATAATCACACTATAGTTCTCAAAATTAAAATTTGAAATACTTTTTAAGATGATATATTCCTTTATAATTTTAACACCTAAAAATATATTTAAATCATGCTTTCAAACTCAACTTTAAAATAGCATAACATTATAATATATCATCCACATCATATATATTTATGTTAAGGTAAATATATATCCACAAATAATAATATCATGAAAACTAACATATTTATCTCTCCAATAGATAAATGATTAAATTTGTATGCTTCCATTATAAAGCTTATTTTAAGCCACACATAAAATTTTAATAATAATCAAATTTAGTGTCAACAACAAATAATAAAATCTCTATTTAATTTGATCATAACATACTTCATAATTATAAAATGAGGCTAACAGACACATAATTTTTCATTCATAAATTTTATAAAGTATCCTATATCTTAGACACCCCCACACTTTTAAATATCAAATTGTATCTTATAACTTCTTAACAATAATTCTAATTAAATTAGAATTTCATACCATATAATCTCTTTCTATTCTAATTAAATTAGAATTTTTCACATGCCCATTTAATTTCACAATTATATTGTTGCAAACTAGAATTTAAAATTTTAAACATAGTCAAAGTTAAATATGACTAATACACGTATATAATGTCTTATGGTAATATCAATTAGCAATTAATATATTCAATATTAAATTCAAAATCCAACCCAAGGGAAATATATATATCTACTTGAAGCACTCTCAAGTAACTAACTACTCAGAAAATTTACCGTTGACACTATTTAAAATATTAATAATAAAATATTATTTAATCAATCAAAGGATAGGAAAATGCGTTACCGCCACGCCTCTCTTTTCTTTTTCCAATTTCAGAGACCTTCTCTTGATCTCAGCCACGCTCCTCTATTTGGATCATCCTTCCAATATTCTCCAAAACTATTCCTTCTTCTTTGCTATATGATCCTTTTTGGCAAAGGACTAAGTGCCTACCCTTGTTCGAGCACAACATATGCCCAGAACTGCACATTTCAGGCAAATCTTAATCGCCTACTTTCTTCCCTCACCTCCAACACCAATCACAGTGATGGTGTTTACAACACCACCATCCTCAGCCAAGAAAACAACTCCAACGCCACCGTCTACGGCTGCCTCCAGTGCCTAAGTGGTGCCTTCATCCAGAGTTGTCAAAAATGTGTTTCCGACGGTAATCTCCGCTCGTCAAATCCGGCAAGCACTGAACCAGTGTATATAGCCTCTGATGCCCCAATATCATTGTTCAGTTTCTGCAAGTGACGCCACCAGAACTGCTACGAATGGAAACACCAAAGATGATAGTGAATATTAGGAGCAGAGGACGTGGATCGTCGGATATAGACTCGCATACGTCTATGGCTGTCGGTTTCAGTTTTTGTTCAAGGCGGCACGTCACGACTGTCCAGGGAGAGGACGACGCCAACGACCTTAATATGTACAAATGGAGATGAAAGATCTGGATATACAAGAAGAAGAAAGTTATAGGCAAAGTGAAAGGTGAGGGATATGTTCTTCTCATTCTTCTTTGGATTCTCATGGTAAGAACATTCCAAATCTTGAAACTTAAAAAACAGTAAGCCCTTGAATATTGTTGAAGGCGATGATTTTGCTTCTTGAAACCCACAAACTCAGATTTTGATACAGAAACCCAGAGTAGCAGACACAAAAATGGCTTCTTGAAGCCCAAAAAACAACTTTCAAACAATATCTCTTAAGATTATCAGCAAAATCTGCAAAATAACAAAATATATAGTTTGAGTCACATCCGAGAATACTGTCTTTAAGAAATATTCTACGACTCTTCATGAAATTAAGAAGCGAACTCTTCCTGTAAAATTACAGGGCAATATAATTGGTGAAATAAAAAAGTATCAGATGTATCATTCTCTATATTTTCATATATTTTTCTATATACTTCTTCTTTATCAAGAAGCCTTTTTTATAGATTATGGAAGGCCACGAGACATGTTTTTTAGACATATGTCATTTAGATTCAAGGGTTATATTAAAAAGAAGCTTCTTTCTTCAACATACCCTCTCATAATGAAGAGTTATGTTATAAAGATATTTTTTTTAACACACTATTTGACAGTATTTAAAATATTTTTAACAGTTTAAACAAAGAGAGATTGGGGAAGAGCCTGAATGCAATTCGTGATTCTGACGTCAAATTTGAGCTGATAAACTGAGGGATCGAATAAATGCAGCAAACTGAAGTTGATTTGTTTCTTAATTGGAGAAAGAGTTACTGTAACTAGAGCGTAAGAACTCCCATTTCATTTTCTTAAATTTAATGAAATATTTATAATGTATTTCAAAAAATGACCTTTTATGCAATTAATTCTCAATTTATTGGAAAGTTAATGACTTCAGGGTAGTTTTGGAATGTGCTGATATTTGCCTCAAGATATTAATTATTTTATGCAATTATTGGTACTTGTTAGGCTTCTTCAGGAGAGAAATTAACTTCAGCCAAGCAAGCCCTCCACATCAAAAATGGCATCTTGGAATTCATTCCCGCTCCTTGTTGACTTTTGGTTGCTGGTCTATCTATTTCTACCAACATGTTATGTAGAATTATGGCAGGAAAAGGTTCCAACAAAATATATCAACTTCTCCCTCATATTTTTAATATAAAAATTAATTAATTTATTTTAAAAAAAATAAAAATTAAATAAATCAATTACCTATAATTAAATATAACCCTTTAATAATTAAAATTTTATATTTAATATCAAATTTAATTTTTAATTAATTTTTATATTAAAAATTAGAATTAATAATTCAAAACTTATAGCTTTGATATTTAAAAACTAGTATGTTTGGATTAGCTTTTAGAAAATAGATTTTGGGAAGAATAGATTGTAGAGAATAGATTTTGAGAAAAATAGATTTTTGGAAGAATAGATTTTAAAAATAGAGATATTTAGATGATTAGTAGTAAAATCACTTTTTATATTAATAAATTATTAAATAGGGTATGATTTGATTAAAATATAAGAGATGAGAGAGGGTAAAAAATAAATAGAAGAGATAATAGAAAATAAATATGAGAGAGGAGAGAGTGTAAAAAAGAGAGGAAAGAAGAAATATGATGAAGAAGAGAGATAAGAAAGGAGAGATGAGAGAGGATATAAGAAAAAATAGGAGTAAGATAGTAATTGGATAGTCCATAAATTATTTTATTATTCCAAAAGCTATTTTCTATAACTTATTTAAAACTATAGTTTTAAACTAAAATTTTGACCAAAATTAATTCTAGATAAAAATAATTATTTATTTTAAATTTTTTTAAATTAAAATTTTATTTAAAATTAATTTTTAAAAACTGATACCAAACAAGCATTAATATGATAAATTTTTAAAAACTGATACCAAATAACATAAATTAATATGATAATTATATAAAAAATAAATTTAATTTTAAATTTTTTATTTAAGTGATTAAAAAATAATACATATATATTTTTATTTGAATAAGATAAATTTTTATAATATTCATTTGAATTTTATTTTTTCTCACTTAAATATTATTTTTTAATTTAATTTATGTAGATAATTTAAAATATATATATAATATATTAATATATATATATATATATATATATATAGAAATTAGGCAACGTAGGGAAAAGTTGCTGACAGGAAAATTTTTAATGTTTCCACCAACAGAAAAATTGCACACTGCTTATTTTTTAAAACCATGATTTGAAAAACTCAAACCATGATTTTAAGTTTAAAATCGATTTTAAAAAAAAAATAATATTTGACAATAATTTTTTTAAATCATAATTTTATGTATAATCTATTTTTAAAATTGAATGTCAAACACACAGTAAATTTCATTTGTGTTTCAGATGATACCTGTAGCAGCAAATGATGATGCTTTCTCATCTCATGCCGTCTTGCTCACTGTAATTGCGGATGTCATGGTATTTACTTATGAATCGTTTTAATATATGAATATTCTATAAAATTGAACGAAAAATAGTAGTATTTTATAAAATCAAAATATTTATTTAAATTAAATATTGAAAAAAAAATTGGTCTGAATTTAAAGAAAAAAACACATTAAAACAGAATCAAACACGACATTTCAGTTTTCACCATTTTTAACGAAAAACAAACTGCAATTTTGTTACTTTTGAGATCAGTTCGATAGGAAGATTTTTGTTTTTCACCCGATAGAGAGTTTATTTTTTTCCTTGAAATCAAATAAAACTACCATAGTAACAGAATAATTAAATTTAGATTCATATGCGAACTGAAAAAAAAAAAAAACATCTGTCACGAGAAAAAGGAATCTAGGTGAGAAAAATCCATCCGAATGGCCCCAAGTTGAGGTTTTTGCTGGCCATCCGTGGCGTCTTTCTCTTCCATTGAAGGCTTGGTTAAGGTCGTGGAATATCAGCAGAATCAACATCTTCTGCTTGAAATTTCTATGAAAAGGGCATCCACCGAATCAGCGATTCCTCCAATTGCAATCAGGTAAGCCCAACCTCTACATTCACTTCCGGGATTTGTATTCTTGTTGTTAGGTTTTATCTCTTTGTTGTTAATTTCGGCGGAAAATTTCAATATTGTAGCCGTGGTGAGTGTTAAATTATAAATGAAACTGATCCAGGCTTGATTTATGGGCAATCCCATTTCCATCATAAAAGTTTAAAGCTGTTATACTCACATACTCAAGCAAGCCAACCTTATTTAGAAAGATTGAAAATTTGATTGCCAGCTTTTTACTTCCCCTTTTCTGGAATATGAAAAATTTCATATTGGAACAAAAAGCTTGAGAGTTGGTCACATTGCACAGAAATAATTATTTAGATCAAGAAATTGTCCTCGTCGTCATCACCATCCTCCTCAAAAGAAAATGTTTCAAGTATGGGAAGCCGCACTATTAACAGTATAGCTCATATCAGGTTCCATGCAAATGCGTGGGATCCACTCTGCTTATTATTATTTTTACCATCGATGGCATGCATGCATTGTTGGTTGACTGAGGAAAGTCACTATTAGTTGCTTGGCTGAAATAATTAAAAACAATTAACTGGTCTTCTCCATAAATGTATTTTTCTTTCTGCATAAATGAAATTGCTTCATCCCTTGTTCAATAGCTACTTAAAGGTTGTTATTGAATCTTCATCAATGTATATCTTTGCTTGTCAAATTTCTTATTTTGTTTCTCAATAATTATTGTTAAAGTATGACTATAGATGATTTCATTTTCTTTATAACTTTCTTGTCAGGTTTTCCTCATCATAACAATTAATTAAGCATGCTAGTCAGCTGTCTTGTGATTTCCAAGAGCTAGCTTTTGGTTCTTAAATGGAAAAGAAAAGATTAGATGAACATGAACCAGGTCCAGTTCCTTCACCAAGAGCAATGGATAGATTTGGGTTTGTAAAACAAGATGCTAACACCTCTTCTGACGGTTTAGTTAAGAGTAGGTCAGCAAATGAGTATGAGAGGCATTTTTTTTCCTACAAGCTTTTTCCATTTTCAGAGAATGAAAAAAATTTAAAGTGTTCACAATGTTCTTATCCTTACTATTATCTATCTTCATCAGAGTTAGGGAGGAAAGAAGGGTAAGAAAATGGAGGAAGATGATTGGGGTTGGTGGGAGTGACTGGAAGCATTATGTAAGAAAAAAACCCCATGTTGTCAAAAGGCATATAAGGAAAGGAATTCCCGATTGTTTAAGGGGCCTCGTTTGGCAGTTGATATCAGGAAGCCGGGACCTATTACTGATGAATCCTGGAGTTTACGAGGTAATCCTTTTTCTTTCTTAAGACGATCGCATACATCTTATTCTTTATTCCTGTGGTTAGTACTTACCATAGTGTTGAGCTGTCTGAGTTCATTTCAAAAACTGAGGAGATTTTGCCTATTTTTCTGTTTGTATTTTGGTTTGGCATTCTGTTTTTCTTTTTTGGTCTCTGTTATTGCTGCATTCAGTGTTGGCCATTTCTGGGGTTTAACTTTCATATCAAAGGCAATAAAATAAAAATTAAAAAAAAAAATCTTTTGGAACAAGGGAGTAGATATTATTTGCAATAAAGTAGCTGCCAACAATGTAAAACAATGGTTGATGTTTTGGAATTTGATCTGCATGTAATATAGATATCAAGAAAAAGTGGCTTATAGAGAATTGAGGTGTTGGTTTGTAGAGAGAGAGAATCACTGTCCAAACAGAGGACTGGACTTATCTAGGCTACTGGAGATGGATTCTACCTAGTAGTAGAAACTGAATCAGTACTTACATTAAAAAGTTGTAGTTCTCCTATATGAATTAAGGGGAGATATAGAAAGAAGCATGTGCTATCAGGGAGGACTATAGCTTATTCGTCCTTGCTTCATATTTACAAGGAAATGAATGTTCCTGGAGATGTTAGAACCCTGAGTAGCTGTTGTGCACAAGTCTGTGTAATGCACATGAACAAGGTTATTTATTTCAGTTATTTGGATATTATTTCTACTTCCAGCTTTTTACTTGTTCATTGAAGAAATTGAAACATTTAGTTCTTCAACGTGACTAAGATCTTTAACTTGTTTCTGAGCCTGCAACCTGCAACCCTTTGTTTAATCCCTTTTTTGTGCTATCTTGAAACTAACAAATAAAAATTTTAACCCTTGCTCTGGACCTGATAAATAAACAATGGGTTTGTGCAGTTTCCTGCCAATCATAACCATTGAAGTCAATTGTTTATATTGGCATATATAAAAGCATTGAGGGATTTTTTGAAATTCACATTCTTATATATCATAGGAAGAGAAAAAAGTATTGTGTAAATGACTATTTAGTTCTGCAGGTATAATTGCTTAATAATTATTAGTGATCAATGTATACAAAGCATTTATCCTTTTCTTGTACAATCATGCGAACACTTGAGTTTGCATTTACAAGATACTATGTCCTTTACAGCAACTAGTGATATATGAAACATCAGCCTCTGAGCTAGATATTATTCGGGATATTTCTCGTACCTTCCCATCACATGTGTTCTTCCAACAAAGGCATGGACCTGGGCAGCGGTCGCTCTACAATGTTCTAAAGGCTTACTCAGTCTTTGACAGAAATGTTGGATATGTTCAGGTTCAAACTCATGATCTCATCACCTTTGTTTTGTTGCTCATAGCATAACAATATATGATTGACCTTTTAAAAAATCCAGGGAATGGGGTTCTTAGCTGGTCTATTACTTTTATATATGAGCGAGGAGGATGCATTTTGGCTGTTGGTGGCATTGCTGAAAGGAGCTGTTCATGCCCCAATGGAGGGCTTGTATCTGGTAACCATGTCTTTGTATGAACTCATCATATTCACCAATCACTAATCATGCGAATATCTGCAGAATTGTCTTGTGATTTCAAATCAAAATGTATGATGCATCAAACTCTACTTCAATGTTGACCATAGTCTCTCTCCCTCTCTTGTTTCATGTGCGGGTCTACTTCCTATTTAATTCCCTTCTCCCCTAGTTTATCACTCAATCTATTTAATTACCATGGTCCAAATTGTGGAAAATCTCCCTCTTGCTTTACTTAAAAGCTTACTACTAATCCCAGATTGCAAATTAATTGTTGTTATAATGTACTCTTCTTCAATGAGATGAACTTTCTTTTCATGTGGCTGTTTTCATTTTAATGTAGGCAGGATTGCCTCTGGTTCAACAGTATCTGTTTCAGTTCGAACACTTGGTGAGGGAGCACCTGCCAAAGTTGGGAGAACATTTTGCCAACGAAATGATAAATCCTAGCATGTATGCAAGCCAGTGGTTCATAACTGTGTTTTCATACTCCTTTCCATTCCACTTGGCTCTTAGAATCTGGGATGTTTTTTTGAACGAGGTTAGTAGTAATTACTCTTAATAGAACCATTGTTTTGTAATAGTTTCTATATATATATATATATATATATATGAAGAAGATAATGATGAGGATGTCAACGACTACATTTTTGTGTTTCAGGGCGTTGTGATTGTTTTCAAAGTTGGCTTGGCCCTACTAAAGTATTGCCATGATGAATTGGTGAGTGTCATGTAGCCTTATGAATTCTGTTCACTCACTACAAAATCCAGTCAGCATTTTTTCTGCTAATACTTTGGTTCAATTGCCAGGTAAAATTGCCTTTCGAGAAACTGATACATGCCTTGCGTAATTTCCCTGAGGATGCAATGGATCCCGACACATTATTACCATTGACCTATTCCTTCAAGGTTCTCCTCGTTTTTCTGCTTTATCTTTTGTGCACTCATTGACATCCAAATTTAAACTTTTACCCCTTTGCTGGGATCTTCAACACAATATACATTACATGATTAATTATTGCATTTCTCAACTTCCACAATGTTTTTATTGGTATAAGTTGCTTTTGTATGTACACTGTTTCTGTTTGCTTGATAATAGGTGGATGTAATAGATCAAACAATGATCTTCACCTTGTTGTTCAAAGCTCCTGAAATGGTTATGTCCCAATTTGTTTGCCCTTTATTAAAAATGAATTTAGCAACTAGAAAATAAAGTGTATAAATAGAGAATTTCAATGGCTTTTGTGGCATTCTTTGTTTTAGTAATGAACTGAGAAAGTTCTAGGAGTTTGCTATGCACTATTTATTACTTTTTACTTGATTTCATCCCCGCTTGGATCTGTTATTTCTTGACTATAAGTAGCTACCCACTTCATTCTTGGCACTCAGAAGTGTATGAAGTGAGGTGATTAGAATGTGTGAGCCAGGATCCATCACCACAAACAATTTAATACTCTTCTAGTCCTTAATATAAGAGCTACTTAACTAATTTGGGTAGATTAAAGAAGTTAGATAAATTAGTTAATTATAATAAATATAATTTGAGCTCCCTAAAATGTCCTGTGAAACATGAAATTATATATTAGTTTATAAGTTGGATAAATTAGTTTGGAGAAAAATGATAGATACGAGAGACAAAGTAAATTAAATTCTTACATTTAGGATCAAAACTATCAAACTAGCTTCTATATTTAAGACTAGAGGAGTAACGTATTATGCTACTATAGATTTTGTTCTATGTTCATATGTCCAATTTTTTATGCTTTTCAGGTATCCAAGCGTTTAGAGGAACTGAGACAACAATATGAGAAGCAGCATGGAAAGTTTGTTGATTCTCGAGAATCTCCACAACTTGTTGAAAACTGACAAAGTGATGAAAAAGCGGAGACTTTTGAAGCGTTTGAGCTAAGCAGTAGTACAAAGCAGAGAGATGGACTGGTATTCGATTGAACCTGCAGTAGTAGTTGTAAAGCATTCTGGGCAATGGAGGTTTTTCTGGTGTTTGAATATCTGTTTGACATTGGACCCCATGCTGTGTATTATGTATAGTTAGTGTCTTGGATAGTGAGGCATCGAATTTATGAATGAAGCTTTGATGTTTATAGAATTTGTTCCTTGTTTATTTTTTTAAAGCTGATACGAGTCTCTGTTCTTTTTTTTTTTTTCCCAGTTGTGCATGTATGAAATTGTTACCGAACTTCGTTACAATTTTTTAGTGACAGAGTTGAGTGTATGGTGTCTCAGGATTTGGTCTTAAAACCATCGGACACTCTGGCTGCGCATAACCAAGCAACTTTTGAGCAATTGCAGAGTAGTTACTCCCTCTGGTCAGGGCAACTTTTAGAAAGGATTCTTTGGTCCTTAAATTAATGTTTATTTGTTAATTTTATTCCTAAAATTAACGCTTGAATGTGGTTATTCATGTTTTCCCCTCTCCTTCAAAATTCCAGGGACAGAGTTAAAAAAAATTGTTAATTTAAAACAGAAGTAATAAGTTAATTGTTATTTCTTAATTTGTATGAATTAGTTGAAAGTGTCTTATAATAATAATCAGATGGAGTACATATTTGCATGTCATATAATAAGATGCAATTAATCATGAATTGTCTGATTTAACGAGTAAATCAAGAGATAAGAGAATGTGAAACCATATAGTTATGTGTTAATAAGTTAAAGTCTATTTCAAACAATTTTCGGTTGGTTTGTTGGGTTTGCCCTCAGGTCCAACCTATATTATAAACTCTAGTTAATAGGGGGAAATGTAAAATCAATAATTTTTTAATCAGGAATGAAATATGTAACTATTTTAAATGTATTTGATTTATTGGGAGTATCATTTTATTGTGATTCCAGTCACAGCACTTGGGGAGTCATCCTATCTCTTAGGTGTCTAAGTTTATACATGAGGGTAATAGACAGCTCACCCTACTCGATATGATATCTCCTAGGAGAAAGGGAGATTTTACTATATCGATGAGTTTAACCCATTTTTAAAAAATTTTGTATTAAAAAAAATTCAATAGACTATTCAATATCCAAAATCACATTGGAACTCGACTGATATGAATTCGTGTTGTTGGGAGTAATCTTTGTAAATACATTTTCTTTTCTTCATTCACATATTTTAGATTCGAGACATGTTTAAGAGATTATAAGTATAACTGCTTCTATTAGGACTAATGTCTATAGTTGCATTTTAGGATGCATATATAGTGTCATGCTATGACACTTTCGTATTTGAATTACACTTGACTATGATTTATTTCATGTATAGCATATTAAACATGTTGACTAACAAAAAAAAATTAATGTTAGGCTGAAGAAAAAAGATCTTAGATTTCGATTAAATCATGGTTACCCATAATTACATGATGATGCGAATAATAATAATGATTAAGGGCCTGCTTGTTTTAAGTTTAAACCGGTAATAGCATAAGGCTTATAACGGATGGTAATTAATAATGAGAATTATATGCAATCATCATCAATAAATAGATATAATTGAAACAGAAAAATCATTAATGAATAAACACTATCAAGTGCACGTGGCAGCGTCGCAATATAAGTGAATCAGCTCCACATATTTTGTGGGGAAGAAAGAAAGAAAAGCCTCATTCTTAGAATACAAAGCCATTTGTCATCGATCGAAACCATATTGAAAAAGAGAGTCTCTCTCGTTGAATTGAATTTTTCCAAATCCAAATCCAAATCCCCAAAATGCGAGAAATACGCCAAAGCCTTCAACAACTCCATTATATATATATATGGGTGCATTGGGAGGTTAATATGCAAGACGATCTGCTTATAATTATTCTTTATCTTCGTCACTATATATATTATATATTCTTATCACCTTATTTCACAGCTTCAACAAGAAGAACATGGACTCCCAGAACAGCATGAGCTACAATGCTGGCCAAGCCAAGGGCCAAACTCAGGTCTCTCTCTCTCTCAAGTTTGATGGATTTTGATTCAATATAACTATATGTGTGGGTAATATTATTGCAGGAGAAGGCTAGCAACTTGATGGACAAGGCTAGTGATGCTGCTCAGTCTGCCAAAGAATCCATGCAAGAGGTTCTATACATTAATTCATCATATATATATATATATATATATATATATATGTATGGCCCTTCAAGTTTGTGTAAATCATGATTATGATTAACCTTAACTACTCTTAAATGCTATATATATTTATATAATGAGGAGAATATTGAAGAAGAAGAGGGAGGAATAGTTTTTTATTTATTTAATCAAGGATATAATCCCTTTCAAAGTTTAGAAAGTATATAGTTTTTACTTCTCTCAATAAGAGTATTTTCTAAGATTTGAATTTATATGTTATAATAAGGAATAGTCTTTAGTCTAAAATCTAAATCAAAAAAAGTGTTTATCCTAGAATATAACTTTTCTTTTCTTTCATTTTATGTTTTCCTCATCAATTCAAAATAATGTATTTTTATGAAATGAAATGAAATTATACAATGAGACTCATTTCTGATTTCTCTGAATCTGTGAGAAAAGTGTATATAGTTAAAGTGAATCTGTGTATTGTGGTGTAGGCTGGCCAGCAGATGCAGGCTAAGGCACAAGGAGCTGTTGATGCAGTGAAGGACGCCACAGGGATGAACAAGTGAAGAATTAAGATGATCAAATATATATGATCATTAATTAATTTATCATTATTTTTTTGTAATTCGGTTTCTCTCTAGACATTAATACCTCCATGCCATGATGATTTGGCTGCAGATTTTATATATCTATAACCGTTAAATCTCAAGGGATGGTTAATTAAACTATGATCCCTTCAGTTCATGATGTAATAAGTTTTGTCATAAGTCTAGTGAAATCCAATTTTTTCCTGACTATTGTTTCATATTTTGAATTCCCTACTTTTGGAAATTATATTAAATACTAATTAAAGGGTAAAAAATAATATATATATATATATATATATATATATATCATTTCTTAACTATTTGAGCTAATTTCTCTAATGATCAAATAATTATGTGAGATTAAAATTTTGAATGCATCATATAAATTGAAAAGAGAGTAAAGATTATCAATTCCAATGAAAAGGTGATTCATGTTTAGTTAATCCATAGCTACTTTTTTATATATCTTCAAAATGCAAGTAGATTTTTTTTCCCAGGTGATGCTTGAAATATTAGTTGAACTTAAAATTTTTGGAAATTATATTTATTTTTCTAACATTAAAAATATTGTTTAGATGTATAAGAGAATTGAAGAGAAATTTCATGGAGTTCAATGAAAGGTGTGGAGAAAAATATATGCAGTTAGATTAATCATTATTTATATGAGTTAGATAATTAATTTATTGTGATTAAGAAAATTAGTTAATTTAATTATTTATAAAAAATATATATTGTTAATATACTTTTTTAATAATTTATAATAGAAGCTACCATATATAAAAATCATTATTTAATATGGCAATTAATAAAAATACATTTAGGAATGTAGAGAATATTCTATATCTTATAGTAATATCAATTGTGCCACGTCCAAGAATATTCAAACAAGTGTATCCAAATAGGCTACTCTCAAAGTATTTAATATAAAATATATTTAACTGATTTAATTAGATTAAAAAAATTAGTTAATATTATATATTTTTAAAATATCATAATCATCTTCTTTAATTCTCTACACCCTTCTGTTACTTAAATATTGTTGAGTGATTATCAATAAAGATAATTTAAAAAAATAATAAATATAGAAAATATGTCTTATATTTAATATCAAGATCAACTCACTAATTAAATCTTATATTAAGGACTAGAAGAGTATTAAAATCTAGCCCACTATATTTATATATAATAGAATATCAATATTGTGGACATGTTAAAAGTGATATATATATATATATATATATATATATATTCACTAAAAATGTAACTTTGTGGGAAAAGAAATTAATTCCCCTATAATTTGTTATTACCAATATCGGCATTTAGATGATGATAAGAAGAGATTAGAACAAACCTCATGAAAGACCTCTAGTATAACACTATGATACTCTTGTGAATTCATCGAAACATAATAATTTAACAAACTCCGTAGTTCTTTGGCATCTTGAAGTTGATTAGCCATTATCATCTCCACCATCGACTCTCTGAAATCCTCTCTTGGATCATAAGAACTCTTCTCCATTGCCATCATCACCACAAACTTGGTTCCTCCAGCTTCTTCTTGTTCTCTTCTCTTCTGCAACCGATGATTCTGCTGAAGAAGATGGTGATGATTCTGATTCTGATTCTGATTCTGATTCTGATGATGGTGGAGCCTCGCCGATGATTTCTCTCTCTGATCTGATCTTATCAATTGATCAAGCCTCTCTTGAACCATGGCGTGAGCTAAGCTTGAAACAGAAGGGAACCTATCAGCTGCAGAAGCTGATGATGAAGAACTGGTTTCTGCAGCATCTAATTCTGAGGAAGAAGAAACACTGAGCCTGCTGTTGCAGCTGCAACACAAGGCCTTGCAGACTCCTCGTTGATGTCTCGAGGGTTTCATTATTTTGAGTTAAGAGAATAAGAGACGAAGAAGAAGCTTTGCATTTTGCAGCTAAGCGAATTAACTTATGCATTATTATCTGTATGTGTTCACAAGTGGGTCTCAAGAGTGAATCATTGTGTTTCCATGTTCATGGCATTTCAAAGTAGTTTAAAAGAGCATACATGGTGGGCAGATGGGAAACATTAATGTGATTGTTAATTCAAGAAATATGATTGTGTTTAATTAACTCGACTAATCATGATTTCCAGTTCAATTCTCTTTTAGGAAATATATAATTACTACCTCATATCTTAATTATAAGTGTTAGTTAATTTTTTTAAATAAATATAAAAAATTAAATAAATTAGTTAATTATAATTAATATAAAGATTAATTAACTAATTTAGATATATTGAAAAATATATAATATGAATTTATTTTAAATATTAGATTTTATCATAATTAATTTATTTATTTTACTTTTTAATTATCCTAAAAAAAATTAATTACTTCTTATAATTAATACGGAAGGTAGTATAATAAGGTGGCATGCATGGCTTTATGAGTATAAAGTGTGTTGTATATAGGCTATATATCGATCTCAAGCACACTAAGTCTACTTTGGGAAAGAGTGATATATATATATATATATATATATATATATATATATATATATATATATATATATATATATATATTAATATGAAAGTAATTAGGGACATCATGAAGTCTAGTTATAGCACAATTATTAAATAAGTTTATAATTTAAGTAATTAAACACAAAATAGTAAACGTTTTGTAATTAACATATTGTTGTTCTATATATATAATAAGTATGGGTTAGTCTTGTACGGATTTTTTTACAAAAAAAAAATAATTATATTGTTCATATCTCATGTATATTTTAGTTTATTAGAATCTTTATATAATATATATAAAAGAATATTAATTCATGAGAAATTAAACGCATGGTCATATTTTAGTATTACAATCATTTTAATGTCATAAAGATTCATGTTTATATAATGCAAAAATTTATATTAACCGTTACTATTTAGAAGAACAAAAATTAGTCCAAATGGAAGGACTTAGGCCGTTTAAGCACAAGGACTACTAGAGTTTAATCTATGTAAATACAAAAAATCTCTTTCACAAATCTACTTTCAATTAGATTTAATAATGTTTGAATAATCAGATAGTCATATAAAAAAAATAAAAAGAACAAGAAGTAATTAATAATATATATATATATATATATATATATATATATATATGATTTTCTCAAAATCCATATAGAGCGAAGGCTTTTACTATGACTTCAATATATAATACACTCAATCATTTGTGTGATGCATTTAACTAATTTATTCTGTTTTAGAACACTTTGCTTAATTGTGGGGAAAAGGAACATAAAATGTATTCATATGGCCCATTTTTATTTTAAACATGAAAAAAAAATTATGGGAAAAATATGTCTAAATTCCTGGTAATCTGTTTTCAGCATCAAATCAAGGATGACTAGATGAAGTCAATGGGGTTTGAGGTTTGGCTTTTATAGTATCGCTATATACATTGTTAATCAGCTTTTGCTTCAAGTCTAGTTATAGCACAATTATAATTAGGTATAAAATAATTATAAAATTTGTCATAAAAAATAAAATATTAACATTAATTAATCTAATAATTAAAAATAAAATATAGGAACATGTTCCATAACATATATATTAATTGTTCTATATATCTGTTAATGTAAAAGCTGAGTTCATAATATATCCTTAATTCAAAATATTACAAAATTTTCAAAAAGAAAGAAAGCATCTACTATATACAGAAGTTATAACCAAGTGATATCTGGTCAATAATTTAATATTATAATCAAATTATATATGGTCAATTACTTGTTAATTTGGGCATTTCAACATCCCTGATTATGAAATCATTAATTTTAATCTGATAAGGATTCATTTGAATAATACGAGTTATGCTCAATCATTTTTGTGCATTTGAACTAATTTAACTTTAGCATTGGCACATTTTGCTTAATATAAGGAAAAGGAAACTTGTTAAAAAAAAATAAAAAAAAATATGTTATGACCCATTTTTCCTTTTTAAACTTGAAAAATAATTAGTGCAAAAAAAAGTGTCAAAATTAAAAGATGACTGGATGAACTGAACGTGGATTGAAGTTTGAAGCAAATAATAAATTTTTATTTGTATTATCATTTAATGATAATTAATTAATTAATTAGCTTTTGCTTGTTAGGTGATGGAGGTTGGTTAAGTCGAATGATGGAGAAAATCAGACAAAGATTACAAAGACAGCTAATTAAGAATCTCTTTATGAAATTTCGTGATTTGCATGCTAAATTAAAAAAGAGGATTAATTAATTAAGTACACAAAAACAAAGAGAGAGTGATTGAGTGATTAGCATGTGATTAACATTGATTACATTTGCCCCATCACTTGACTTCACTGATAAGTGATGAGAAATATATGAAGCTCGTTTTTTAGTAGTGATTAGTACAAGCAACTTGTTTAAGCATATGACCAAAAGCTCACAGGGTGCTACATTAATCATCATTATTCATTTATTAAAGATAATTAAAGCCTATGTGTTCTTTCACACTAAACAGCTATATAATAATAATAATAATAATAATAGGCAATCATAGGACAGACTGTATGTCTTTCCTTCTTCTTTTTTTTTTGGTATATTTTTTTAATTTCCTGACTCAAATGAGAAAATTAAATATCCGAGCAATTCATGGTATATTAAAACCTAACCTGACTTAGCATGTCAAACAAATAAATCGGTGAATTAGTTCTCTGATAAGTTTAGTCAAAAGTTTTTGGACAGTTTATCGTATTAGATTCTTCCCTCATTTTACCAAGTGTGAAACGATCTCATTTTAAGTTTTTTTTAAAAAAAAATTCAGTCCATCATATTTTTGCTATAGTAACTTTGTTTTATTAGATTATATGTAGTTTATACACAAATATTCTATTTATTTATAAATTAATATTTTTTATTTAAATATTACTCTCTTAAGTATTATGTATGTGTTTAGAAAGAGTTTATTAAACTAAGATTTTAAAAGGGTTTTTGGCTGAAACCTTATTTGGAAAAAAATTTTAAAATAAATAATCATATTTGTCTAAAAGAATTTTTGGATCAAACCATGGTTTAAAATTAAAATTTGAGATAAGCTACTAGGACTAACTTCTGTAACAATAAAATATCTTATAAACTATCCAATTATTATTTTACCTTTACTTTTTTTTACATCATCTCTCATTTCACCTCTCTCTTCTCTATTCTCCATTCTCCATTCTCCACCCTCTCTCATCTCTCCTATCCACCTTCTCTCTCCTCTTCTCTATCATATTTTTAATAAAATCATATTATTTCTAGTAATTTTTCGATTACAAAAATTCTTTTAGTAATAACTATCTAAACATTCATTTATTCATAATCACTTTTTTTTTATAAATTCTTTTCCAGAAGTCCTTTTTTTATAAATTATTTTTTAAACTCTTATCCAAATTGACCCTATATATATTAATATTTTATATATTTTAAATAAATTATATTATTTTAAGCATAATTCACTCTTAATTTAACCACGTTTAGACCATGTCTAATTTTCAATATAATATAGAACAATCTCAAGGCATAGAGATCACTTAAATAGGTTTTATCTTTCCTCCTAACAAATTATTTTTACATGCCCATAATGTGATTTAAATTTATGGTATCATATTTAAAAAACTAAGTTATCTACTAACCATGTTAAGTTTTGTTGATATAACACTTTTTTTTTTTTTGGTAAAAAGAGAGGGCTACGCGGAATTAAACTAAGGAAACTAAGATACATGGAGATTATCTCTCAAACACACATTGAGAACAAGGTGTTTCTTATTTGAGAGATAAGTATACAATGTCTTCATCGTTATTCAAACATTCTTTTTCCAAAATATTCGGAAATGTGTTCTTACTTCTGGATATATATTATTATTTTTTTTGTATAAAATTTTTTGGAAAGGGGTTGAACTCACCTATGATCCAAGGGCAGTGCGAAGTCTCTATTCCTCTTAGGCGATATCAATATTGGGTAAGACGAGCCGTCTATTATCCTCAGGCGTAAATCTAAGTACCTAAGAATTAAGATGCCTCTCCAAACGATTGAAACGAGATCATCGGATATATATTATAAAACATAACCAGATCATCGGATAGGAATTGTGCTAAAGACCAAAAATAATTGGACTTGGGCTTATGCTGCTTTTATATGTATCGATAGAGGGACCAAAGGGTGACTGTTTATTACAGGCCATTAGTAAATTCTTTTTAATTAAATAAAAAAATTGAACAAAAAAAATAAAAATAAATAAATAAATGAGATATGTATATATTTCAACACTTACTATTATGGGGTAAAAAAATCCAACTGCTATATGAATAATAAAATAGAAAATTTTTATTTAAAAAATATAATATTGACCATATAAAAAATAATTTGGCAAGCCCAGTATAAAGGCTTTAGTAAAGAATTTCTTTTACTATAAATAAATTTTAAAAAAAAACCCACAAAGTACAATATAACGAAATAATGAAACTGTGATATGTTAAACGAAGCGGCTAATTTTTCAATTTAGCCCAGGTTATATAAAAACTGCGGTTAAGTATTTAAGAACGTAACCAACAGTTTAAAGTAAGAGAAAACACTTGTGGTCTACAGAAATAATTTAGTTAAACTAAGGTTGTTGACCATAAAAATAAAAATAAAAATATTAATTTAACCATGGTTTTACAAAAATTGTTGCTAAAAAATATTTGATCTTAATTAATTAATTAATTACACTTTTATAAAATAAAACTGATTAATATAAAAAAGCGACAATTAACCCTTGATTTATTACTACATAACATAGAAATTTTTTGTATGAGAAATTGCATGAACTTAATAAATGTGTGCTTCTAGTAAATTGTTTTGATTACACACACGTGTTGAGTTATTGTAACTAATCACGGGTTTGAGTGTGATTTTTATTAATTAACCAGTGATAGGGTTAGGGTTAAGGCAGTGGTTTTTAGAAAACAAATGGAAGAATTGAAAAAGTTGTTTAATTAATTAATTAATTAATTAATTAATTTTCTATTCAAGAAAATGATGGATTAAACACTGAAGAAGGAATAGACTGACGAGTCATCACCTTGTCATCGTGATCTTATCCTTCAATTGTGGATAAGCTCTTCAGAATTCAGATTGCATTAAATTAATTAAGGGAAAATTCATTCATTAAACCCTATGCTTTACTCTCATTTTCAAGTTGGTCCCTTAAGCTTAAAATTTTATATTGCCAGTTAGTCCCTAAATATCTAGGGAGAGGTTTGGCCAGGGCAATAATATCAAGTGCACTGCCACTAATGAAAGCATCCATTCATAAGCTTGGTTTCGTGGAGTGAAAAATAAATAGAAATAATTTTATATTTACAATTAAATTTAATTCCCTAATTAACTTATTAATTTCTATAATTATAAGAGAAGAGGAAAAAAGAAAAGAAAATTATATTGTACTTCATATAATTGAATCTTACCATAATTTTATGTGTGGGATCGTCTTTTTTTCTTCATATAATTAATTGATCAGTTGAATGGAAAATAATCATAAATAATAAAGATTACTTTTTAAATGGATCAACTCTTCAGGAATTGAACTACAAAAGATCAGAAGTGCAAGATTGATTTCAAAAAAGAGAGAGACAAATTATAGTGACTAATAAATTAACTTTCCCTTATAATAACAGTTTTAATCATTTTTTTCACAGGTAGTACTTTTGTGTCATTCTCCAATGTTATATACTCTAGTTCCTATTATAAAAATTAGTTAGATGAATAATTTTAATTTTAAATATAAGATTATAATATATTTTATTTATAATATTTATTATTTTTTTAAAATTAATTAATTTATTTTATAAATTGATATATAATCTAATATTATACATTAATATTTTAAAGAGATCTGATTATATTTGTTATAATTAAGTCAGTTGATATTTTTTTGATAGATCTGATAACTCAAATAAATTAATTAATTATAATTAAATTTAAATTTTTAAGATAAATTTATATTATATACTCTTTAATATACTTAAATTAGTTAATTAATTTTTATATTAATTACAGTTAATTAATTTATTTTATTTTATAAATATTTTTTTAAAAATTAATTAAATCTTATAATTAAAATTAAAGATATTATTAAAAAACACGATAAGATGGAATTGTGTCATTGAAGAATCATCCACCAATTAAAGGAGACAAGTGGTAGAAAAATACACTCATGGCGCATTACCCACTGATTTCATTAAAAAAGTTAACTAATCAATTAACTCCCGCACTCACGTTTTTTATTTTTTTTTTTCCCAATCATATTTGATTTATATAATGTAAGTTGAATAAATAAAGTATATGTAAATATGAAATGATATTTTATATATTAAATATTTATCCATCCATCTATAACTTATAACGTATCTTTTTTATTGATAAAGTTACAGGAAGCACACACTCTTTATAATTAATGACTATTTATATTGAAGTTAGCTATATTTTTTATATTTTATATTAATAATTAACAATCATAACCAATATTTAACAAAGGGTAAAAGTGTATATTTAATCTTTTAACTTTACATAAAAATTTATTTTGGCCCTTTAATTTTATAATGATTTTTTATTATCTTAACCTAAACACTATTATTTTTTATTAATAAAAAATACTGACACTAAAAATTTAAATGTTGACAAAATATTTTTACCTGCTGATGTAATAGTTTTAACTTTTTAAAATAATAATTGGTATAAAAATATTATTCAAAAATAAAGATTGGGAAAAAGTTTTATAAAATAAATAAATGAAACTAAAATCTTATATAAAATTAAAATATTAGAATTATAATATTATCCTTGTATCCATATATTTGAAAATAATATATAAAATAGTTTTTTAATCCAACTCTCTAAATTGGGAGAATCTCTCATCTTCAGCCTTGACCAAGTAAAATCATTTTGCGAGACACGTGGATCATTTGGCCCGCTGAATAATTATCAATTATTAATTTAATTATTACATTTATACTACTCATAAATTCTGGCAAATCTCTTCCTATGGTCAATATATATAACTACAGCATTTTCTCGGCTGTTATAAAAGGGGGGGGGGGGAATTTCACTGCACACCCTCTCTATATAATTTATTTTCAACTACTCATAAATTTTATTTTCACTGCACTCCCTAGGCTAAAATGAAAATAAATTTTATACGTAAAAAGACATTAATTAATACCTTTAGCATTTTATTTTTATAAAAAAAGTCAACTTTTGCCGGATATTCAATGGCTGGTCAATGGAGTTTTGACCACTGTCGGTGGTGGCTGGCCGGAGCTAGCTATGACACCGGTGGTCGGAAAATAAATTTGTAAATAATATGGCCAAAAGGGGGTTTGAACCCATAACCCTTTGGTATACTAAAAGCATAATAACCACCAAGCCATCCAAACACTCTAATTACATGGAGACAAAACAAGATTTACAATAAAAATTAAGTAATTAATAATAACATAAAGAAATTGATAATATGGGTAAGTGTTTATATCTGCATTAATAAATAAAATATTAATATTTACAACAAAAAATAGGTAATTAATAATAAATATACAGAAACTAACAACTCTTATAAATATAAATGTTTAAATCTGTATTAACTAATAAAATAAGAAAATATACAATAAAAAATAGTTGATTAATAACAAATATAAGAAAATTAATAATTTTTATATATGAAAGTGTCAAGATCTACATTAATAAGTGAATATGGGGATTTTCAATAGAAGTTAAATAATTTAGAACAAACATAAGGCAATCGACAACTCTAACAAATACAAGTATCAATATCTTTATTTATTCTAAATTTTTTTATTTCACTTATTAATATAAAACTATATATTTACATATATGGAAGTTGTTATGTCATTTATATTTGTTGTTAATAGACTAATATTTTGCTATAAATATTCTCATTTCACTTGTTAATACATATCTACATATTTATATATGTGGGGGTTGTTAGTTCTCTTATATTTATTATTAATTGTCTAATTTTTATTATAAATTCTCTTATTTTACTTATTAATGCATATCCAGATGATTGTATATATGATAGGTGTTAGTTCCTTTATGTTTGTTCTTAATCACACACTTTTTGTTATAAATTATTTTATTTTATTTTTTAATACAAATATAGACACTTGCATATATGATAGTTGTTAGTTTCTTTATGTTTGTTTTTAATCGCATAATTTTTGTTATAAATCGTCTTATTTTATTTGTTAATGCAGATCTATATACTTACATACATAGAAGTTATTAGTGCTTTTATATTTGTTATTAATTGCTAAATTTATATTATAAATCCCCTTATCTTACTTGTTAGTATAGATATAGACATTTATATGTTGTTAATTTTTTTATATTTATTATTAATTATCTAATTTTTATTAGAAATTCTCTTATTTCATTTATAAAAGGTCAGCAGGACACTTGAATTTTGTTTTGTTATTTGTTATTTTTTGCTGTATATTATTAAGAGGCTTAGATGTATTGGTGGTCACTATGCTTTTAGTGCCTTAATGGTCAGGGGTTCAAACCTGTTGGGCACTGGCATCAGAGCTCCGGTTGGCCACCCCGGTGGTCGGAGCTCAAGCAAAAGTTAATCTCTTTATAAAAATAAAATATTAAGGATATTTATGTTTTTTTATCTATAAAATTTAATTTTATTTTGATCCAGGGTACAGTGAAGTTTCAGAAAGCTTTGGGGTAATTAGAAATAAATTATGTCTAGAGGGTGTGCAGTGAAATTTTCCCTATAAAAAAAGAGCCCAGAACTTGGCGCATTTTTCTGGGTTGGTTTGGTTTTTACTATTAGCTTCGCTATTGGACAAGTGTCATACTTTCACATGTATATATAGAGACCCACAAGCGCTACGTTCCCACTAATAAGATAACTGTCACTGTGTCGCCTCCGCTGGGTCTGATTAACAATGGCACCGTCTTTTATACCAAACGGTGGCCTCGCCGCCGGCAGGTCCGCCACTCCTTCCGTCACAAGTCGTCTCACCTCCGTCTACAGTGATGTCCAAACCAGTCGTATCGACTACGATCTTCCTCTTCCCTCCGTTCTCAGAAATCCATACAAGGTTGTTGATGGTCCCCGAAGCTCCGCTGCTGGACACCCAGGTCTGTCTTCAAATTCTGTGATGGTCGATCAATTTCTACCCCGTTCTATTTCTGGCTAATTTTAGTTTCTGACTGGTCGGGTTCACTCAATTAGTTGAAATGAAATGTTGATTTTGTCGGATGTTTGATGGTAAAGTTAAGATTTTTCTTTGGTGTGGGTGTTTTACTTATTTTTCAGGTTACTTAATTTTGGAATTTGATCGATGTTGAATTTTGCAGAGGAAATTGCAAAGCTGTTTCCGAACTTGTTTGGGCAGCCTTCAGCAATGTTGGTGCCCGGTGATTCTGATACAGTGCTGCCAGATAAGAAGTTGAAGATTGGTGTGGTATTGTCAGGGGGTCAAGCTCCTGGTGGTCACAATGTGATTTCTGGAATTTTCGGTGAGGATCATTTTGTTTGAATTGAATGGGATGTCTTGATATCTTTTGGCTCGACGTGTGTCGTGGAACTTAATTGTTATAATGATTTTTTAATCTTCTTTTTTAAGATTACCTGCAACTGCGCGCAAAAGGAAGCACGTTATATGGTTTCAGGGGTGGTCCTGCTGGCATAATGAAGTGCAAATACGTTGAACTGAACTCTGACTATATTTATCCATACAGAAATCAGGTGTTTCTTCGTCACCTTTTGTAATTTCTTGAGGTTCTAGAACTTCAAGCAGCAAACCTGTCATAAATTTTGTAAAAGCTCTTGAAAATAATTGTCATGTTTCAGTTTCATGGGATTTTTACATCAGAGATGGTTAGTTGAACCTTAATAACTCTACATGTTTTCGTTTTAGGGTGCTGCACCATACTCGTCAAAGTTTTAGCACATGATATTACTATTGCTCCTCTTATAATGAATAATTACATCTTGCATCAATTTCTGCATGCACAGGGTGGCTTTGACATGATTTGCAGTGGGAGGGACAAGATTGAAACTCCAGAGCAGGTACAGCTAGATATATAGCTTATATATATCTTGCATATATATGACTAGCTTCTCTACAATCTACATCATTAGTGTGAAGAGTAACTTAATCTACATGTTCAGTTTAAACAAGCTGAAGACACAGTTCAGAAGTTGGACTTAGATGGGCTTCTTGTTATTGGTGGAGATGACTCTAACACAAATGCATGCCTTCTTGGTGAAAACTTCAGGTTGTCTTAATGAAGGTTTACTTTTGACATGATCTATATTATAATCATCTTGTTAAAGCATTGATGATGTTTTCTTGTTAATTTGCAAATCACCTTCTGGGTTCATTTACCCATTCTAATATTAAGTTGGCCATGGAACTTGCATATGAGGAGAGAAACAATTTCTATTCACAGATATGGGGTCATCCCTGTTTGTTTAACTACTGTTTGTTTTTGTTGGTCAATGCAGGAGTAAAAATATGAAAACACTAGTGATTGGATGCCCTAAAACCATTGATGGTGATTTGAAATGCAAAGAAGTTCCCGCGAGTTTTGGGTTTGATACTGCATGCAAGGTGAGTGAGGCTGTGCAACCACTTCTCACTGCCAATTTTTTAATGCAAAGTTCAGTTGTAGATTTTGAAGACTTCATAATCAATTCTCACAGTTTCTATGGGTGGCAGAAATCTGTTTTTTGGGATAAAATAAAGTGAGAGTTGGCACTGGGGTCCCAAATCAGAAGTAATCTCATGGATGCTTCTACCTTCCAATATCAGAGCATAATTTACATGAATTTTGTTAGTATAAATTCGTTGTGAGAAGGAAGATTAGTTCAAATGAGCACTAAAAATCTTTTTAAACAAACATACAAGGAAAAAAGAAAGGATAGAGAACACAAGACAATTCATGAGCTCAAAATAGTGCTCCTATCCCTTTGAATTAATTTGAGAAACTATCCTAGAGCATGAGAAACTGCCCTTAAGAAACCGCGATACCTATAGAGTATCTTCTCGTGCATTTATGTGATTAGGCTCTCAACCCCTTTACAGAAACTATTACATGATTATTTATTTGAAATGTCACTGATGCTATATTTAGATCCCTTCTTAAATTCATGTTGCATAACTACAGGACCAAGCTTTGTTTATATTGTTATGTGGATTGAATGCAGATATATTCGGAAATGATTGGAAATGTTATGGTGGATGCACGATCAAGTGGAAAATATTACCATTGTAAGTATATTCAATAAGGATGTATATATAATTTTTGGCAATTAAAGACTCGTGATTTTAGTTTCATCGGTTATTGTTACTGATCTGCACTTCCTAGCTTCCTGTTCCTTGCAAATTGGGCCACTTCACCTTTCAAACATCTTGAATTTGTGACTGGCACTGTGGCATGTCACAGTTGCCATCTTTTCTATCACAAATTACTTGCAATATGGATAATTTCCTTCCCCGTCGTGTTTGTGTCCGAGGAAAACTATAGCATACTTATGTGATGATATTTCTCCATTTGCACCTACCTTTCCCTTTTCCAACATTATCATGTGACTTATTATGTTCCTTGTTCTAAGAATTGATATGTCATGCTTTAGTGTTGTATAAGGGTAACTTTCATGGCTCTTTATTCAGTCATTGATTATATAGGAAGATATTCTATGGCCTCAAGATTAATTTTGATATAAATTGGTTCCAACATCTACAGAGTGCATTACCTTTCTCAGTATAATGTGATATAATCTGAAAAAGGAGGTTTTACATCATAAGGTTCATGTTTAAACATTAATATTAGGAAGCAGTTTCCCCATCCTTAAATCTCTCTATTGTATATTGGATGGACTCCAAGCCATGGATAACACATTTGAACTTCTTGTTGCAGTTGTGCGGCTTATGGGACGTGCAGCTTCACACATTACACTGGAATGTGCTTTACAAACTCATCCCAACATTACTATTATTGGAGAAGAGGTTTTTCATAAACTCAGTCAATTCATTTAGTGTCTGCATTCTAGAGGTTGAATATCATATTGAGATGTATTATTGTTGACTATGTGATTCAATTCGTTATTTCTACTCTGTACCGCCCAATGATATTAAAGAATTATATCATCCTCCCACAAAATCAAAAGATGTGCTCCAGTAACTGTCTTAGGATTGGGAGAAAGGAAAGTAATTTACCATAGATTTTGTGTAGTTGTGGAGGTATTTGAGAAGCCATATGTCATAATGCAAAAAGATTGTGCCCGCCACCTTAATAATTACTTCCTCCTATATGTGGAAAATGGTATAGCAGAGATGAGGTGCTTAGGAAATAGCATGTGAGATTGACTAACTCATCCTCTCAAGCAAACTCATATAACCACTCCCAACACCCCTCCCAATTCTCATGTAGAGAATATGCTTACTTTTTGAGTTAAAAGAAGCCAATCTTTTCAACAAAAGAAAAGGAAAAGAGAACTTAGCTGTTGCTAGTTTCAGAGAACCATGTTAACCATCCTTAGAGCCTCAACATGTTCAATTCAGAGAAAAATATGGCATTGGCCTGGGACCTGGTTTCCAAATTGTCCCACATTACCCCAATCAGGAGGTAATTACTTCTGTTGGGTTCATGTAGTCAAAAGCGTTAATTTGTTATCAATGTTTTAAACACACTGTAAAATAATTCATGAAGTGAAAAATAAGTGCGAGGAAATATTTACGTGTAATTATGTTCTTATTTTTTATATATTATATGTCATACCTATATTATGTAATAATATATTGAAATAGAATATATACTTCGTATATTATCAAAAGAAAAGAAAAGAATATATACTTTGTAATTTGATTTAAATTTAAAAAAATTATTTGGTTTGATTTCTGGTTTGGATCTGCCCCCTTGATTGCAGTTTAAGCACCGGTGATACATAATTTGTGAAAGGCCTTTGATATCAATGTAGAATTGACCTGGAGCTGTCTTGTTACAGGTTGCTGTCAAGAAGCAGACCCTGAAAAATGTCACAGACTACATTGTAGATATTATTTGTAAACGTGCTGAAGATAATTATAACTATGGGGTTATCCTTATCCCTGAAGGTCTAATTGATTTCATTCCTGAGGTATCTATCACTCTGCATAGAAGAGTTTAGATTCTGTCTCTTCTTCTGCCTTTGTTTACTTGTGATATAAGATTTTCATACCATAGGCATTTGTATATTATTGTGCCATTTGCAGGTCCAGCGGCTTATTGCTGAACTAAATGAAATCCTTGCCAATAATACTGTAGATGAAGGCGGGCTATGGAAGAAGAAACTCACTGATCAGTCATTAAACCTTTTTGAATTTTTACCTCGATCCATTCAAGAGCAATTGATGCTTGAAAGAGATCCACATGGAAATGTTCAGGTACCACATACTTCTCTTGCTGTGACTATATGTTCCCAGATTGCACTTGACTAGGTATTGAAGTTTGCGCTGCCCTTTTCCCCCCTTAGGTTGCCAAGATAGAAACAGAGAAAATGCTTATTCAGATGGTTGATGCTGAGTTGGAGAAGAGAAAAAAAGAAGGTTCATATAAACGGGAGTTCAAAGGGCAGTCTCACTTTTTTGGGTAATTTATCTAATCAGGCTTTGTCTTCTGTTTCATGTTCTGAAACATATTCTGAAGATACAAAGAACTTCTCTGTGCATACTCCGTAACTTGCCTTTCATCCAGTTTGATAATTTCATTTAATCCTGCATTTGCTTGCCACCATCTTTTGATTTAATTTATTAGAATTTGTAGTTACCCCCACTTGTTTTAAATTTGCAGCTATGAAGGGAGATGTGGCTTGCCAACTAACTTCGATGCTATGTACTGCTATGCATTGGGCTATGGTGCAGGAGCCCTTCTTCATAGTGGGAAAACTGGATTGATATCATCAGTTTGTGCCTCTCCCCTTGCCTTAGTCATCATCTTTTGATTACCTGAAATAATTGCACTTAAAAATTGTTTGTCTGGTAACTTTAAAACTGTCAGCTAAGTTCATTTTCTTTTATGATATTTTTATCAGGTTGGGAATTTGAGTGCTCCAGTAGAAGAATGGACTGTCGGTGGAACTGCACTTACCTCAATGATGGATGTAGAGAGGAGACGCGGTACACATTACACGTTTTGATCCATCAGAGCTTCCAATGGCTATTGCCTGATTAAGCATAAATGAAATATCATTTTGTTTCCATGATCCAGATCATATGAATATTTATCTGCTGTTTATATTCTTTGCAGGTAAATTTAAGCCTGTGATCAAGAAGGCAATGGTTGAACTTGAAGGTATCTAATCATCCAAACACTAATTATTCATTTTAAATCAAAGACTAAGGGATTCAGAATGGATGAATGGGTGAAAGAGTGAACTATAGTGTTCACCTTCATGGAATGAGAAGAACAAAACGAAGGAAAGTGAAAGAAATATTTTTTCAACATAAGGCCTTAACTGTGGTACATAGGATATCTGTTTCTTTCTTTTTACCAACCATCATGGCATAACCGTTCTCCTACAGATCTTGGTGAATATCAAGATTATCAAGTTCTCTTTTGTTTTTGGTTATTTTATTTTTTTCATTTTAAACATGAATCTTGCAATATATGATAAAATGATAATTGCTTTTCAATATCATCTCCGCTAATCTTCAATATTAAATTATGCAGGGTCACCCTATAAAAAGTTTTCTTCAATGAGGGATGAGTGGGCCCTTAAGAATCACTACACATGTCCAGGTATGCACTATTCTTTCACTGATAACGGATTGTTTTACTATGCCTTCATCTGAGAAAGGTCCTGTTTTCAAACTTTGCTAATTCTGTCATTCTGGTTGATAAAAAATTGACTGTGAAAAAGTGGTATAGAATGAAAGCTGCCTTTATGTTGAACTGGAGCTTGTCTCATCTCCATTGTGACTTCTACTAGTATTGTGTTCACAATGATTAATATTTGGGTGCAGGTCCAATTCAATTCTCTGGTCCAGGATCTAGCGCAGTTAATCACACACTACTTTTGGAGCTTGGCGTAGAATCTTAGGCATATTATGAAAGAAACCTTAGTTATATTATGTTTTGACGTGTGCATTGATAGGTAAACTCTTATCTTGCACTAGATAAGAAGTTCCATGTTCATGCTGATCATGGCTCTGTAATACCTATTCAATTCTTAAGTCCATTTGCTGGGCTTTCCTGTGCTGCACATATTTTGGACTGGTTTTGTTAATAAAGAGTAGATTTTGATGGAGTCCCATAAATGTTTGCTTTTACGTATGTTGGTTTTTGGGTGAGAGGGAGATATTTTTTAAAAGGGTTACGGGGCATCAATTATTTAGAGTGTATCTAATATCCTAAAGTATTATAAAATATTATATGAGTAATTTTGTTATTGATATTTTAAAAATGAACCTAACACCCTAAAGTATTATATGAGTAAATTTTAAAATTTTAATAGAAAATTGCTATAAAGGGGTTATACAAGTTTAAAAAAGAAATAACTTTGTAAATATTGGCAATATCAGATTCAAGATGGTTGGTTTGGGAAAACCAATACCTGTAATATTTTATGTTTTTATATCATGTTCTTTTAATTGATTGATATATATATATAAACATTAAAAAATATTTACTTTTATAAATAGTAAATGATTAAGTCTTAAAAGATTCAAAGACAAAAAATCAATAAATCAGAATTTTTTTTTATAAAAGAATTTTTGGAAAGAATTTATCAGAATTTTTAAACAGAATGTACACGGACAAATGCTTTTTTTTTTTAACCAAAAAAAACCTATATGGACAATTTGAGAGTCATTACATCCACCCTTCTCATTTGAATCTCTAAATTAAAAAGGAAAATTAATACCAAAGAAAATTAAAAAGGAAAAATGTATGTATTTTAATAACGAAAGTATTTAGATTAATGGGGAAAAAAATGCTTTCGAATTTTTATTTGGTAGTCCGAGATTGTGCGATAGAAGCTAATGAACTACTCCTATTCATTTTTTTAAATAAAAGATAAATTATAAAAATATTAAAATTTAAAATGTCTAAATCAGTTGTCAATCAATTGAAAAATAATTTAGAAAATCTGGACTCTATGATTACGGCCATACATCTTTTCCAGGGGTTATCTTTGAGGAAAAAATTGTAATCAAAATGAAATTTGTTAGGGTCTTATGTCTGAAAGACCAAAAAACTTCAATTAAAACATGGAAGCATCATCATTCTTTGCTTGGAAAAATAATGTGTCCAAGTTTTTTTTATATATATATAAGAATTTAAGTAATTTTGGCACTGGTCTCCTATTAAAATTGAGGTATACTAAAGAGACTTACGAGATCGCATACTAAAAGAACTCCCATAATAATAATAAGAATCGAATTTATATCTTTATAAGATACAAACTCATTTATTATTATTCGTGTTAACTCTCGTTCTCATGTCCGAGTTTATTTTTTGAAAAACAAAATTTGATAACATGGGGTTGGTCCTACCCAGTTCACTTCAGCACATAGATTGATCCCATAGATTGAGAGAAAATTATATTTAGATTTCATCCCCTGAATAAAGGTTTAATTAGTAAAATTAGTACATAAAATTTAAATTAGAACAAAACATCTCCTACAATTGGAACTAATAAATCACATTTTATTTTCTTATAAACAAATATTTGACTGAATTGTGTCCCAATGATTAACTAATTACTAAAATCAAGTCAAGACTCATGATTCAAAAAGTATTGAGAATTCAAATCTTATGAATAGGGAAAAAAATTACGTTTAAGAGAGTTATTTTTAATTGGACCAAATAATGCTTAAATATAAATTAATAATATTGGATATCATATAATTATCAAAATAATCTTAATTGAATGAGTCCCCATGCTTGTACCTGTTCTTTCAAATAATTACGCCAATCAACACCACACGAGAAATTGATAATGTCAACAAGATGGTGATCATAATAATTAAGTGGAATAATTAAAAATGAATTAATATGAAAGTGATCATTATCAATCAAATATATATTGAACGGTACAAAACAACATATATATATATATATATATATATCAGGGATAATACAACTTGTAATGAATGAATTAATGGGGCATTGACAATGAAGCAAAAAATCAAACATGGTGGGGTTTTAATTCGCAGTTGGATTATGAAAGAGCTAAGCTAGGGTTTGTTGGTGAAAGCACTGTGTCTGTGCGTTTATCCCCTTATTTGAAACCTTTACATGCATGTATTCTTTCCTTTCTGCGTTCACACACATATACACAGGTACAAAAAAAAAAACATCCTAGTATACTCTATTAAAACATGATCTTCTATAATCAGTATAGATATAGCCGGTATAAAAATATATTGTACTTTTTACACTGGTTACTAATGAAACTAATATAAAAAGTCAACAATCTTATATCTTATTTATTCAAATTTCCCGACACTTTCTACATTGTCTCCTTAATAGTAAATGTAAAAATTTTGTTGTAAATTTTTTTTTTTGCAATGATGCTGAGAGAAGGATAATTTGATTTAATCACTTGGATTATTGGGTAATTAAGCGTGTTTATTCACGAGTTTATGTGTGTAATAATTGAAGATATAATATAAGATTATACTCGCGATGTGATTAGGGTTCAATTTTAGAGGCAAATTAAAAGGGAGTTGTCAGATGCAATACGCTTTAATCTCTGCTTAGCCTATTTAATTAATTGCTATGTGGTTTTAATAATTGCCTTGTTGTGATGAAGAACATGCAATTATTTTCAATTTAATGCAAAGACAAAAGGTAAGCAAATTCCTCCCCTTTGAGGGAATGATATGAAGAATTAGTGTTTTATCCTTCGAGATATTTCAGTGTTCTTTTTTTCACATATCTTTTTTCTTAAATTATTTAATATTTTTATAATTTTTAATATAGCAGTTATTTAACTAATTTAAGTATAACACCTAATCTTCATAAAATACCCATATATAATATTAGATTATATATTAATTTATAAGTTAGGTAAATTAGTTTAACTAAAAAATAATAAATATTAAAGATAAAATTGACTGATGTCATATATTTAATTTAATATTAAAATTAATTCTCTAAGTAACTTTTATATTTAATTAGGATTTGCTGTTATAATAATGCCAATTAAATTTGATTTAGTTTAATCAAGTTAAGCAGGCATATTACAACTCTCCTCAAGTAAATTTCCCTATTTGTATTATTGGATGCAAACTGAGATGGTTTTATTAAGAATTTAATGTTTGAAAAAGAAAGCCAAAGAAAGTTGTTTTAGTAGATTAAAAATGACAAATCAAAATGATGATGGTTTGAAAATATATGCCGAACAATAATTAAGAAAATGAAACTAATGCCAAAATAATAATCCTAAATTTGGCTTATAAATTATTCTCTATTCGATTTTTAATATAAGAATTAATTGATATTTTAAATAGATTAAATAATTAAATTAATTAATTAAATTATAATTAAATATAGCTCATTAGAATGAGTTCATATTATATATTTTTTAATCTACCTAAATTAGTTAATTAGATTTTATATTAGTTCTAATTTATTTATTTATTTAGTTTTATTAATTTATAAAAAATATTAATTAGTTTTTATATTAAAAATAAGAGATAATAGATGTAGAAGTAAAAAGACATAATTATTGAAGGTATTTCGTTAATTAATTAAGGTGGTTAAAGTAAAATTTGATGAAGGAACAGTAAGAGTTAATTAATGGGTAGATGAATTCGGAATCCAAAGCAACCTCCAAAAGCAAGTTTGCAATAATCAAAGGGAGGCAATTTTATGTAGCAAACCCAAGGCTTTGTGCTCTGAGCCATGTCTTCTCTTCTCTCATGTGCGCGTGTCTGTTTGTGTGTGTGTATACACACACACACATATCCCCATGCCTCTTGTTGTCATTAGTGTGCCTCTCTACTTGCTTCTATTCTTTGGATCCTTCTCCTTCTTTATCTATTTAGCTATGATAAATGGGAGCTATATATATATATATAACTTCAAAAAAATATCTTTTTTTTATATAAAAATTTTTAAAAATTAATTAGACTCACCTACAATTTAATAGTAGGATGAAGTCTCCATTCCTCCTATATGATATCAATGTCAGATAGGACAAACCGTCTATTATTTTTAGGCGTAAACATAAACACCTAGGAGTCAGAATATCTCCCTAAATATGACAATTAGAACTACAATAAAACAGTTTAATAAAAGAGAGATATCCTTATATTTAAAGAGAGAGCTCTTTAAACTTATAAACATTACTTTTTTTTTATGATATCCATCAAAATATATAGGAAGAGTTTATTCATAAATTACTTTTTTAAGGAAAAAATGTTCGCATATATAGTATTTATTATGGGGCTTTTACAATTGTCTCAAGACATTAATTAGTTCTTCACATAAACGCCCTTATTTGTCATATTATAAATTATAATAATAAAAATAATGATAAATATAGATAGAGGGTATTAATTTAATTAAGTGAAAGAGAGATTGAGGATTTGGAAACTAATTCAAAATAATATTCTTGACAAATTGAATATGGTTATATAAAATTAATTAAAATTCTTCATGAAAATTGAAATGGTTAAAAAGACCCTATAATAATTAAGGACCATAGGCACGTACTGTAAGAATCATTCATGTCACTTTGATTTTCACTGTAGGACATAATCTTTGACACAACACTACTCACCTTAATTGGAGCTACAAGAATCTGCCATCTTGTCTCAGTCCCCTCTCAATTTTAAACATCTAATCTAAGGGCACATTTGCTTCAATTTTAAACCCTCTTCCATATTGCCATGTAATGTAATCCTTATTATGAGTATTTTTTACAATTTAATTTTCAATTGATTACATTTGAAGCTCACATTGACTTACAAATTTTTGTGGCAAAAAAGGTTTTAAAAGTTTTATTAAATAATAATCTCTCTAATCTTTATTATAAGTATAAGTTATTTCTAATTAATTTATCACTATTATGAAAATAATTAAAAATATTAAATCTGTCTTAAAATTTAAATAATTTTTAATATTATTTTTATTATTAAAAAAATTGGTAATAAATTCTTATTTAAGAAATTTATTGGGTAATGATACTTTTATATCCTTGAGGTAAATAAGTAACCACATAAAATGTCAAATTTGCCTTCCTAACCCTATATCTCTCTCTTCACTTTGAGCCTTCATCTCCTTCATCTTTTCCGACGACAACAGCGAACTCCATTGACGGTAGCGACGGCAAACTCCAGATCCTTTCCAGTGACATCTCCTTCATCTTTCAAACTCCATTGACAAGAAATAAAAAACAAAAATCAATCATCATGAAACAATTCAAGAAGGATGCGATTCATCTAATCTAAGTCAGATATGAAAAATTCTAAGTAAGAATAGGCAACCATCATTGGAAAAAGCATGCACGAGCTGTGGCCGAAGGAGGAGGATCGACGAAGCTCGAAAGATTGACGAGCGTAGCCAGGTTACCTGCATGACAAGTTGTGGCCAGTGATAGGTAATGATGGAAGCCGATGACCTGGCCGTCCTTTCACCCCCTATTTATCCTCTCTGCGCTGACATCCTTTTCCGTCATTGTAGCTTGCCGTTGCCAGAAGAGAGGGAGATGGAGGCTGCGAATCAGAGTGAGGAGAGATGTAGAGTTAAGAGGGCAAAGTTGTCATTTTATGTGATTACTTATTCACCCTAAAAGGACCTCATGCTTCACCGCTGTTTAGGTCTCATTCCTTAATTAATTTCTCAAATAGGGATTTATCCCCAATTTTCTCTTATTACTATATTACTAAATTTTATTATCATATTATTTTTATTCTCTCTCTCACTACATTTATTAAATATGGCATGTATGGTAAAAAATAATTAATAATTTTTGAAATTAAAAGCATGCCTTATAAAATAACTAAAATTACTTGTTAATGGGTGTTTATATAAGGATTAGAAAAAGTAGGACCTTCCATGTTTTTCTCCTCCCTCCAAAGTCTTGCATGCAATCAATGTCAATGTCCCTTTTATTTTTTTTTATTTTATTTATATGACACTTTTAATATATTTACTCAGAATAAAAAAAATAAATTTTATTAATTTTATTTAAGAATTTAATAACTTTTCAACATACTTAATATAATAAATTTGAAAAGAATACTAAATTAGGAATAAAATTACATATTTATATAATAAATAAATCTAATGATGGGATTTCTCACTCTTTGTAAACATGTAAATAGGACGAGGAATATAGTCAAGTAAGATCCACAAAACTAGTAACCGCACTATTTTAAAAGTGACTCGTACAAAGGACTAGTAGCAAATTAAAAAAAAAAACCATTCTAGGAAATAGGTTATTAGAATCGTACCCTATATAGTACTACTACCTCTCCATGCATGTAGGGACATAAGTCAGAGATAAAAGGGACACCCCAGAGGCACAAATGAGGTTCTTTCGATTATTCCAGTTCTTGGAAATACCATCCATCATCCCTAATGGTAAATCGATCAGAATATTTATGGTTCTTTTACAACTTGGTAGGAGTTGGTAATCCCCCAAAATTTATGGCTTTATGGTATCGTAATTTGTTCTTCTTTCATTTAGCTTCACAACTCGCCAAAAAAATTTACATATTTTATTATTAATCCTAATTATTACTCCCTCCTCAGGATTTCCATTTTCATTTTCACTTATTACCCAACTGAGGCAAATCAGGGAGGCATGGAAAAGTGATTGGTACTTTATGTCTAAATTAATTACTAATTAGTTAATGACTTAATTGATTAATAATCATTCCATAAATTCTCTCCCTTCTCATCTATTTATAATTGATCTTATGAATAATAATAATAATAATAATAAGCCTATCAACCATCTTATTAAATAGAATCAATAATATGAATTATATAATATTATTATATTTTATTAATAACTAAAATTTTAAATAAAATTAAAAAATTATTATATTTTTATAGATAAGGTTTATGACTTAATCACATTTTTTTAATTCTAATAAGATAATTAGATATGCGTTATAACAGGATTATTTCATCAACTTGATAGGTAAGTTAATTTCTGGACTAAAGTTTCATAGAAATTGATGGGACCAAGGAGATTTGAAATTTAAACATGATGAGAAATACTAAACCTGGATTAGGCAATTGATAGAAACAAAATTAAGAGATAAGGGTAAAAGACAAAGAGAACACATCCCAGAGTGTCTATATAATAATAGCCTAGAACATCACATTCATGCATTGATTATTGGACCCTACAATTAGTCTACTTACTTGGGTAAACAACAAGGGTCTTTTGGATCTATTTATTCATTACATTTTTTTTATATAATTTTTTTTAAAAAATAGTTAAACTCATTTATAATTTAAAAATATAATAAAAATTTTATTTTTTTTAAATAATACTAATATTAGGTAGGATAAATTATTTATTATTTTTAAATATAAATTTAGATACTTAAAAGTTATGATATTTCTATAAGTATCGTCACTAGAATTATAATAAAATAATATTATTTAAATATTAAATATATTTTAAATAATTATATGTATCATCTATTTATAAGTTAAATCTATAAATAATAGATTATTTATTCATATGATTTGATTCATTACCCTTTTTGTGTGGTCCCTCGCTGCAATTGCTCCCGTCGTTACAATTTGAACAAGGTTTGTGTTAATTTGGATCATAACTCTGTTGTTGACAGTGCAAAATTTTAATAGAACTGCGAACAAATATTCATTTGTTTAATTAGTAAAGAGTTTATTTATAATTTATAAAATTGTGTGTTTACATTTAACCGTTGATTTAAGAATTTGATTAGTAGATAATATATAAATATTCTATCTTGAATTTAATATAAAAAGTAGTTGATAAATTTGAGTAAATTAAAAAATAAAATAAATCAGTTAATTATTACTACCTCCTATCTTTAATATAAAATATATTTAACTAATTTATGTAAATTAAAAAAAATTAATTAAATTAATTATTTATAATAATTATATATCAGTTTATCTAAAATACCCATTTAATTAAATGTATTTAAACTAACCTTAATAGAAACTCCTTTAATCTATGTAATTATCTAAAGATACTTTAGGAGGGGAACTATAATTTTAAGAGACAGAGTAGATTATAATTTTATATTTATAACTAAAATAGCTCATCAGATAGCTTTATATTTAGGATGAAGGAAGTATTAACATAAAAATTAATTAATTAATTAAATTAAATTGATGAGCATATAATATAAATTTGTCTTGAGAGTTTTAATTTAGTCATAATTAACTAATTTATTTAATTTATTTTTATTTATTTTAATTAGTCACATGACTCTTATTTAATAATTGAAAGAATATATATATAAATGCTCTTTGATTCTGGAAGCGTGTCTTAACTCTAATAAAGATTTAGAATTTATGTCTATACTAATCACTTGTTTATACAACTTTTTATGAATACATTTTACCGTGGATCTCATAGTAATTTTTTCAAATTATTTTGTATTGTGCGTTGTGTGGTTGTGTTTGAGAGGATGGATGTCCTAAACGCAACGTTTTGGGGGTGAGGACATGGACAATTATAATGAATGATGATTGGGGGAGGGGCACATGCAAACAAAGGGAGAGTAACAAAAAAGAAAAAAGGGAGTGGGGCACTGCCACTGGGATACCAAAGTCCCCACGGCCACACTATCCCTACATCCACTATCTATACCTTTTCTTTCTTTCACGGGCTTCCACTTCCCTTCTCAATAAATTTTACGCTATTTCATTTGATATTAAATATAAAAATTAGTTAATTTATTTATATATATTAAAAAAAATTATTTATTTATAAAAAATCTGATGATTTTCTTCAAATATTTTAATAGAATAAATTATTATTAATTATTAATATTGACTTTTACATTTTTAAATGAGGCGTGTAATTAATATAAGCTACCAAATTGCTTTCAAAACTTACCAACTAATATCATATCCAATGATTTATGTCACCCTTATGATCCTTTTCATATTAAAATTTTAAATTAAATTACGTTTTGGACCTTAGGTGTGAAAAAAATTAAACTTGAAAATACTTACTTGTTGTAATATAAAAATAAAAATATATTTGTAGCAATATTCTTCACTATAGATGTTGTAGTAATCACTTGATAGTTGACTTTTGCTATCAAAGTCTACAAAAGTGTACTAGCATGCATAATTGCTCTTACATTTGATTCGGGTTATCATTTATCAATATGATTAGTGTCATTTGAAATTTTTGTAACTGAATTTTCATAAAATTATATGTAAAATAAAATTGTCAAACTTGAACTAATGGGTAACGCGGGTACATGTCAAATTTTGTTTGACTTGTTTAACTTTTTAATACCCAGTATAGCATTTAGACTATATTTAGTTTAATTGAGAAGAGAATAAGTTAAATTAATTTAAAAGAGAGTAGAAAAAGATAAAAAAGATTATAAGTGTGAAGATAGGAAAGGAGAAATGATGTTTCTTATTTTAGTTCAGGAGAATAAGGAATAATAAATAATTAAAAGTTGATAAATATATCATTCTCTTTTTATTTAAATTTATTTATTTATTATTTATAATATTTATATTAAAATTATTATTTTTTATTTTATAAACTTTTTTACCTTCTTTATATATGTGATAAAATAAAAAAATAAATTTGTTTATAATTATTATATATATTAATATAATATATAAATTTAAATATAAAGACGTAACTGTTAACAGTTAACACATCTTTTAAGCTTAAGAAGTCCAGTTTCTTCATAGTATACTTTTTATAAAAAATTCCTAATCAAATAATACCTTAAAAATATTTTGTGTGTGTTTATTTTTAATCTTAATTGTAGATTTTTTTTTAAAATATTACTTTAACTTTTAGTTTCTAGCTTACTTTTGTAATGAGACAAAACATGTTCAATTTTCCGAGGCATGTGCGCTCCACGTAAAACAATACAATTATCCTTCCTTAGTGTGTCTTGCTATGCAATGACACAAACAAAGTGTATATATAAGTATAAATATTTACAATTAATTTTAATATAAAGTACTCTCTTTCTCTTATACTTAATATAAAAATTAATTAATAATTTAATTTAATTTTAAATATAAAATTTTAATTAATTTTATTTTATAAATTTATATTTTTTTTAAGATATCTTAATTGATTATACATATTAAATAATTTTTATTTAATAGTAACTATGATAAAAGATAATATTTTAAAAAAATTAAACTATATTTATTTACAAATAATTAAAATAATTAATTTTTTTAATCTATTTAAATTAATTATTTAACTCTTATATTAAGGATCATGGGTAGTATAAAAAAATATATATTCATATCACAAGTTATATATTCTCCAATTTTTAATATAAGATATATTTAACTAATTTAATTATATTAAGTAAGTTATTTAAATTAGTTAATATGATATTTTTTTTAAAACACTTGACTTATATTACTTAATTCATTTTCTCATTCTCTTATTTAATTATTGTTGAGAGAATATTAATATATATAATTTAAAAAAATATAAAAAATAATTTTTATATTTATAACTAAAATTAACTTTTTAATTATTAGTATAAGAATATTATTCATAGGGATTGAATAATAGCATCATTTGGGTACTGGGTATAATGCACAAGAATGTATCTACTTGTTAATTAATTGAAATATATACCAAGTGAAATATAAATTATAATAATTTTTGTTTAAATTTTGGTTGAGAGTTGTGTTTATATATAATACTTAAAAGTATATTAAATATGATTGTCTCTAATAGGATATATTTAACAAAAAATTATAGTAATGTTTTAATTTTTTTATAAATTTTAAAAAATGCATGATTTTTTTGGGGGAAAAAGAGACACACACGTTTGGGTAAAAAAATGCACGAGGAAATCATCAAATTGTTTTACGAATCTCTTTTAAATATCATTTTAATTAAAAGATTATACCTCTATAAAATTGGAGTAATCAGACTTTTTTCCTTAAAAAATGTTTAAATTTACTTAATTCCGATTAAAAAATCTTACTCTTTTTCTCTGAAATAAAAAGATGTTCTATATTAATCACCTCCACTCTAAAATTTTATTTATATTCTCAATATCTTTTTAAGAATATAAATAAAAAATATGTGAGATAATATCAAAAGAAAAAGAATAAAAATATACAAATCTTAACAAAATATGTGTAAAACAATTAAAAAATTAGGAAAAAGTTCCTCATTAAAAATTATTTTGGTGAAGAGAGCATCAATAAAAATATTAGTATTTTGTGTATATTAAATTTATAAAATACTAATATTTATATATATAAATTATCAAATCTTCCTCGCTATTAATATTTTTAATAGGTGGTTTTTTATCTAATTTTATCTAAATTTAATCCTTTAAGTATATTTTTTATTTTAATTAATTAATTTATATTTTTAATATTAATATATTTTTTTTAATTTGCAGATCTCATTCCCATCATGTCCAACATATTTACCATGATCCCTATTCTATTAAACTTCACCAATTACCTTTCGCCAAATGGTACGCTTTCTATGACACATTCTCTCATGCCTCTGCTTAGCGTGGAACCCACCTTGGTCCCTTCCCTCTTAAAATGATCATCAGTCTCTTTCTTTCAGCTTTCGTTACTCTCCATTCTTCTTCTTCCATCTCAATCCTTCTTCTGTAACATTAACATCGTCTTCTTCTTCCTTTGCAACACATTCCACAGCTTCTTCATGGAAACCGAGAGCTTATCTCCTGGACCTTCTTCTTCCCCAACTATTAGTCCCAGAAACCACAACTCTTCCTGCTGTAAGTCACCCGAATTCGAGTTCTGGATGGTACGAAACCCCTGTTTCCCTCAACCCAACCTCCTTTCCGCCGATCAACTCATCGCCGACGGTGTTCTCCTTCCACTTCACCACCTCTCTCTGCAACCAAAATCCCAAACGCCAGAATCAGATCAATCAGTTCCAGAAACGGGTCATATAGCCGACCCGGAAACTGGACCGGAGTCGTCTCCGGCCATAACAGGGTCTTCTGCGACGACGGGGCTCTCGGCGTCGAAGCGGTGGAGGGATATATTTAAGAAGAGTGAGAAGAAGAACACAGAAATGAGCAATCCAGAAGAGGGCAGAGATAAAGGGAAGAAGAAGGAGAGGAAGAACGGAGGAGGTAGCGGTGTTGGTGGTAGTAGTTCGGCTGAGTTGAACATCAACATATGGCCGTTTTCCCGGAGCAGATCCGAAGGTACTCGGCCGAGGTTGTTCCCCGGAGCTCCGGCGACTCGTAGGGTCAACAGCGCGCCGTGCTCGCGGAGTAATTCGGCCGGAGAGTCCAAGTCCAGGAAATGGCCCAGTAGTCCGGGTCGGGGAGTCCATTTAGGACGGAGCAGCCCGGTTTGGCAGGTCCCTCGTTCGAAGATTCAAGACCCAAATACTGAAAAGATATCAAAGAAAGCAACAACCACGACCCGTCGGAGTAAAGTACCCTCCACCATCACCTCCTCCGCCTCCACCAGCGGCAGTGCAAAAACCAGGGTTCTGAGCTTGAATGTTCCCACATGCATCGGTTATAAGCAACGTTTGAGTTGCAGAGGCGACGCCAGCGGCTCCACCAGCGGCAGCAATAGTGCCACTCGTCCGGGTGGCAGAAACGGTGGAGCTAGCGGCGGCGCCGGTGACATGACCGGAAATAGTGGAAATCTATTTAATTTTCGCAGCATTTTCAGCAAAAAAAGTGCAGTAACGTATCACTAAGAAAATTTGTAACTACCCACCACATGATAAACTAAAAACTAAAAAGGATTATCATTTCTTTGTATTTAGGCTTGTATTTTTTTTTACTTTTTTTTCTCCCATTAACCCTACCATCTTTTTTTTTTTTTTGCCTTGTTTCTGTCTGTGAAAGTTTATCCTTTTGAAACTGTGAATGTACGAGAAAAAGGTTCTGACTTTGAGCAGGAAAGAGTTAGAAAAAGATTTATTATTAACGTCATATGGGGTTGGAATATTTATGCTTTGGTGCTCTAGCTCGTGTCTTCTGAAGTGCTTTTTATTTAATATTTATTATTATTCTGGATTCTGACTTTCTCCATCTCTTCTTTCTGCAAGCAAGTGCCGTTCACCCTCCTCAGTTTTATGCATTTCTTGTCTTATTCGTTCTGTGAAGCCATTTATTTATTTTGGTTTGAATATTTTTGACTGGAGTTCGGGCAAATTTAATTTTACACCTTCACTAGACGGATTAATGCCCTTCATTATTTGAGTCATGGAACTTGGGAAGAAGAGGCATTATCTGGGTAGGAAGTTACTTCTTGAAGGTGAAGCCATTCTTACTTGATTATTTAATATATATACTACCCTTATTTTCATTTATAAATTGTTAATATATTTTAGATTAATGAATTTTTTTAAATGTAATTTTATTGTGTCTTGGTGTTTACAAGTCATTATTATATATATATATCTCATGTTTTTTTTCTTTCCAATCATCATTAAATAAGAAAAGAATTGAATAATAATTATTGTTAATTTTTAAGTAGATTTATATTTAAGATAATTTTTTTTCCTAAAAGTAAACTTATAATAAGCAGCGATATTTGTTCCATACTTCCATTGTGATATAATTTTTTGGTTCGTTGTTTAGTTGCCTGGGACACAAGATAAAAAAAAATGAAGTTACTCATAGCCGAGCTTCTTACTCCCTCTAGCCTACTTACCAAAGTTAGATAAGATTTATTTTAATTCTAAATCTAATATCTTAATTTATATTATCTTTTAAATTTTTAATTATTTATCTAATATCTATATTGATGGTGTATATAAAGAATATCTCTATTAATAGTAGTTTTAATACATATAAAAAATTTAAAGAAATTAGCACATATTTATGATAAAAAATTTATTTAACTATTTTTTTAATATTTTTAAATTAATTATATAGTTTTTATATTAAGAATTATAATATATTTTTTTAAAATAAAATAAATATTTTTGTCCATTGTTTATTTTTTGCCTTGCATAACAACAATGACAACTACAATAATAAACTTTATTTCATTGGAGTGGTCAATTACTTTAGTTGCAAAATATCATTATATCCTATTAATAATTAAATTTTTAGATATATTATTAACTATGATGATTCAATAATTTCATCCATATTTCATAGGTAGTCCCACGCTTGGATGAAAAAGAATGATTGTATTAGGCCATTGGCATTTATATGGAATAATTGTTGCATAACAATTATTCATCCAATTTTAATATAAGATATATTTAATTAATTTAATTAAATTAGTCAATATAATATATTTTTTTAAAATATTATAATCATCTTTATTAATTATCTCCCTCCCTATTTTACTTAGCTATTATTAGAGTTGTAAAAACAAGCCCAGCTCAAAAAATGGGGTGAGCTCACGCTGGCATTTTGCTAGCTCATTTTGGGGTGAGCTGTATAGCCTGCCTCCTCCTAGCCCGCCTGTGCTAGCGGGCTCACCTATTTTTTTATAAATTATTAATATTATTATTTATTTTATCTAAATATTACTTTGAATAATTTTATTATTGAATACTAGTAAAGATAATTATTTATTTGTTAATATGTGTTGATATATTATAATTAATTATTATTATATTAATATTTATTTAGATTTATAGTTATAAACTTTGATATTTTTTTATAAAAAATAGGAATTTTTATAAGTATAATATTAATAATTTTTTAATTATACTAATATAATATTAAAAAAAATTATTAGTATTTTAAAAATTTATAAATAATTTTTTAAAAATATTAAAAAAAAAGGGACAGGCCGTGGGCCGGTGTAACCCACTCCCTTAACGGGCTGGCCCATTTTTGATAGGCCAACCTATTTTCTCACCTCTAGCTATTATCGAATAAGTATCAATAAGTATAATTTAAAAATAATAATAAATATAAAAAATAAATTTTATATTTAGGATTAAAATAAATTCTTCAGTTAGATTTTCTATTAAGAATTTGAAGAATATAAAAATATAATAAATATTGCATATGTATATATTATATCATATGAATCTTTATATTTTACAAATAAGGTACCAATGTCTTCATGCCACATCTCGTACTTGAGGTTTTATTTGACATGTATAAAATTCAATTGCAAAAGAGTGCAATACATTACCGTAAATATATATTAAGGAAATTATATTATATATTTAATTAATTTTGTTATATTATAGAAGTTAGTTAGATTAGTTATTGTAAAGTATTTTTTTTAAATATCTTAATTATCTTTTTTAACTCATTTTATCTCTTTTTTTACTTTATTATTATTATTAAATTAGAAATAGGGGTAATTTGAAAAAAAATTAATAAATATAAAAAATATATTTTATATTTAAAATTAAGATAAACTCTTAATTATGTTATATAGCAAGGATCATATGTATATTTATTTTAGTGGAGTGGCTATTAAACCCAAAATTCCTTTATTAGATTGTTTAAAAAAATGGTATAAAAATACTTACATACTTTATAAGTGTCATATTATCTTAACTTTATTTAATTAAAATACAATAACTCATCATATTTTAATCTTATTTAGTTGATGATTTATCTAAACCCTATCATATTATATTTTATTTTTAAATTCTTAAATTAGTTCAAATTGAGATTTTTTTTTCAAATTAAAATATTTATCTTTTTAAAAAATAAAATAAATCTTAAATTTTTATATAAATCATTAGTAGATTTATTATATTTTGATTGAATAGATTTTAAATAACGCTACACTCCTCAAATATGTAAGTATTTTTTATTTAAACAATATAGTTGATCCAAAAAGGCCCTCTTTCACCCAGAAAAAAAAAAGAGTATGCATAAATTCAATAAAACTAATTAAATTTATTGTATTGTTATATAATAATTAATAGTCAAGGGATGATCACCCATGTTCCTATGTTTAATGTTTCAACGCATAAACAAAAATTCTTGATTAATGCAAAACAACCTAAGATTGGATCAATACATGTTTGACTTTGACCATATACTTTCAACTCTCAAACATGTGCCCATATTCAGCGCATCCCCATAACGTTGTGTTTCATTTTCATAATTTCATTCTCTTTACTTTGTTCCCAATCAAACTCCAGTATACCTAAATTATATTAATAATTAAATGCATTGCGTATTGCGTTGGTTTTTAAAAGAATAAGTTGAAGGCTTTTGTTCAATTTCAAAAACAAATTAAACAATCATTCTAATTTAGATGAAGGCCACTAATGCATGAGAATTAGCTAGCTGCAGGTCATCAACAAATAAGACTAATTCTTTTGAAATATAGATATTGCTTACATATATTTTATCTCTCTTAATAAAATATTTTTTATATACCTGCTTTATTCAAATATAGAAAATTGGGCTTAAATTTTATGGAAAAAATACAAAAAAAAAAAAAGATTACGCTATTTCATAACCAGGCTTAAATCCTTGGGCCCATTAGAGTTTGAAACTGAGACTCTAGTAAGATGGGCCCAGAGTCTAGGAGAAGAAGAGTGATGTATGAGCTTTATAGTTCTTCACATTGAACCTATCGGTTAAACTGATAAAAGAATAAGATATATAAATATTTAGAATATATTAAATCTTTAAAAAGTATCGATGCTTGATAGATATCATAACTCTTAAATGCCTAAATTTATACATATGGGTAATAGACAACTCACCCTGCCAGATATTGGTATGCTTAGGAGGAAGGGAGATTTCACTTTACCTTATATTGTAAATAAATTCAACCTCTTTCTAAAAATTATTGTACAAAAAAATAGCTCTTCACATTATAATAGTTTACTCTTTTTTTGGGGGGCTTAGGTGCATCCAATATATAATTTATCTAATATTTTAAAATATTTTAGAGTATATTTAGCAGCTTAAAATACCTTTTTAGGTATATTCAGTACCTTAAAATATTGATAGATGCACCTCAAAAAAATAATGTAGGGTACTGTATATGTATGTATAAAAAAAAATACTTTATGGCTCATTTGGTTCACTGAATGGTAAGGAATGCAATGGAATGTAATGCAATGGAAATTATATGAATTTGTTTGTTATGCAATTAAAGAAAAATGATGTATAGGCATAAAAACATTTGGTTAGAGTACCACAAACATAAGAATATATTATAATAATAAATCAAAAAGCAAAATCACCCCTATGAATACATATATGTATATATATGATGAATTAAAATTATATATATTCTGTCAAAATATATAATAAATATTTCCAAATATATATACATGTGTAGACCAAATTACTCTAGTTAATATGTACAGTGAAAATTTGAATTTTTTATTAATTAAAATTGTGTTTATTTATATTATAATAACTGATATAATTTATATATATATATATTTAGAAATGAGTCAATAAATCTAATATAAATTTATAACTGAGAAGTAGTAAGTTCAATCTTATATATATAATAATAGTAATAAATTAAAGTATAATGCATATTTTTAAAAGTTGTGTGTTTACCATACAACAAATTAAAATATAATATATATTTTTAATTAAAATTGTGTATATATATTATAACAGGAAATATTATTTTAAATCTATTTTTTTTTTGAGATTGTGTTGTTAGAGGAAGACAGTGATAAAAAAGATTTGATTTTGGCAGAATATTGCTGAAAGATATTGATAGGTAATAGTAGATATATGATAAAATAGAAGAAGACTGTATGAAGGAGGTAAGGATAAATAATATATTTTTTAAAGATTCTCACATGTTTTAATCCACATTCATATAATTCCATTTATATCACTTGAAGTAATTAAGATTATAAAATATATTTATTTTTATATTAAATAGGTCTCACTAAATATTTAAATCAGTAGGTTATATCATAATTATATATAATTTCCTTTTATATATTTAAACCAAACATGCTCTAGGTGCCATTTTGATACTAAGGTTTAAAAAATTCTTTTGCATAAAATTTTAATTTATTTTTTTTAAATAAATAGTCATATTTATCTAGAAGTGATTTTGGCTAAAATTATAGTTTAAAATGATGGTTTTGAATAAGCTCCAGAAAATAACTTTTAAAATAGTAACATAGCTTATGGATTATCCAATTACTATCTTACCCCTATTTTTTCTCACTCTCTCTCCTCTTTCATCTCTACCATCTCTCCTTTCTCATCTCTCTTTTCTACCATATCTTCTCTCTCCTCTATCATCTTTTTTCTCTACTATCTCTCATCTCTTATACTTTTAATCAAATCATACCCTTTTTACCAATATAAAAAGTGATTATACTACTAATCATCTAAATATCTTTATTTTTAAAATCTATTCTTCCCAAAATTTATTATCTAAAATCTATTTTTTTTAAAATTTATTTTCTAAAAATTAATCCAAATAAACCCCTAAATTGTTGGACATATTGAAAAAATATTTTAGATGCACCACATATTATTTTAAAGTACTATATGGATATAAAAAATAGATCAGAGCTGGATGCAAGATTTTGTTTCCTAGAAAGTAGAAACATCAAACTTCCATTATGAATATTTAATTACAGCTCATTTGGATAATATTTTAAAAAAATATTTATAAAAAAATTTAGGGAATTTTTAGAAAAAAATCTTCTAAAAAAGAATTTATAAAAATATAGTTTTAAATAAATGAGAGTTTCGATATTATTTCTAGAAGTACTTTTATTATTGATAAATTATAAAAAAGGGTATAAGTATTAAATGAAGAGAGAAAAGAGATAAGATACGAGAGATAAAAGAGGAAATATAGTGAAAAAAAAGAAAAAAAGAGAGGAGAGAAAGTGTAGAAAAGAAAAGAGAAAGTTCAATAAAAAATATAAGAGAGAGGAGATAAGATGTAAGAAAAAGTAGAAGAGAGATAGTGTAAAAAAATATGAATAATATAGTAATTGATTAGTTTATAAATTTTTTTACTGTTCTATAAGTTACTCTCATAAATTTTTTTAACATTTTAATTTTAAATTATAATTTAATCTAAAAAAATTTATGAATAATTTATTTATTTTAAAGTTTTATTCATGCCCAAAAAAAACTTTCCAAAACACGGAAGGCAACAGTAAAATTAATAGAAAGAAGAGAAACACTGCAACAAGAGTTCCGTGCTTGGCAAGTAGCCAGGTCTGGATTTGAGGCCCACGCTCCCACCGACTTTAGGTGCAGTTTACGCGCGCTATTCGGGGCCGGGGTAGTTTTCAGTGGCATTTTTACCGGACGGGGCGAAATAGCGAACAGCGGATTACCCTTCACTCCTGAACTTCGGGATGGCGATTCTGGAGCGACTTGTGAGAACTTCTCGGCTATGGCGTTAACCCTAACTCATTCTGCTCGCTCCAGCCACATTTCCCGCCCTCTCTCTCACAGTAAGTTCATCTCTGATCTTCAGTATCGGAATGATCATGAGTGAGTATTTTTTCAGTCCTGCTCATTAGAATTCGCTGAGTCGGTTCTAAATGCTTCGCCTCGACTATCTCAGTAGCCCTTTGCTTTCTTTACTTTATTCTGTGAATGTTTGCTGTGTGGACTAAACAGTGAACATGGCTAGGAACGTGCTCTATAGGTTGATTTTGTCTTTCTGTTTTGAAGATGTTGTTTATACCTTCGACATTGCCATTTCCGTTTTTCCGTTTTCAGTTTATAGAGATTATTATTTTTTCATGCGGAGAATTTCTTGATATTTTTTTTTTGTAGAATCTGTGTTTTCGTCTGAGATTTTCAGTTCTAGAGGTCTACCTAATGCTGCGGGACCGTATTCGTTGTTTCCTGTTGTGTTAGCTGGTATTTTTGGGGTTGGAGTTCTAGAAATGGCATACGCGGATGCTATTGAGGTATGTCAAATTTTTAGTTTGTTCACTAGAGCCACTGTATATTGTTTGTTCGTATTCCCATACTAGCATTTGAATTCAGGGCCCCAACAGTACACCTTGAAGGGCCCACCACTGAGACTAAATATCCTAGTCTTTGAATTATTTCATTCTAAGTTAGTTTTACTGCAGTCTGCAGATGAGGGTAGGAAAGAGACTGCCAAGACTGCACTTTCCTCGTCATCAACCCTGCCTTGAAGTCATAAGGATTTGGAAGGAATTGCCAAGAAATTAAGGTCCCAAATAATGCTGAAACTTGTAAATAGAGGACTTTCAGCTGCTTCTCATCCGGATTTCACTGTTTATGTTAAAGGTCAAAAGGTTGTGGCATTTATCATCTACAGTTTCTCTACTTTCCTATGGTCATCCTTCTCCTGCTGTTGCTGTTTGATTTCATTGCTAAATGTAATCTGTGTTGTTCTGCATTGAAAGAGCCCTTGCTTAAAAAAGATATTGATTCCTTTGTTTTTTCTAAAATTCATTTAATGTAGAATGAGTAGAAGGGTTTATTTGTGTGTGTTCGGCTACCAGTTTCAAAACCCAGTTTCTGTTTGCAAAAACCAGTTTTCTGAAAGAAACTTTTGTTCCCATTTACAAAACCCAGTTTTTGGATAATGTTCCATTTTGCAAAAGTCAGTTTTCAGTCACCCAAACATGCATATATCAAAAGTCAAAACTGGGCTTGTAGAAAGTCGGTTTGGGCATTCTAACTGGTTGCCAAATTGTTACCATGTTCTGGAGTATGAGGGCCTAGCCCCATAATAGCTGATATTTGTGTAAATGGTCATTAGTTCTTCAAGACTGCAACATCTCTGATTTCAAGACATCCATAAACCAGTTACTGGTACAAATAACATAAAGAAATGTAACCAACGTTTATTAGAAAAAGCAATCCCAAAGATTTGGGACCAAAAGCGGTTAGCGGTGACCATTGAATAAGTTTCTTCAGCTTGAGGTGGGTTAAAAGCACAGAAGGTATTTGCGCGATCACCATCTTCAAATAAAGTATTTTCCATGGTAGCACCATGAATAGTGCATAGTAGAGCAGCGCTCAATACACCATCAACTGCTATCATATGAAATGGGTTCAATGTCCAATTATGAAATCCTTGGAAAATGAGGATGAATCGAAATATAGCTACTATGCTAAAACTAGGTGCAAAGAACCAATCAGACTGACCTAGTGGATAAATCAGAAATACAGAAACAAAAACAGCAATTGCACTAGAAAAGGCGATTGCATTATAAGGACACAGTTAAATAGATCGAGCAAGTTCAAATCATACATACGCTGACCATCTCTAATTCGATGAAGCATCTTCTTCTTCATTCGTGTAGGACATGGTTCCAAGGTTCAAGTTCAACCCCCGTCCCCACCAACCCTCTTGGTGTTGGATTTCTGCTTATCTTTATATGCAGTGCCATTTCTTATTCTTAAGCATGAGATTCAGTGTGTTGGATGCATTGCTAAGAACTTTAATACACACTGTCTTATTTATATAAGCTAATTTTGATATTCTTTTATATGAAAGTAAAATTATATTTGATGGTGGCATTTGCCATTGTAGGTCAGCATCAAGTTCCAAATTCCTCTGGCATGTGAAGTTTCCCACCTGCTTACCAATCTCGTTTCCCAACTTGGAGTGAAGGCTAGTGGTTCGAATATGTTAATCCATGCTTGGGACAGGTAATATTGTTCATTTCCTGGAATGAGTGCATTTATGATTTATGATGCATCCTGAATTTTCTCCTAGCTTTATATTAGTTAGGACTCAGTAGTTTTGCATATGAATATTGTTATTTTAATACATAATATTTCTTTTTAACCATAAAGCACTGTTGCATGGCAACTTACCCTTAGTCGTCCACCAAAGCAAAAGGATATACAACGGAATCCAGGTTATGAAGATCTACGCATACTCATACATTATCCTATCATCAGCCCCTACAAAGCTGTTAGTATTTGATTATGCTCTTTTCTCTCTTATCATTATGTGTGCTTCTTCTTCTATGTGGGAAAAAGAAAAGGGAATGGGTCCTTTAATTCCCAACTAACGAAGTCTATATTGCAGGGGATTGAATTCATTAAGAATGGGAGCCCGAGTACTGAAGAGCTTGGTGCTTTTGTGACCATTTTAGAAATAGCTGGCAAAAAGTTGGGACAAAGAAGAACCTCATCTAGGAGACCGTGGGGAGAGACAGAAAAGGTTCCATCTGTAGAGAAATCTATATCAATTCTTGAATCAATTGGAGTGAGAATTTATGGACTCAGTGAACCTCAAACGGGTATCTCAAATGGTGAGATGTCTTGGGACAACATTGCTGGTTATGATAACCAGAAGAGGTATGTTCCAGGGTAGATTGAGCCTATCCTTGCTCTTGCTCCTTTTTTCTGTATCAGTTAAAATTCTGTTCATCTTCAACAGCAAATTTCCATCTATGCACATTTCCAATGTTGTGGCTTTATTGCTTTAAGAGAAAGGGACAGGAATTCATGATTAGTTCTCAACAAATTTGATCATCTGCACTTTTGGTTAATATAATCCATATAACTGATGAGACATGCTGTCCTACAACTTTTATGCTCTTAATCCTTTCAGGGTACCATGTTTACCTTGGCATTATCTGTTAATAATTGTGCTCCGTCCGTTTGATAATCTGCATGAAATTCCTTTCGAAGTTTTTAACCCTTCAGTGCTGGTTTTTTTAGAGAAATAGAAGATACAATACTATTAGCTTTACAAAGACCTGAAGTATATGATGATATTGCTCGTGGGACTCGTCATAAGTATGAGACAACAAGGCCACGAGCTGTGCTTTTTGAAGGTCCACCAGGTGTGCCCTTTTAGTATCTATTTTTTCATATGATTGAGTAATGTGAGACAACAACTTCTCTATAAACATTGCTATAGCCTGGCATGTCTATAGTATGCAACTTATTTAGTGATTTGTGCATTACAATTGACAGCCGAAATAAAACAAATTTTGAGAACTTTATCGAGGCTTTATGTTTGGACTATAAAGTGTTAAATGCAATTCTCAAACTGTAGGTATTTAAGGAACTAAGTTGTTTGATCACTGTCCCTAGTGAAAAAAGCATCCAAATTTTAAATGGAATAAGGTTTTTGAAGACAAGCATTTTTCATGGGTAATAGAGTAGGACATTCTGCATTTTGGATGATAGTCTTCATTACACGGTTGATAATCGGCGGGAATGGGGTGTCAAAAAAAAAATTTAAAACCTCATTTTAGTAGGTTTTAAATATATCCTGCAACTATACTTGATGTCTAAAGGCTTATTTGTGTGCCATTTTTATCTTCAGGTACGGGGAAAACTTCTTGTGCTCGTGTTATTGCTAGTCAAGCGGTATGCCACTCTTAAAATCTTCTTTTTTTCAGTAGCATGCCTTGTACTTTGTTTGGGAACCCTTTGAAATTAGCGCTCATTGAGGATGAAAAACAATAAATTAGCACCCATTGAGATTCTCTTTGAGGGACTTGTGTTCGATGTTGGACATACGTTCAATGACATTGGACATGTCCTTGTTGTTAACTATTGGCTGAAAGTAGAATATCTCATTTTTTAAGAAAAGCATATAACTATTGATATTTAACAATCATATCTCACGACTCAAGCTGCACTGGAGTGCTAATTCCGTATCTTTTCTTGCCCTCACGAGGTAGGAACTGAAATTGGCCTGTGATTTGACTTGGCAGGGTGTCCCATTGCTGTATGTACCACTGGAGGTAGTCGTGTCCAAATACTATGGTGAAAGTGAGCACTTGCTAGGGAAAGTTTTTTCTCTTGCAAACGTACTTCCCAAGGGTGCTTTTATTTTTTTCTAGACGAGGTATTGGATTGATGGATGGAGAGTGGCTTATGTTTTCCTGTGGGAAACTTTATATTTTCATTCTAAATTTTCATTTTCTAGTTGCTTTTGTTATTGTTTGCATTTCTTTGGGATGCAGATTGATTCTTTTGCTGCTGCCCGTGATAGGGAAATGCATGAAGCTACACGCAGGATATTGTCAGTATTATTGCGACAGGTTATTCTTGTTCATGATACTTTTATTTTTGAAAAATATAGGATATGATACTTCTAGGATATGTATATATATTTATTATAAAAAAATTATGAAACACTATGATTTCAATTTGGAAAATCTAGACTAAGCATAATTTTGTAGTCTCTATTAGTACTAAATACCAAAAAAATAATTATATTTTTAGTTTTTTTACTACTATCAATGCGTAGTTACCTATTGCCCAGCGCTTGCTAAGAGGAACAGCATCAATCTCTTCCCTCCCTAGCCGTCATCTGTAAAGAGGATAGCTTTATCAAAAGATAAGTTTGGCAGGCCACTTTCAAAATTCTAGCACTATTAAAGTAATCTCATGCATCTTCACTGATTCCTAGTAAGATTAAAACGCAATCTAGAAGAGGAAAACATTCTAATAATAAGACCTTGAACATTATAATCTTCAACAAAATTTATTTCTGGAAAAAAGGCCATGAAGGATTGACTAAGACTCTTGAAGTATTCAATACATATTGGAAATTTCAAAAAATATTTTTGCTTAAAAAAGGCGTTTCAATACTTTTTTGATATGCATATCGACGCAGATATGTCAAGCAAATATCTGTGCTTCATAGGTTTGGATGTACTAGAAAATAGCCTAAATTTTCCCGATTAAGCTATTCTATCGTGCATAGAAGAGAAAGTGAGCTTATTGGACAAGTTGTTTTGAATATGGTATTTTTATTGTATAAACAGCACTGGGATCAATGACTGATACTCATCCATAGCTTAAATTTTAGTAATTAACTGGAAAAGCCAACTTGTGCAGATTGATGGGTTTGAGCAAGATAAGAGGGTGATTGTCATTGGTGCTACAAACAGAAAGCAAGACCTTGATCCAGCACTAATCAGGTAAAGATTGAGGACAATTGGATTTATGGCCAGTAAACCAGACTCGGTCATGTAAATCCTAGTTCCTGATTGTTGTTTCTCTTGTGTATTTTAGTCGGTTTGATACTATGATCACTTTTAACCTGCCTGATCATGATAACCGTATGGAGATAGTATCCAAATATGCCAAGCACCTTAGAAACCCAGAATTAGATGAACTTGCAAGAGTTACAGAAGGGTACGTTTGATATTTTAATCCTTGCCTCAACATATTACAAAATCATTGAAACCTTTGTATGTTATAATTTGCACTTCTATTTTAATCTGGAAGAGACATTAGAGATGTTTGCCTGCAAGCTGAAAGGTCCTGGGCATCCAAGGTAAAGAATATTTCCCATGTGAGAAATTCTATATAATTTATGAATAAAAAAAATAAAATTGTTTGTACTTTTTGTTCCTAGCGGAAGCCTCTCGAAGATTCTATATGCCTATATGGCATGTTCATTTAAAAATATCCCTTTGTGACTCTGACCGATTATTCGAGGTAAAGTATCTAAAGATGGAGATGAAGCTTGTCTTCCACCTCTGCGAGAATATATGGATAGTAGCTCCAATAGGCGAAAAGCATTGCTTAGTGCCGCAGCAAATCAGAAATTCCCAAGTTCTTCTTCCATTGGCAAAGGAAGCCAGCTTGATCTGATTTGACTAATTTTTATTATTTCAATCATGGGTATTTTTGTTCTCTTTATTTATATAAGATCTAGTTAACTTTTTTTTAAGAGATTAAGGAAATTAAATAAATTACTTTAAAATATTTATGTTTATCTTTTTTTCTCTAAACTAGCTTGTCCGACTTATAAATTGATATATAATCTAATAATATTTAATATATGTTATAGTTAAGTCTTTTATTTAATTTTTTTAATTTTTAATAAAAAGTTAACTGAGTCTTCTAATAAAGAAATGTTATAATTAAATTAAGTTTTATAATATTGATTTCCCCCTTTCATAAATAGATAGAATGGCAAAAGTAACTTTGGCTAGTGAAGTCTGGTACATTGCTAGATCTAGCTAGAACATCCATTTGTAAACTTTGGATTATATTTTAGGTAAAGTTGACTGGATTAATTAACATATGGTACGCCAGGATTTATGCTTTCTCGATTTTTTGCTGTTTCATTTGTTAGGTTGCGGGCCCGATTCGTAAATAAGGCTAACCCAACCTGTTTTTTTTTTCAAGATGTTTGACTTGAATGTCATGTTAAAAAAGAAACTCAGTAATCAAAGTTTTATTATTTCAACCAATGGAGTCAAAATAGCTTAAATAAAATTTTAAATTTAAATTTTAATGAATGTAAAAAAATTTCAATAGTAGACTCACTTACCATAGTCAGGCGTTTAACGCGGGTTGAATTCGGATATAGTTAGGGTAAGATTTTGGTGAACTAAATAGATAAAAAAAAATTATTATTTTAAATAATTAATAAAACTTATTCAAAAATTTAATATTGTACTTCCAAATTTAAAAAGCCAAGAAATGTTCTTTAAATGCACCATTTTTTTTGTCATAACTCGTGCCCTCGTGTTTGACTTCTATTCTTTAATTCTTAGCTCACTCTAATGCAAGGCTCAAGTTTTATACTTAAAGGATTATCAATTTTTTGAGCTCAAATAAATAAATAAGTAGAATTAAAAACGAAGAGAAATAAATTATTTGAATAAGAGAGAAATTTAGATAAAACTAAAATCGAGGAGTAGAAGTGAAATTTCATAATTAAAATTAAGAGATTGAGAAAAAAAAAATTAAGGAAAATTTACGTAGATAGTTAAGCTTTTATATAACTAAGGTGCTTTTTTATTGTTAAATTAAACCGTTTGTATTTTTTTTCCACGATTTACCTTCTAACATATTCTTGTTATTAATATTTTTAACCTTTTCAAAATTTAAAATCACTTCTCCTCTTTCCCTATTTTGCTTGAAAAAAAAATACATTAACTACGTAAGTTTAAGCACCAAAACTTTGTCCAAATTTTAATTATCAAAAATTATTTTTTTGTTGGCCATGAATTATTAAAAAAAAAACATTTGATTTGATTTTCTAGAGTCAGTCCATGACACTTAAGAAATAGGAATGAATATGCACCGATTTTGTGAACTAATGAATTGTTCTAAATTTCTCCAAAGTGTTTTAATTTCCCTATCAAAATACCTAAAAAATACTAATAATAATATTATAAAAAAATTATCATAATTTCAAATAGAGCAAATGCTGGGTGAGGTCTATCTATGTGAGAATGACAGCCATAGAATCAAGGGAACAATATCTAATAATATCTATATTATCAACTCAAAAAGAAATTTAAGAAAGATTCCAAAGCTAAAAAAGCAATTTGTTGAAAAGATGATAATAATCATATGATGGATTACATAAAGCAAGATTTGCTTCATGTAGGGAAATTTTGAACCAAACATCAGTTATTTGACATAATAATTCACACATTAAATTTTCAACTAAATCATGATTAAGGTTTCATATGACTTTACTAAGTAAACTTAATTAACCTTTAGAAATTATAATCTCAGAGGTTTCCTCTTGTGGCGCACAGATAACGTGCAAATGTTTAGTGAAAAAGTTTGGCCCCACCTTTGTTAATTAATCCCTGCTTTACTTTAATTAATTCTACTAAACTGATTCTATCAAGGTTAAACTACAGAGGAAATTTAGTCATAGTTTGTATTATAATTAACAATATTTTGACATACGATCATTTAAAGCATATTTGATCTTTAATAAATATTATTTTATTGTAGTTCTAGTCGCGGCGCTTAGGGAGGCATTCTAACTCATTGGTGCATAAATTTATGCTTGAGGATAATAAACAGCTCGCCCTACCCGATATCGGTATTGTCTAGGATTAAGGGAGACTTCGCCCTGTACTTATATCGTGAATGAGTCCAACCCATTTTTAAAAAAATTTATATAAAAAAATACTTTAAAGAAATTAATAATAATTGCTCAATTGGTCTTTATTTTTTAAATTTTAAATGTCGTTGTAATTTATAGGGAAAATAAAATAGAAAATTATACATTTATACTCTTAATTAATCTCTACATCTTACTTAATTTTCAATTTGATTTTTATAGTTTTAAATTTTTTATTCAAGACTTCATAGTTCAAGTAATTTTTCAATTAGACCTTATTATTATAATTTTTAATATTCTGTCATATATGTTAATTGATTTTGATTTTATTTCCTTATCCATATTTATATAATTTTTATTGCAGTATATTATACATATTTAGCGTATTAAAATGATATATTATTAGCCACGCCAACGAAGTTCAATAAAATTACTAATAAAATTTTTAACGATAAGAACTAAACTTAAAAATTTATATAAACAATATATTTTATTACAAAATTTTAAATTATACACATTAAATAAAAAATAATAAATAGACAGTGGATGCGATATTAATAAATAAAATTGCATGAAACTTATGAAGATATTCATGCACAGGTAGAGAGGGAATAAAAATGTTTAATTAAGTTAAAATTAAAGAGTGACTTTATGTTGTACTTGTGAAAATCGATCATTACAAGAAAACGTCGATGTGATTGGAATATTATAATGCATGATGTGATTGGGATTGTAAAATCAAACGAGAAAATATCATCACAAAAGCTTTGATTTTGCTTTTGTCAAATTCAACTATTTAATTTATTTGGACCCTAATTAATTAAAGTTGCTTTAATCGATTTGGTTCCTTAAAGCTTAATCACAAACAATGTGAAGTAACAGTGTTATCTTTCATCTTTTAGCTGTCCATAACAATGTAATTATCACATCTTTCATCTTTGATTATTCTTTTTTTTATCCCAAACACCAAAAGATTTAGTTAGTACTTATCATTTTCATTTTGGTTAAAAGGGTAATTTAATAAGTTTAATTTTTTTAAAAAAATAGCTTTTATATTTTGGCTTTTGACTCCCCCTATACTAATTAATTAGGGCTATTTAAATTAATTTTTAAAAAATAGTTTAAAAAAATTAATTTAAAAGTAAATTTGGATAAATTATTTTGGAGAAGAGGTTATAAAAAAATGTTATTCTGAATAAATTAGTGTTTAGATAGTTATTATTAGAATAACTTTTATTATTAATAAATTACTAGAAAGATTATGAGATGAAAATAATAAAATAAAATAATTAACTATTACTTCCCATCTCTTCACTCCATCACCTTTATTGTTCATCTTCTTCCTAATTGATTTTAGGCGGATGGTTAGCCTCATTTGTCTCTTCTATGAACGACTTCGTTTAAGAAAATGGAGGCAATGATGATGAACCCATAACTCTTCGATGACGTAAAGCACAGGCGCGATGAAGATGATGCCCATATCTTATCTTCTTCTGCTGGAGAGAAGAGAGCTGAAGAAAACGACAAAGGTTTACACAGAAGTAGCAATAGAGGATAAGGACAACAAACACAAAGCATAAACTATGACTAGGGACGGGGACGACAGAATAAGACATGTGTCGATGGAAAAGAGGGGAGAAATGAAAGAGAGTAGATAAAAAATAGGAATAAAATAGTCATTGGATAGCCTATAAGCTATTTTTGAATTCTAAAAATTATTTTCAAGAATTTATACAAAACTATAATTTGGTTCATAAGATATTTTAAATAAATATGATTGATTATTTTGAACGTTATTTAAATTATAGTTTAGACTAAAAACTCTTAAAATTATGATTTTGGGATTACTTAAACACACTAAATCTTTGAATAAATTTATTATGCTCACTCTAAGAAAAATGAATATATTGACTAGAAGGTTTGCACAAAAAATATTAACTAGAAGACCTTACATTTCAATGAAACACATTTGTTTCCAATATATATACACGTATCCATATAACACTAAAAAATTCAACACAATAGGGACATTTTAATTCTAGTTCATGTTGTGAAGATCTATATTATTCATTTTGATTATTACCTATACTAATTCCTCATGCCATGTTATCAATTAAATTAAATAGGGACTATAACGTTTAACTAGAAGGTTTGGCAAAAAAAAAAAAAAAAAAGCATATTAACTAGAAGACCTTAAATTTCAAATACACACACATCCATGTAACACTAAAAATATTCGAAAACAAATTAATTCTTCATTACTTATAGTTTCATATGATTTTTAATTAAATTTATATTTTTTTCTTCTTATTTGGTCCTTGCAGTTCCTCAATTATGCCCATAATTTGTTAATTATAGCTTATGTAAATGCTGACTAAATATAAAATAAAAAAGAGGATTTTTAAAAAATAAAATGATGGAATAAAATTTTAATTCTCTACTCGCTTAAACAAGTTATTTAATGTGTTCAAATCATAAGCCTTGTGTATGTACCAATTTAGTTGGGAGGAGTTTATCTTTTACCATCAATACTCTGAGAAAGATTATTCTTAACTGATGGTAGAGTCTATTTCTTGTGCTCTATAGAAGAAATCATATTAGAAAAATTACTCTTAGTATAAATACCATATATTTGTAAAAAAAAAATTGTAGTCAACCATATTACTAAATCTAAATTAACCCAAATAGGGAAAGGCACAAAAAAGTCTAAGCAACATGTGCCTTACATGGATGATTGATGAGGTTGTGGGGGCTAAGGCTTATATCTTGAAGATGGAGTTCACATGAAATGTTTTTTTATGTTGTGGTGAATAAGCTAACATGACATTTTAAAATATTAAACACATTAAAAGGGCCTTCTTGGTTGGTTTTTCCATTTTCTTCTTCAACCAACACACCTCATATCCTCATCAAACGATTGGGACAATTTATGTGATGGCTTAGATGATGTCTATATATTTTTTTTTAATAATTTTGTTGATCTTAGATATAGGAGTTAATAAAAAAATTATTTTAAATTTAAATATAAAAACTAATAAATAAGTTTGTTTTAATTATTAAAAGATTTGTTATCAAGACAATAATTTTCAATACAAATGATTATGATGAGTATTTTAAAAAAATTAATATAAATAATTAATTTAATTATTTTTTAATTTTTATATATTAATTATGTAACTCTTATATTTAAAATTAAAAAATATATATTTATTTGAATTTAAGAATTTAAGTATTTTTTTTTTCAATTTGTATAGTTTAAATTCACGTTCTTGTTTAAGGATATGGAATTACTTCTATTCAACTTAACTACATTTAATTATATAAGGCGATATTATTTATATGTGTAAGTTTAAGATGTGGGCATGCTTTTTTCTTTTTTAATTTACCATGTGGTTTATTCATTTGTTTGTCTTTTCATATATGGTTAGGATATATTCATAGCTCAAATGAGTGCATATATAGAGTTATTTACTCATTACTCAAAAATAAAATTCTTATATTAGCAATAAGATTTAACATCATGAATTTGTGGAATATGTACTAATTAAATTAACATCACTAACTAAGTTGTGAAATTTTTTTAATACATATATCCTAGATGTTTGTATTGAAAATTGAGGATGGCGTTACTACTTCTAGCTACTATATTTGCCAAAGATAATAGTAGGGCAGTTGTATTACTATTATATAGAAAAAATTATGAAATATTTTTAAATACCTGTATTGATGTATTATTATTGAAAATATAAAAGGTTATTTCTATTTAGAAAACTTTTATAATTTCATTTTTATTACTTGCAAGAAACTGTAAAATAAAAAATATAGCTCATCAAGTCTTAAAGAATGACAAGTCCCTTTTTTCCATCCAATTAAAACAGGCCATATATATTTTACATAAAATTCAAAATAAACTTCACTTTTTCACAATTTCTAAATAATATAATCTTTTTACGATTTTTATAAATATATTGAACAATGACAATAAAAATGATGAATGATTATGCATAATAAGATAGGATGTTACATATTTTCCCACTTTATTCTTTCTCTTCTTTCTGTGTCCCTACGTCCAAAGTTAGAGGGACGACAAAGGAAACACACTCCATCTGGCATCAGTCATCAACTAAAATGAATTTATTTTTATTTGAAAAGATGTAGCTGTTAGGAATTGAAAGACACACATTATAAATTAATTTAAAATTTTTTCTATTTCTTGTCAGGATCTACCGTATATATTTAAATCAAGTGAAAAGAAGTATTACCCTCAGTATTCAATCGCGACTTTCTCAACTTCTGGTTGCAACGTCCACAGCTTCTCTCCGCGGCTCGTGATCTCTTTTCAATCGCAAGAAGTCAATGACTCAGGTCGACTTTCTCTACTAGTATTCACACGAACAGCGTTTCAACCACGAACGACGTGTTAACGCCTCCTGTCCCTCCAGGGCTTACTCAAGAATTCGTCATCTTCGTCTCTATTTCAACAGTTTCTTATATGCAAATTTTTTGCGGATTCCCGTTCACCCTATTTTTTTGTCCCAACCGTAGCTCCTAAATATCAGATATATCGTATGCTATGCGTGTTGCCACATACTTGGATTTTTAAAATTAATCTTATATTAATTCTGAAATTAATACAATATCATATATTGTATAATTTGATAAGAAACTAATTAAATAAATAGTGTTTGTATTAAATCCGTCCCTCAGATTTAATTAACCCATTTATTTTATTTAAAATAAAGATAAGACGGAATTACATTTGATTTATTCTCATAAATCAAATTTGAGATATCATATCAATTTGAATTTTAAATTCAAACATGATAGAGATTTAATTTTATTCTTATAAATTAAATCTTGTAAATATTTCTTATATGAGATATCATATCAATTTGAATTTCAAATTCAAACGTGATTATAAATTAAATCTCATAAATATCTCTTATATATAATATATATACGAATATAAATATAAATAAATATATATATCCACCCTGGATCATTCATTGAATATGGACATGTTTTAGATTCAATGAATCTGGACATAATAGCTCATGTTGGGCTATTTTGTGTACGACCCTATAGGCTCATATGAAGTTGGTAGTGGGTCATTTACTATACTGACTCATAAGTCGTAAGCGGTCTCTAGCAAGATATCACAACTACCCAAATCATATGAGGATCGATAAACGATGTAACTTTTTATATAACCATATCATATCCCTTTTGTCACACGATATTTTGGTCATAGATGAGGCATGGAGAATGTCATCCTCCTATTCCTGACCGTTACTTTCTCGATCCCTGAGTAGTCTGACTATAGAAATGGAACTACCTTTCCATTACAGTATAGCCATACATTTTTCAGACTCACTCATCGAGGGGCCAAGTAATATCTCTCTACGAATGTGAAGAACAAATTTCATCTTGACCATTCATAGTCCTCCGCACGGAAAACCACTAAGCCCGAACATAGTTTTTATGATCACTCGGTCAAAAGTGACTTTTGACTAGGTCAAAGCTAAGCGTTTATCATGTAGAAATCCATGATGATCTCAGGTCAAAGGGCATAGTGACATGTTTGTATATGAGAGAAGCTTATGACTTAACCCATGTAGCTCTCTCATAGTATGTCAGTCCAACACCTTATACTCTTACATGTGTCTATGACTTTGATTTATATCTCTATACATCTTCAAAGCCATACTGGTCTTATTTTATCTCTGTTCTCGCATAGATGACCGACCAGGGATATTTAGGATAAGATCATAAGTTATCTAATGATGGTCATCACAGTAAATATGCAAATAATATGATAACACAGTTAATAAATTTATAAATCAACAATATTTATAAGACAATGATTGGCCCCTAGGGCATAATTTCTAACAGTAGCCAGATTAAAAAAAAGAAAAACAAGAAAAGAAGAAGTATTTTTCACCAAAACAAACATTTAATTAGGTGATTATCAACCAAGTATTGATTCATAGTGTCGGGCATCGTGATATCAAATCTAGTTAATTAATTACTATTGAATCATACATTTATGCATTTATATATTAATTTAAAGTTAATCCTATATATTATCTTAGGGTGGGTTTGGGTCAATGAAGGTAAAAGAAGGAGAAAATTTTAATAGAAAAAAATAGAAAAAAAGTGAGATAGGAGATTTTATTATTATTTTATTTAAATTAATATTAAGACAGATGAGGGGAAGGTTTTTAATATTATTTTATTTAGTTTAACAAGATAAAAAAAAGAAAATATTTTTATATGGATAAATTTAATCTTATATTATTTTATAAAATATTTTAATAAAATATAATATATAGGTAATGTTAATATATTAAAAAATAATAAGTATATTAATATGATAAAATAAAAATATTATTTCTCCCCTCTAATTTTCCTTAATTTTAGAGAGGAAGTTAAGTTTGACAGGAAAAAAAAATTTAATTCTATCATAAAACTTTTAAATATTCAAACAAAGAGAGATGAGTAAAATCTCCTAGACAAATTACTCACATCAAACAATACCTTAGAAAGGCGGGGCATAAACCCTAACCAGCAACTCATAGCCATAATTCAAGGCCTCAAGGTACTCATTTTAAAGGATAATAATAATATTGTTTAAGTTCGACTCAGTAACTAAGATCAGATCAATAGATACATATATAAGATCCTAATTTAATTCTTTATTGAAGGGTGCTTGATAGTGACATGTAACATCAAACATGATTTTGAGTGTGTTGATAAATTGTATGTCTTCTTTAATAAATCTCAAAGAACTCCTTTAGAATATACTCTTTCTATTTCTTATTATAAGATCTAGATAATTTGATTGTGTAATTTAATAACAGTGTTAAAATTAATTAAAAATAATAAATATATAATATTATAAAAATTAAAAAATAAAAGAGTATAAAAGAGAATAATAAGATAAGAATTTAGGAGAGAGTAAAAGAATATTTTTTAATTTAGCACGAGCATAAAGTTAGGGTAACTGAAATGAGGATATTGAGATGGATACGTGGGCATACAAGAAAAGATAAGATTCGTAATGAACATATATGGGAAAGAGTTGGAGTGGTACATATTAAAGAGAAAATGATAGAGAACTGTTTTAGGTGGTTTGGACACGTACAAAGAAGGTTAAGGGACGCCGGTTAAAAGGACTAGAGGAAGGCCAAAGAGAACGTTCAAAAAGATCATTGAGCGGGATCTCTTAATTAATAACCTATCCAAGAATTTAGTTTTTGATAGGGCACAATGTCGTCGTATGATCTATATAGCTGACCCCATTTAATAGGATAAGGCTTGTTGTTGTTGTGTGTCTTTTTTTATCTCCTATATACCTTGTACATAGATTTTATTTATAGGTTTCTCTAACACTTAAAACTAATACACAAGTTATAATGAAATAAATAGTAACATAATGATATTTATAATAAGAAAATTTTATAAATAATTTATTGAGGAGGTTATAAAATTAAAGATATTAAAATAAAAGAAATTCTAAATATTGGTGATTATGGACATCTATTATTCAATATTCATGATAATAAAAATTATTATTTTTTAAAATATATTCTTATTTATAAGTATATTTATAAATAAGTAAATGAGAGAGGGAGCAATACTAAAGACAGAATATATGGGGAGAAGGTGCTGCAAAATATATGAAATTAATTAAGAATAAAATAGGAAAAATATATTTAATATTCATATAAACTTAAAATAAATTTTGTAAAACATGATATACCAATTTAAAAATTTATATCTTATAATAAGGGACAAAAGCAGTATAACACTTGGGAATTAATAAGTTTCTCTTCCAAACTTACGTAAGCCTTTCTCTTGAACATAGAATGTCTCCAAACTCTTCAGTGCTAATGTTACATTTTAGAAACAGATCAGGGAGCTTAGAGAGAGTTAGTTAAAGTCAAAGATTGGTACGCATGCTGTAAATTCACTGTCGGCCGCAACACAGTGATTGTCTAATTAAGCAAACTCGACCTTATTGACAACATTACATCCAACGTGATAGTCAAGTCAAGTGAGGTCTAACATGTTGAAAATTGAAATATTTTATAAATAATATTTAATATTTGATCTAATATTTTAAAATATTTTTCTATTTAGAGTTATTGAGAAAAATATTTTAAGGATAAAATTATACTCCTATGTTCTTAAATATAAGATATATTTAATTAATTTAATTATATTAAAAAATTATTTAATTAATTATTATAACATATTTTTCTTAAACTATTATAATATAATTATCTTAATTTTTTACTCGTTCTTGTACTTTGTTTATTCTTTTTATTGTTGAGAGAATATCATTAATGATAATTTAAAAAAGAGTTAATAAATTTTAAAAAATTATATTTTATATTAACTCTTTAATTATATTATATATTTAGAATTAGAGAAATATAAAAATTATTATTAGACAATAAATACTACTGAAAAAATAGAATACTTGATATATATTTATTCTATTACTTATATCTAAATATATAAAATTACTTAATATTTCAAATCATTTTATTATTGTTATGGAAATAAGTTACATTATTTATACAGCATAAATAAAAATTTTATATAGGGCTACTAACTAAATGTCAAAATTCAATCATCTAGTCATCGTTTTAAACTTTGTTTAATTGGAGAGTTTTTGAAGGTAGAGAAGGAGAAAGTATATTTAATTGAAAAAAATAGAGGGGAGGGGAGGGGAGGGGAGTCATTTAGTACTCCTCTTCCCTCCCTTACTCCCCTCTAAAAGTGGAGATTTTTAGAAGGGAGGAAAATTTTTTACCCCATCATAATTAAATTGTCTTTTATTAAATTTTAATATTTTAATTATATCCTCAAACATTTTTTTTATTTTTCTCATATCTAATTTTTTTAATTGTTAAAACTTAATAAATATAATAAATTATTTATATATTATATTAAAATATATAATAATTATAAAATTAATAAAAAATAATATTAAAATTTTATAATATTTTTAATTTTATTATTTATATAAATGAGATAAAAAAAATAATATTCATAAATTAAAAAAAATAATTTTGATATGAATATTATAAATAAAAAATAAATAAATTTAAATAAAGAGATAAAGGTATATTTGTTAATTTTTAATTAATTTAAATCCCTCTCCTGAACTAAATAAAAAATAGTATTAATTATTTTTTTTTATTTTTTTCTATTTTTTCTTAAATTAATTTAATTTATCTTTTATTCAGCTGAACTGAATAGAGCTTTAAGGAGAGCTCTGCTTATTGAATCTGATGATAATGTTTAAATATAACATAATAATATTAAATAGTTAATTGTGCGATATATATATATATATATATATATATATATGTATGTATGTATGTATGTAAACACGTATTTGCAAAAGCTTTTTTTCCTTGTTGGGTCTGAAAAGCGGTGAGCAAGGGATAAGTATAATCCTTCTTTTGACTGTCGCAGGCAGCATCACACAATGAAATTAGTTATGTAAAGATAGGTGGCGACTTGGGGACTAAACGTTTTGCCTTGTTAAATAGTTTGTTGCCTTTTCTTCTTCTTCTATTCCTTTTTTCAATATTATTTTATTATATTTTAGGGGGTGAGAAAAAAAGCCACTTTTTTTATGTCTATCATGCATCTGTCCCTGGACGTGACATAAAGTGATCAAGCAAGAAAATATACATAGAGAGTTTCATTTTCATTTAAATAAAACAAGTTTAGCAGCATGAGCACTTTGCCCTCATTATCTATCAAATATAAATTAAGATTAAGAAATAATATTAAATGTTAAATATATTTATAACGATATAAAACCTATTTTTTTTATTAATTTTCAGTATATCATTTTTGTATATTATAACTCTAGTTTTTTTTTATATTTATGTCATATATTATGATATATTGATTATTCTTTCAAGAGATAATTGGAAAGAAATTCTCTATTAAAAATTTTATTAATAAAAAAATATGATAAACCGGTATTCTGTCAATTATATATATATAATACTAATATTGTGATTCAAGTCTTCCCCATAGAAAATTTTGTAATAAACAACTTTTTCTTCAATTTTTTTTTCCTTTAAATATTCTGATAAGAAATATTTTTCCTTTTCCTTGGTATATAGGGTTATGACTTATGAAGTAGGGTAGAGGGTAGGGTTTTGAAGCTAAGGAGCTTTATTCTGTCTCTCTTTAAAAATAAGTGTGTCTGTTGCTTCCCCACCAGGACCATCGCCTTCACACCTTGCAGCAGTGACGTGGATGACGTCTCTCCCAAACGCCAACAGAGAAGACTTTTCCAAACCCTAAAAGGTAAAAACCCTAACCAGTAATCATCAACATGCTGTTTTCCAAACCCTAGATTTGGCCTTCTCTTCAACCTAGTTTTTTTCTGCTCAAAATACAATTCTCTCTCTCCACAGATTTTCATATTTTTTTTATGATTGTTTATATATTTTATTATATCATTATATTATATAATTACAATATATAGGTACAATATTGCATTGAATGTAACATGATTGAGGTGACTTTATATAAATATTGATAGATTATAAATATATTCATTTTATGACAAATCCTAGTATTTATAAATGATGAATAATGTAACTTTTTTATTAACTCTGTATAAAATACATTACTCATATATACTGTAATTTAGTCTAATTAATATCAATATATGATATAAAAGGAACAAAAAAAAAATATGTTATTTTGAGGCTCCATCCTTTAGGGGACATCAAATCAATAATTGCCAATAGTCTGAGTGATTTTTTTTTTAAGTTAGATGTTTCAAGTTAAATTCTACTTATAATTTTAAATTATTACTATTTATCCTCTTAATTCAAAACGAATCTATGGCTAAAATGGGGGATTTCAATGGTCTTATGTTTTATTGGATTCTCTGATTGTGAGAAGGCTTACCTCTTTGTAAACTGCATGAGGTTCTAAAGCTTGTACTTGTATCCAAGGAGGAACATTGGAGTCACTGGTTGTTGAGTAATACTCGATTATAAATTTTAAAGTTAAATAATTAATTTATGATTATTAAAAAATATTTTTAATAAAAAATGCATGTTAATTTTTATAAAATAACATATCTAATCATTTATATTTAAAACTATTTTTTATTTATAGAAATTTCTTTTATATTAGAAATTAATAAAAATAATTTAAGAAAAAATATATATTTGATATATGTCTCATATTTATTATAAAAATAAACTATTCAACTAATTTTTATATGTAGAATTGGAAGGAGTTTTTTTTATACATAACTCTTTAAGTAATATTTTTAATAAGATAAAAAATATTCATCCAGTATTATATATATAACTTATTTAATTAATTTAATTAAATTAAAAAAATTAATAACATAATCATAGGTCTTATAACTTTTTATATATATTTTAAAAAATAATTCACTCGATCCATTTATAACATGATTTTAAAATTATGAGATATATTTTTTAAATATAATAATTTTTTAAATTATATTTATTAATATTATCTTAATAATAATAAAATATGATAATAAGAGAGAGAGTAAAAAAACTATTATAATACTTTATAAACATATATTATAATAATTAAATTAATTAAATATATTATATATTTAAGAGTAGAGGGGTATATAATAAATACCACAACAAGCCGGATTTATTTTAATCACTTTTACACTCTACCATAATATTTTTTGATCTAGTCATTAAAGTATAAAATATATAATAAATATATTAATAAAAGTTAATTTAATAAATAAGAAATGAGTTCATAACTTATAAAATTAAATTATAAATTTAAATATTGTTATCCATATTAAGACGATAAGAGATATGAAAAAAATCTTTGGGTATGCCATGTAAGCTAGAAACTCAATTTATCTAAACCTTTTGATATAAAAAAAATACCAATAAGCTTATATTTTTAAGCTTTTAAGGCGATATGAGCTTCTCATATTGAACAAATTTGAACACCATAAATAATATTTTTTTAATTTTAAATATAAAAATAAATAAAAGGATTTATTTTTATTTTGTCATATTTGTAAAAATCAAAATTTATTTTATTTCTAAATTTTATAATTTTCACTTAATTTCTCTCTATTAATTACGGATATATTAAGGATATTATTCTTTATAGAAGTAATTTATAAAAGAATGATTAGAATGAGTAGTTTAAGGAACACATTTTTTATATAAATAAATAATTTAATAAATTTTTAATTTTAATAAATTAATTATTTAATTTTTTATATAAAATCCAATAGAGTATATAACGAGATGGAAATACCTATGTCTTCTAGTGGGGCAGTATAAGAGCATGAGCACGGGTAATAAGTCATGTGGGCTGTCCTATGGAAACTAGGAGTACGCCCAGACTGTTTTGAGCACCTTTAGGCTGGTTTAAAGATAATTTATTTATTCACTAGTTAAATTCAATTAGTATAATATAAAAAAAATATAATTATTTATATTAAATTTTAAAAAAATAATATTTTATTATAATTTTAATTATAATATTTTAAAAAAAAATTAATTTTTAAATATTTAAATTTAAATTTAAAAATAATTGACAGTTTATTTTATCTGATATTAATATAAAAAGATAGACTTTAATCTATATTTAAATTGTAATAAATCTATTTTTTTTAAAAAAAATTATATTAAAAATAAAAAAAAATCTATTTTTAATATGTTTGAAAATCTATGCCTATTTTTTGGTGGATGATTGGATGTCTATCTGAAGACTTTTATTAATTTGTTTAAATTTTTTTAAAATATAAATATTTTTAACAAGTTTAAGATTTAGGGTCTATTTAATTTCATTTAAAATTGTAATTTTAAAAACTTTTTTAGATAAAATTTAAATTTAATTTTTTTTTAAAATAAACAGTTATATTTATTCAAATAGATTTTTTAACTAAACTATAGTTTAAAATTAACATTTTAGATAAGCTCATCAGAGTAATTTATAAAATAATAAAAGAGTTTATGAATTAATTAATTATTATATTATCTATATTTTTTCTTACACACTCTCTCATATTTTTTATTATACCCTATCTCTTTTCTTTTTTTACACTCTCTCCCCTCTCCCCTCTTATATTTTATCTCTTCTCATTTAATACTCATATCTTTTTTTATAATTTACTAATAATAAAAATATTTTTAAAACTAATTATCCAAATATTTATTTATTTAAAATTATTTTTTATAAACTCTTTTAAAAAAATTCTTTTCTATAAATGGTTCAATTTTTTTTTATAAGTCTATTTATAAAATTTTATTCAAATACACAATTAAACTATAAAAACCCCTACAGATAGACGTTAGGTTAGACTCTTAATTAATTTGTTAAAAGGTAAGCCTACTCTATTAAAGATAAAGCTTAGTTTAACTTGACTTATTTTCACCTCAAATTTAATTAGTTTATATTTAATTGGATTTAGATAGATTATAGAGTTGGATCAAATAACATATAAAGATTTTTTTATTTTTTTTGATAAACATATAACTACTAAAATTTAGCAAGAAGTCGATAATTTATGAGGGAGAAAATGAAGATGCGAGACAAGGGGAAGCAAGAGACAGTATGTACGTAACCTGAGAGAGAAGAAGGAGTTTTCACAAATCACTGCGGTATTTCACACCAAGTGATGCTACTCTACAATCTACACCTTTCTCACCAATCACCATAAGAGAATGAATTATTCCAGGACTCTCTCTCTAGACTCTAACTCTAGAGAGAGAGCGAGATCGAAGAGACATCCGGACTGTCCCACTAGCTTTACCAGCTTTATTTCCATAGTAAATAATCTCGGATTAGATTAGATGCTGTGCGGTGACACTCACTAAACAACAAGACAGAAAGAAGGTATTGAGTAAAGAAAACATGCATCATCATCATCATCGCATGCTCAGAACAAGAAAGGAATACACAGACTCTGCAATTATGAATGAATTCCAATGTACAGTACAATATATATAACTATATAGTATAATAAACAGATTCTCAATAATTAACAAGGAAGATCCCCCAGTTAATGTAATAGTTTTACCCCATGAGGCTTCCTTTTTGGTTCTGAAATGACTAAAGAGAAGAGAATATTGAATGAGGGGCTGCCAATAAAAGTATGCTAGACTGAGAGAGATATGGAAAAATCTAAATATACGTATATTCTTGTTCATATATATAATTACCGAGTATATTATAGAAAAAGAGAATAATTAAGTGATTTATTTTGAAAATAATACAAGAAGGCGATTTCGTATTCCGAAAACCTACGGCCTGAGAATCCATCATCGTGGAGTATTAGCCAAGTAGGTGACTTGTTGGAACATCCTCGATTTGATCGTTCGTCTCTTTCTCTCTCTCTTTCCTCTCTGCTTTTATTGGCAGGAGCCATGGCAGTGTGATCAGTTTAGTGCAAGAAAAGAGGGAGAGAGTTTTTCATTGGGAAGGTAATAAAGCTTCGTGTGTTCTACAGTCTCTCAAAACACTATTCACACACCAACAACAAAAATCCCCTCTTTCTTTCTCCTTCTCTCTATCTAGCTCTCTCATTCTCTCTCTAGTCTATGCCCTGCGTGTCTTCTGCTGCAACTCCTACTTCTCCCTTTTCTTCGCTGCAATTCATTGTCCTGCGAGCCAGCCAGCCAGCCACAGAGAGATATAATACCATAGAAGTAATTAACTTACCTATTCAACGAAGCAAATCTTCTCATTCTCAGAGTTGAAGTATTTAGGATTTTTTCCCTGTAAAAAAGCGTGAAAACTTGTCCCACAAAACCCGGGAGATACACCTATATTACGTTACCAAGAGCGAGAGAGGCTGAGAAGAGAAACAAAAAGTATTGTTCCTGGTTGTGTTAGAGATATATATAACAAAGTAGAGAACGAGGCTTCTAAAGAAGATAAGGTTGTATTGAATGTTTTAGTGAGAGAGAGAGATCTGGAGAGAATGGAAGAAGGTGGTTCTAATGGGACTTCTTCATGTGTGATGGGTTTTGTTGGAGAGAACAGTAACCACAATAGTGGTGGTGGTGGGGGGTTGTGTGCATCTTCATCTCATCCAATGATGATGATGATGCCTTTTGTGACTACTTGTCATAATGTTTCCCATCAAATTCCATTCAGTCCTAATCCTATCAATAATAATGCTCCTCCATCACACACTGCTCCTTTCCTTCTTCCTTTCCCTCCTTCCTGCACTAATAACACTTCTACTTCTAATCATCAACCCCAAAACCCCAACAACAACAACAGTTCTGGGTTAGCCTCCTTTTTCATGGACGCCACCACCAACAACAACAACAACGGTAGCTCGGCGTCTTCTTCTTCTGCTGCTGCTAAAGCAAAGATCATGGCTCATCCTCACTATCATCGTCTTTTGTCTGCCTATGTTAATTGTCAAAAGGTTAGAAAGAAAGATGAAACAAATGTAAACAAAGAGGGTTAATTTTTGACTCTTCTTTTAATGTCTTCCCTTAACCTAAAGGAAAGAAAGAAGCAAACAACACAGACATCCCTTGACAAGAAATTATGCTTATTTATTAGTCACTGTACACTACTTGCTTTCTTTTTAGAACTTAGGATCTGCTCGTTTTGTTAATAATTACTGTTATCCTGAAGGTGAAAAGGTATGATGGAATTTTCTTTTCATTTTTAATAGAAAAATAAGTGATTATGAAAACTTGGAAATAGAATTGATTATTGGACTATCTCTCATCTTGAGCCAGTTTTGACGTATCATTTTTTGTGGAAAAATAATAAAAAACTTTGGCAGGTTGGAGCGCCGCCGGAAGCGGTGGCGAGGTTAGAGGAAGCATGTGCGTCTGCGTTGACAATGGCAGCTGCTGGCGGCGCCGGCGCGGGTTCGGTGTGTATCGGAGAAGATCCGGCACTCGATCAGTTTATGGAGGCATATTGTGAGATGCTGACCAAGTATGAGCAAGAACTCTCCAAACCCTTCAAGGAAGCTATGCACTTTCTTCATACCATCGAGTCTCAGTTCAAAGCTCTCGCTATTTCTTCTTCTTCTTCAGACTTCGGTGATTAATTCTCTCTCTTTGCTTTCTCAAACATGCTTTAGGATCTCAAAGCTCACAGTTTGGTCTCCTTTTTCTGTTTTTCTTGATTTTTAACATGCAAGCAGAGTTTTCATGCAGCCAAGAAAATTTCCTCCTCGTGTCAATGTCGGGGTAGCGAAGATTAACATAATATGTTTATTTACTTCAATATAATAAGTTTGTTTTGTTTTCAAGAGCCCAGTTAGAGAATTTCATTTAATTTGTTCGGTCTGGTTTTAAGAAAACTCTGAACTTGGATAAAAGCTAGCTAGCTAGGTTATGCTAAAACTTCTAGACGTCGATTACATAATATATTTTTCAATTTACGTAAAGCTCGATGTATAGAGCAAACTATTCTATTTCTTCATTTTAGGTATTTGTTGTTTGATTAATTGAATGAACCATGCATGTCTTGTTTCGGAGGATTAAGATTTCGATGTTGTCACAAGAGAGCTAACACGTTTCAATATTTACTTGTGCCGTTTCCTTTTGAATTTCTTTCTTAACATGTAATCTAGTCTTTTCTCATTATGATGAAGTATGAAATACTTTAAACATGTCAAGCCAAGTCGTGTAACTTCTGTCAAGAAGTAGATGGATTGGTACACGTATATGGCTCTCTGCCCTCTGATTCTCTCTTTCTCGATGTTTGTGCATTGAATGATGTTGTGTTGTTATCTTGGTTACAAGTTCTTTATATGTATATGTGTATTTCATGCGTGGCTTGATATTGACATATATATATCGCTTTATTAATAATCATCTTTGTCTATGTATGTTTTTCCCCATTTGAGGATTATTTACTGAGAGGTTCAGGATTGGGTGGTGGTTTTGATTCTTAATATATAATGAAAGAACTTGAGAAAGAAAACAAAAGGCAGGGCATGGGGACACATCTGGGACTGTAGATTTATGTTTTTTAAGAAGCTAGGGTTTCTTTCCAGACATTATGCCCAGTAATGGCAATTGCGAGGTTGGCTATGTGTACACAGTTTTCTAGATCATTGGAAATGTAAAAAAAAAAATGCCGATAAAGAAACGGTAACACAGTTAACTGAAGATATCTGAGCAGCAGCTGCAGGTTTTATTCAGGTTAAAAGACTAATAATTACCTATGTCTTGAGGAAATGCATTTTAATTTTGGTCTCATTGAACAAAGTTATATGTATAAATTCTTTTATTTATATTAATAATATTAACTCCTCTTTATTTATAAATTCTTTTATTTATATTAATAATTTAACTCCTTTATTTAGCATCTCATCAGACTGAAGCAGAGTGAAAATAATAGTTTAGTGTTGGGGGTATAAATTTTAGGAAGAATTTAGTGTTAATCACTAAAATGTTCTACAAGTGAGAAACATGCAATGATAATATTCAGTGTAAAAAATGACAACAGGATGCATGCTACTAATTTGTTATGAGATTTTTTCGTTATTAAATTATTTTTTTGGGATTACAAAGGAAGAAAGAAGTATGTTCTCTTTAAATAATTCAATGACCAATGAACTTCATCAATATTATTGGTTTATGAAGGTCTTGCTAAGTTTTCTCATGTGGGACCATCATTTTCTTTTATGAATTGATAGAACTTGGAAAAACAGGTTTTACTCTATTTATATTGGTATAACTGATAAATATAGAATTTTTTGGTTGTATGGTCTATTTAGGTTTCTAGTTAGTTTTCTAACTACTAATCTTCTTTCAGTGTCATATCTATTGTCTCTGCCATCAATCAATCTGAGTCAAATTTTGCTGCTTTATTGCTGTTTAACGTGAATGATGAATAGGTTATAGTGCATAATTGCATTACATAATTCGAATTAGGTATAAGCAATGCATCTTTTTTCCACTGTGCTGCATGGGCCAAAAAGAAAAGTGTCTATTTTGTGAGCCATATGAAAAGAATACAACGTTCTTAGCATAATTATTTTATCTACCAAACAAATTTGTCCACCTTGAGGGTTATCTTATTTAGTAGTTCATTCACCTCTCTGATGCAGTTTCACATAATAATTATGCATATTTTTTTTGAGCTGCTGTTTGAAACTACTTTAGTTTAATTTCTTGATGACTTGATTATATATAGCTAATGATAAGTAACTTTTCAGCCACTTGGAAGTTGGGACCCAATTGTAAAAATTACGTATGTTATATATATATATCTACGATTACCATGAGTTTGATTGAGCATTTGAGTAAAATAGTTGGCACCTGTTTTTCTTTTTCTTATCAAAGCATAATTACAGGTCTCCCCAAGCTGACGTCTCTGAATAGAACGAAGCTTCCTCTAGGCTTTAACAGTGTGTGTTTGATTATTGATAGGGTTCCCTAAGTTAATTTGGTGATGGAGACATATCCTTCTCTTCCCTAACTTTGTTTTCTTTGAAGAGATAAGGTGGGTGCACAAAGAAAAAAAATCTAGGTCTAGAAATAGTGAGCGAGTAGAAAACTTAGGGTTTCATAGACGAACCCTTCTTCTAACATAAACATAGTTGACAATTTACAACTTTTGCTTTAGTTGTCTCTAATTTGTTAATGATTGTAAACTTGTGTTTTCGCTTTTTATCTAATCCTATATAGATATACATACACGTTGAGGAGATGCTGACTTGTTTTTAGAATAGTCGTTACATGTTCATGAGCCTAGATTTAAGTGACTCGGTGATGAGAATGTGAAGAACAGATACTTTTCAACGTGTGGCCTTATGTTCATTTCTCACCTTGACATGTTTTGACTTTGCTTTGCAATATTTAAGGTTGCGGCTTTTTGAATTCTGGGTAATCGTTATGTGTGCTTTGCAATATTTAAGTTGTTCGGAGAAAGACTATTATAACATATTCTTTAACGTGAAAGAGCATCAAGTTGCAAGCCAAGAAGCCCCTGAACATGTAACTTAAACATATTTGAAACTCTTCAAATGTTTGTTGATGAATTGTGACAATCATCATTTATATGTGGGTGTAATATTCTTGTTCTCATTGCTATGGAATCATGTTTGATACTATCAGCTAATGGTGAGGCGAGCGATCGGAATGGATCATCTGAAGAAGACACGGATGTGCCGAAGAATCTGATCGATCCACTGGCAGACGACCAAGAACTGAAGGGCCAACTTCTTCGCAAATACAGCGGATACCTGGGCAGCCTGAAGCAGGAATTCATGAAGAAGAGGAAGAAAGGGAAGCTTCCCAAAGAAGCAAGACAACAACTTCTTGATTGGTGGAGCAGACACTATAAATGGCCGTACCCATCTGTAAGTTTCATTCTATTCTTTCTCATTAGGGCACTTTCAATCTCTTGTTCATTCAATTAAGCAAATTATTAGTACACTAAATAACATAGGGTTGGGTTGCTGTCATGTGATTTAGAGATCACGTGTTCAAATTTTAGAAATAGGCTTTCTGTTTTGGGGGTGAGGTTACATAACATCTATCATTCCTCATCCTATGGAGTAGGATTGTGTGCTGGACCATCCTTTTATTAAAAATATATCGAGTAAAAAAGGGTGAACCTCAGGAGTAATGGTATACATGTTTCTTCCTAGACCCTACTTGATCCTTGTGCACTAGATTGCCTTTTTATTAATACCAGGCATAAAGAAAGTGAGCCTTGAAGTAATGATAATGTTGTTGCCATGTGACCTCTATCATGGGTTCAAATACTGAAAATAGTTTCTTTGCATGTGGAGATAAGATTGTATATATCTGTTCCTTTGTACACCACATCTTGTGGGAGTTTTGTGTAGTGGGCTGCCTTTTATTAATACATACTTGACTTGGTGACTTGTTGAGATCGTGAATGTTTAGTTTGATGATGAACGTACAGGAGTCACAGAAGCTGGCACTGGCAGAATCAACAGGACTGGATCAGAAGCAAATAAACAATTGGTTCATAAACCAAAGGAAGCGACATTGGAAACCATCAGAGGATATGCAATTCATGGTGGTGGATCCTTCTCATCCTCATCACCACTATTACATGGACACTGTTCTTGGCAATCCCTATCCAATGATCTAATTAAGTAATTATATCCAACAATTATTGCTATATATATGTTCGAAGAATCTGTGTATTGTAATGTCAAAATTAAGGGCATGCAGTCAACGCTTAAACCTTCTGATTCTGAGTATGATTAATGTGTTTAGAGACTAAACAATCCGTGTATATTCGGACTGCGAAGCAATCTGTATAAATCCGGACAACACTGTTAATATTTTTGTTGTCAGGTGCAATGATGTTATTCGTGTTATATATAGTCGAATGTGTATTTGAACTAGCAGTGTTCCTTGTAGAATCAATATTTAGGTTTGATTGTTTGGATTAAACTTTTATCTCAATTGATTTTCATAAATGGAAATTGGGTTAGAGTCTAAAAAGAATAGTTTAACATAAATTTATTGGAAAATCTAAACAAAATATTTGAATTTTAAAATTTTATATCAGTTTATTATACTATTGATTGTTATTGAATAATTTTGTAATATATTTTTTTGTAGTAATTTTTTATTTAGAATTTTGGTATTTTTTAAAGATATTTTGGATGTTAGGATGTCCGTGAAAGAATGGTATGTTTAATTCTGAAGAAAAGTTAAAAGATCGTTAAAAAGGTTTTAGCTTGTTAGTTGTTTCTAAAATCATGTTAAATATTATTTATAATTTTTAATGTAAGTATTAGTTTATTTTTTGTGGATAAATTAACATAAATTAATTAATTAAAATTAATATAATAATTTATTAATTAATTTAGATAAATTAATAAATATATAATATAAATTTATTTTAATAGTTAAATTTCTTTATAATTAATTAATTTATATAATTTTTTAAAATATTTTTAATATAATTAATTAATTATATTAACGACTACATAGTATTATATGTTGGTTAAAAATAAGTTTTTGCTGAAAAAAATTACGTGAGGCAAATAATTATTCAATTAGTTGAATATATTTTAAATAACTATATATTTTAACTTTTATATTAGTCAAATTTACTCTAAATAACTATATATTTTAATTTTTACTAGTTGAATTAATAGATTATAGGTAAGAGATTTTAATATTAATTTGGCAATGAGTCTAGTTCCGTGCCCATTGAGATTAAGACGGCATTTTTTTTTTATTCAGTTTAAGATGGACTGAATGAATGGGCCAATTCATGGGCCCAGATAGCTCTCCAAATGACCAAAATTGAGAGATGCAAAAACTTTGGATAACGCAGGTACGAAAATTAACCAAACATTACCACTTTATTGTAGTTCTAGTCGCGGTATTTGGAGAGACATCCTAATTCTTGGATATTTAGGTTTATACTTGAGGGTAATAGACGGCTCACCCTGCCCGATATTGGTATCGCCTAAGAGGAAAGGAAACTTCGCCCTGCCCTTGGATCGTGGGTGATTCTAACCCCTTTTCAAAAATTTTTGTATCAAAAAAAAAAATTAACCAAATATTTTGTTGAATATTGTCTCAAAAAAAATAGTGTGGAATATTGCTTATTATTACATCTTCATTTATGCAAAGTTGATTTATTTAGTACCATTCATCCATAAAATAATGTTGGCAACTTAACACGTGTAGCATATCAACAATTTTGTTTTTTTTTTATTTGTGTGATTCTCAATTCTTGTTCCTTTTTCCTTTGGTCCTTTTTCTACGTACATGTGTGTCTCACGTTATTTATAATTTTATGCGTAATTGGATGAAATTTGACCAATATTAATGTGATAGGTAAATTCTTCGTTTTGGTTCATATAGATTAAACAATACAGTTAGGTTTAGTTAAAAATCTTACAATAACCCAATTAGATAGATATGTGAACACTTATAGAAATAATTCATAATATGTTTATTGAATTTGATAAAACTTGTTTTAAGAATAACACAAAACTTCTAAATATTTTATATTAAGGATTAATCGGAGAAAACTTCTCTGTTTTTATTTTATTTTTTTTCTAAATAATGAGTTATAAATATAAGAATTAGTTAAAGAATTAATTTTAATATTAAATATATAATTTTAATATATTTTATTTTTTATATTTATTACTTTTTTAAATTAATTTATCTGATTTATAAATTGGTAGTCGATTCTTTTTATGCTATCTAAATTTTTGAATTGATTGGGCCCTTTTTTATAATAAGATACTACAATTTGGGGATGCTTGAACTTAAATGCATTTTTATCAGTTGTGCCCTAATTAATTTTATTCTCTTTCATGATTTACTATTTCTTACCATTTTATTTTCTCAAAATATTTCTCTCTCACCCTCTTATAAATAAAGGCATATTTGAATTAAAAAATATTTTTTATATATTTATTATTTTTAATTAATTTGAACATATTTTTTTTAAAATTATATTAAGTATTAGAGGAGGAGTATGGGTGTATTTCTATGCTTATTTAAATTGATCATTTGAAGTCTAATTTGACTTTTCAATCGTAATTTTAGCGTTTATAAGAAAGTATATAAGAGGAATTTTATCTTGATTTTTACGAGCATGGTTAGTGTTTGTTGTTCTAAAGAAGAATATTTGTTGGGTCAAATTGTTCCAAACAAAGTATACTTTAGGCAAAAATTTGTTATCTTTGTGATTTTTCAACTCCCCATTTTATTTCCCTATTTTTAGAAATGGTTGCATTGTGTGGATATGCATTAATTATACGTTGACAATTGTTTATATATTAGGAAATTTCGTCCCTTTTGTTTGTGCCGTGTTGTTCATTTGTTCTATTGCTTTTCATGTGGCTTTGGTCAACAATGCTTTTATTATTGAATTGACTTTCACAAAACCTTAGACCAATACTATACTAACTAAAATACATAAAATATTATTAAAAATTTTAGTTAGTTGTGTATATCTTCCTTAATATTTAAAAATTTAAATTTAAAACTTTAATATTTTATTTATTGACTATTAAAACTTTACCGTTAAAATCACCGTTAAGACCTTAATCGGTTCTCTCCCCACGTGTTTCAAGTTGTCATCTCAAAGTATAACCTAGGGGCTAGAATTTCTAACATATAAAAATGGGTAGCGTGCCAAGAATGGGAAGAAACAAGCCACCAACGATCCCATTGGAAACAAGATCAGAGGAGGACGAAATGAATCTTAGGGTGAACCTAAGCTCAGGAAATTAGGAGCAAGAGGAGGTGGAAGGGCGTCAAGATGAAACGGTGAGACGTTGGGGACGAAGCATTTGGGAAATCTGCGGAGGATGTGGATGTGAAGCATAAGCATTTGTGAGCTTCTTAGGTATCGGTGATTGACTTGAGAAAAAGAAATTGAGGTTGACTTGAGAAAAAAGTGATTTATGGTCAACAATGGTTGTATGAGGATTTTTGTCTTGGAGACGGTGACTTGAACTCTTGAAGCACCTGGGGAGAGAACCGATTGCCGCAATCGATTGCTAAAATGGGCGACAAATGAAGAAAAGGGATTTTCTAATGGAGAAGATAAAATAATCAGACCCTTTTTAAATCAAATAAAAAAAATATAAAATACTCATAATGATAGCTCAAATGCCTAGTGTTCCTTTTAAATGCCATGGCATAAGATAAAAAAAAATACAAAAATTTTGATATCGCGTAAATTGTTAACTTTAATAGTAATATTTTGATAATCAACAAATAAAATATTAAATTTAAATTTTTAAAAATTAAGGAGACTATACGCAACTAGCTTAAAATTTAAAGAAATTTTATGTATTTTAGCATAATATATTTGACTATTATTTAATATTCTCCATAATATTTTTGGAAGAAAAGTATTAAATAGTTTAGAATATACTCCCTTCGCCACCAAATGCTATAATGCATAGTTTGACAATAATTTTTGTTATCAAATTTGTGAATATTTAATGATATCTTTTCAAATAGTCTCTAAAAAAAACTCAATTATTGAACAAATTCTAAGTTTCTATTTCCCCATGCATTTGAAGGAATGGTGGATAAAATAAAAAATAATTAGTCATACGTATATGGTATATTTAATTAATTTAATTATATTAAAAAATTAATTAAATTAATTATTATAATATATTTTTATTAAAATATTATAATTATTTTTTTAATTATCTCTCTCATTTTATAACTTGATTAATATTGAAATAGTATCAAGATAATTTAAGAAAGAGCTATTAAATTTAAAAAATATATCTTATATTTAATATTAATTAATATTAACTATTTAATTATATATTATATTTAGAACTGAAAAAATATTTTCCGAAACACTTTTTTCTATAGAGGAACAAATTCTAAATTAATAAAACCATAAATGGAATCGAGCTCACCATTTTTTACTTATAAATTTTTTTTATATTACTATATCACAAAGTCATTAATTTTTGTTTTACTTAAATTTAAAGAGCATTAACATATCAATTTCTTTAGAATCCAACTACTTTTTTGTTTGTTACAAAATTTTAAAAAAAATATTAGAGTCACCTAAAATTTAAGGGTAGAGTGAACTATTATTTCCTTTTAAACGATACTAATATTAGGTAGATTAAGCTATCTATTACCTTCAGATATAAACTTAAATATCTAAAACTTAAGATAACTCTCTAAATAATATGACTAGAATCATAATAAAATAATATTTATTAAAAATTAAATATATCATAAATAGTTATATATTTTATTTTTTTATCAATTAAATTTATGTACAACTCACACTTCAAATGGTCGAAGTCAATATTTCTGTATGTTTAGTATGTTAGGAGCCCATTTCCATCAAGATGGGCAGAACTCACTCAAATCCTTAGAAAGATTGGACGAGTTCAATGGAATTAGAGCCGTAAGACCATTGTGCCCCTACTTAAAATATTTTTGGATAATTTTTCCCTCTTATTTTCAAACCTATCCAACATCCAACCTCCTTGTCGACCTCCTCCGTCATCTTCAATTCTTCATCTCCAATTTCCATCACTATCATCTTTATCACCTCCAGTTTCTATCACTATCACCATCTCTCGCCTCTATCGCCATCACCATATTTGGACAAAGCTTCAATGGCCAAAGCAATAATGCATCAAGAAATCAAGGAGTTTTAGAAATCTCTAAATCTAACTATCATGATGATGTATTTTTATGTAATATTATTATGATAATTTTATAAAAAAATTAAATCTCAAATATTTATTTAAAATTTAATCTAAAACTAGAGATATGAAGAAGAGAAGAATATGTGCCTATTGAGTTTATCCCAAACTTAAGTTGAAAAAAAATTTATATTTTAAAAAATTTTAAAATAAATAGTCATATTCATTTAGACGGATTTTTTTGACTAGAATATAATTTAAAATTAAAGTGTTGTATAAGTTGGTCAAAATAACTTATGGAACAGTAAAAGAGTTTATAGACTAACCAATTATTATATTACCCATATTTTTTTATACACTCTCTCCTCTCTCATCCCTCTTCTATACTATCTCTTATCTCTCTTATATTTAATAATTATAATTTTTTTCGTAATTTACTAATAATAAAAGTACTTCTAGAAATAACTATTCAAATACTCATTTATTCAAAATTATTTTTTTTATAAACTCTTTTTTAGAAATATTTTTCTAAAAGTTACTCAAAAGTTTTTTTTTATAAATTATTTTTTAAAATCTTATTCAAATGACCTATGAAAGAAAATATGAGTAGGGAAATTAAAATATAAGACTGAGGATGTCAAGGAAGTGTTATTATATAAGGGGGCCGTGGAAAAAATTTTGGTTGTTAGGAAAGCAAATTTATTTGACTATTTCATCCTCAACAAAACTTTATAATGACCTACTTGTCCTTTCAATATGAAAACTTTAATTGCCCTTCAAACTTTGTTATTCTCTTATAGGTTCTTTTTAACAACAACCATGGCTTTTATCAACAACCGTTGTCATTGTTCTTCATCATCGTGCCCAATCAAATATATTATTTTCATTGGTGGGAAATTAAAATCTCTTTTGATGCAGGGATATTTTGGTCTCAGGAATGTTAAATCTTACACTTCATACCTAATACACACCAAGCAACCATCATGTCAAAATTTCATTCATTTCTTATACATACATATATCCATAAATACTTTATCTCGACTAAATATAATATTTTTTTCATTCTAGAAGAATTGATGGTTCATAATAAATCATTTCATAGATATATAATTAATTAATTATTTTTAAAATATTATCCTTATTACAATTTATTAGGAGGATACTTGAAATCTAATTTAGTATTTCTCTATGTTTTTATGTATGAGTAAAGTTGACTTTTTTTTCATTTCCATATAATAAAATTAATGAGCTAACCACCTCCTTTTAATAAGATGGTTGAAAGTTATTTATAATAGAAACTAAAAGGAATATATAATTGTCAAAATTAAGTGGATTAAGAAGCTTCTCTATGTTAAGTCCAAAAAAAAAGAAGCTTCTCTGTATTTGAATATTTTTGTTTGTTCTTTTCAAATTTGTCCCTAATTAACTCGGGGTATTTTTAAAAGATAATTTATTAAGGGACAAGAAAAAAAGCATCGAATAAGAATATTTTTGAAACTATTTTTTTAAATATTATAGAATCTTGAACTACATATTCTAAGAAGGAATATAGATTTAAAAAAAATAGAAAAAATTTAGATTAAATTTTTTCCTTTTATTTTGTTAAGTTATCCAAACTCATTTTGTCACGTGTTCTATTTTTTCAATATCTTTATATAACTTAAATTTATATAAAAAAATAGTATATATAATTAAGTGTATTAAAAAATTTGAATAAACAACTTAATGTAGATATGATTTTAAAAATTATATGTTATATTTAAGCACAAGGGTCTACTCCCATTTTTTTTCTTTCTCATTCCCATTCCATAAAAAATGCTACCAAAATACTGCCAAAAATGGCCAAATAAACTTGTTGATCACATCATTGTATTTAGTGCTAACTTTATTTCCACTTAATTGCATCTTTTTCTTCTTTATTAATAATACCAACTACTTTTCAAAAATTATATTGAGCTGCAACTAATCAGAATCAAATGGAATCCGATCTCATAGATGTAAATATGCATGCTCTTTTTCTTATTACATAAAGATATTTGCATACGTTTTGTTTGTATTCCAGCAAGATCACCTTCCATGTTCTGGCATACTAGGCAGCAGAAAAAGGAGTCAAAGCAGAGTCTGTAAACTGTAATTTTCTTTTGTTTTGACAAAGCTCAGACGCTATGAGACAAATCACAAAAGAGAGTCTCCTGAATAATCGCACAGAAGTTTAAAGAAAAAAATATCAAAAAAAAAAAAAAGAGAAAAAGAAGAAAAAACGTCGGAAACGTCCAGCCAAGAGATTATGGATTGCCCATTCGTAATGGACATTGTAAAGCAGGAAGCACGAATTGCAGCACCAATCCCCAACAACACAAAACAACAACAACAACAACAACGAAAACAACAACATCGCCCAACAACAGGGGTCGTCACCAAATGTTATAATGAGCTTGACCGCATTCTATAAAATTGACTGTAACTCAGGCGAAGTGTCACCGTCTCACTCTTTGTCAATCCTTAGGGTTCCTCCTCTGTTCTTCTTCTCCTTCTTCCCCAAAACATCTTAGGGTTTCATAATTTCACATTTCTTCTTATTGCCTTTGACACCCAACTCTTCGTATGGCGAAAACTAGACCCGGAAGGAAAGACCTGGATTCTTACACTATCAGAGGCACCAACAAGGTCGTTAGAGGTAATCTCTCGCCTTTGCTTCTCCAAATCTGTGCTTTTTCTGTTTCTGTGTCGAAATTTGTTTCATTTCGTTGGTGGGCTGTTTGAAAAACGTGTGCTTTTGTGGTGGATTTGCAGCTGGAGACTGTGTTTTGATGCGACCTTCGGACACCAGCAAGCCTCCGTACGTTGCGCGAGTGGAGAAGATCGAACAGGACAATAGGAACAACGTTAAAGTCCGTGTAAGGTGGTATTATCGGCCGGAAGAGTCGATCGGGGGACGCAGGCAATTCCATGGAGCTAAAGAGCTGTTTTTGTCGGACCATTATGATGTTCAGAGTGCTCACACCATTGAAGGCAAGTGTATTGTACACTCTTTCAAGAACTACACCAAGCTCGAAAATGTAGGCGCTGAAGATTACTATTGTAGATTCGAATACAAGGCTGCTACTGGGGCTTTTACACCTGACCGTGTAGCTGTGTGAGATTTTTTGGCTTTTCTTTTTTTAATATCAAATATTTGGAGCGCTGGTACTAATGGGGTTTTGCTGTTTTTGTTTATGATTTGGAAGTTATTGCAAATGCGAGATGCCTTATAACCCAGATGACCTCATGGTGCAATGTGAGGGGTGCAAGGATTGGTAAAATCATTGTATTCTGCTTTTCTCTGTTCTCTATTTTTTTGTGTATTTTGTATATGCCTCTTGGACTTTCAGATCTATTGGTTCAGTGTTAAAGTCGCATTTGCTGTAATGAAGAAAGTTGATATTTTCACCGCCTGCTGAAGGTGAAGTGTGTTGCAAGGTTTATAGCGGCACTGCAACTGAATGAAGAAGCATAAAAATGATATGAAGGCTTCAAGAAGCCTCAGGAAGATGTTTCCTGAAGTCCAATAATTTGAATCCACTTTGAATTTGTTGTTGAAGCTCTATATGGACTTGATTCTCATGTTAGTCTTGAGAAAGAAATTAAGTTGTGCAGTCACAGAGAGAGAAGGAGAAAGGATCAAATGAGACTAGAGAGGAGATGAAATTTTCTATGAACAGTTCAGCTCCTAATGATAAAATCATGATTTTGAGTTTAATTGTCACATTTCCCCAATATATGTCAGACAGTAGATATTAAATGATGCAGGGGGTCAAATAATTTTATCTCAAAGTGCAACTATTTTGCATTTATCAACTAATTTTATCTGGCATCACTTTGATTTGTTTTGGTGATTCACTGATTTTATCTGGTATCATAGTATTTTGATAGATTTGTGTAATTTATTAAGTTTCCAAGACATCTTATTATTATAACGCTTTTTGATATCTTTTAAATTATTGCGTTTTTTTCATGAAACACCTATTTCAATCTTTATAGATTTCTTGTAGGTACCATCCTGCTTGTGTGGGCATGACTATCGAAGAAGCAAAGAAACTAGACCATTTCGTGTGTTCTGAATGTTCATCTGATGACGACGTGAAAAAGTTTCCCCAAACTACATTTTCTGCGTCTCCAGCAGATGATGGCAAGGTGAGACTGCCCGTGTTTAGTCCCAAACAATTTATAGACATGTTTACTTTTGTTCCAAACAATAATATCCACTCTAGCACATGAAAAATCATCTGACATGCGTACTATTTTATATAAGCTAATCCGATTATGCGTCTATATTGTTATTTCTGTCCAGGTGCCAAAGTTAACTTTGTCAATTCTATTTTTTCATTTTTGTTTATAGTTTTCCTAGACCTAAACGAGCTTGAGCCCTTTTCCCCCTTTTTTGGTCCAATTGAGAGTGTGTCAGCAAAGTATAATTAGCTAATGCTGTGGAACCATAAGCTGAAGATCTTTGATGCCATGTACACCTCTCCACTTAAACATTTTGCTTTATGTCCCCACGATTTCTTCAATGCACTTGTGTGGCGGTCATATGAATATAGTTGACATAGTAGCCGTGATGGCGCTTTAAAATCGATACATGATTCATGTTCAATTTTATAAGTTTTTAAACTGTAGCTAGTTCTAATGTTTGGCTTATTTTTTTTTTATCATTATTTAATCTGCAAAGTTCATACTTAATTTCAACATTTATTGTGAGTTTGTGACTTAAGCATCTCATCGGCCAATTCCCAAATAAGAGAACCCCCCAAGTCTCTGGTCAAAACACTCCTCTAAAGATGATTCCAATTCCCATTCTTCCTCTTATATTGACCTCAGAAACCTCTACTGTTTTTAGAGTGAAATAAATTTCAATTACTTTCTTATATTTGCAAATCAGTAGTATAAAGATAAATGTGATGCCTGCATGATGTTTCATGTAATGTGGTTTTGGCTAAACTCTGATAATGACAATATACTCTTGTATATCTAGATGCTGGTAATATGTTAATTATCTTTCCACCTATTTTTATAAATTTACTGGAAATACTTTCAAACTAATCATTTGTCTCATTAATCTCCTTTGAACTTTTGCTTTCTGGGGGGATAATGTGAGCGGGTTTGCTATGTTAGACTGATTTTTTTATTTTTATTTTTGTGGTTTGATTCTTTCCATGCTTGATGTAAATTGTGTATCCCTTTGGTCCATCTCAATTTGGACTTGCTCATGATTAATGGTAATATGTTTGTATCATTCAACTACCTTTTGGAAGATCACATCTTAGAACTAAACATGGGATCTCAAGTTATATGTGTAGCATTAATATTGACTGGGTTCACACATAAGTACAAGGCCTAGTATGTGCTAGGTGATTCTTTTTTATTGTTGAATAAATTCTGAATTTCTCATTTAAACTTACTATGCTGGTGTCAATAAGAGAATCTGAAATTCTGGTCCAACACTGCATCTGCATATTATAATTTTTGCTGTCTGGGTATTAGTCATTATGCTTGATCTCCATCTAACTACATTTGGATTATCTACATTTAAAACTGCTTATTGTGGGGTAAATGAATTGTGTAATTGCATAGTAAAAGCTTTTGTTCTTTAGGAGCATAATTTCCACTCAGGTATGTTTTAGAGTTGGATCTTTCTCATTTTTTTTTGGAAAAGTATAGAGTATAGAGGCTTTTAGAATTCCTAATGATATCTTAGCATCTCTCTCCCCATAAGAATATGAGGACCCAGTACTATATTGCAATGTGTCTTTCTCTAGTTGTAATATGTCTCATCTAGTTAATGCTAATGGTTTTGTGGTCTAGTGTCATGCAAACTCCTCTTTAAGTAGGAGGTTGTGGATTCAATCCCACTTATAATCTCAGGTCTTTAGTGCTTGTCTATTTAATTCAAGAAAAAAAGTGTGATCTAACGGTTAAGGATATCAGTAGTGACCAGGTTTTGAATTTTTATTGTGCTGTTTATCAGATAAAGTTTGGTGGAAATTAAAAAATAAATCAATTATCAATGATCATTAAGGCAAGTTGACTGCCATTGTTGTGAATTGAGCTTATGACATGTTACATATGCTCTTTGGTTTATCATATTCCGAGGTGTTGAAGGCATGAATAAAATTTGCAGGTGGAGCCTAAGAGGAGGAAAAGATGACCATTTTGCATAAGAGTTTAGAACCCTTTGAGAGATAGAGAGAGAGAGAGATGAAATGACTCATGGTTCAATAATTGCCTTATATATATATTTAGTAGCTGTTGTTGTGTGTTTTGGCTGTTGTTTTGTACAGCTTCGACCAGAGGCTATTATCCGTTAACATCCTTTGTGTATTTGGCTCTGGCTAAGCCTATTATTATGTATCTATCTTTTCTTAGATTTTCTTATGACATTCATCTGTTGTTGGCCAACTTCTGAGGTACATGAAACCTTAAACATGTGAAGTAAAAGAAGAAATATTATTGTCATCTTGAAACTGATGATTTTCCAGTTTTGTTAGCTGCTAAGTATCAAAACGCTCGATGAAGGTCCAAAAACAGAAAAAAACATGATCGTTCCCCATATTTCGTATTTTTTTTCTATTAACAATTGAGAGAAATTTAAAATATTATTTCCATGGCATGGACATGGTTGCCTTCATGTCTGAGTTTTATCTGGATGGCAGATTATCCGCGGAAAGAAGGGCAAAATAATAATTAAACAAATCATGATTAAAAAATTATCCTAATTTTGTCAAATTGGGCGGGCGGTAAAAAAGAAAGTCAAATTGGTGAACTAATGTATTCTAAAAGATTTGGAAACTCATCCTAAAGGCTAATCAGGAATATCCTAGAACAAATCAAGGATATTATTATTATTCTTGAATCTTGAGTGAACCGATTTCTTATATTTGAAAATTATATTGTGCTATAATATAATTTTTTCGAGATAAAATAATTTTTAGAAAATGAAAATAAATCATTCAAGTTTTTGATGATCAAATTGATACAATATATATTGTTTGAAAGATAAAATTATGATTGAAGGATAAAAGTGTAAATTCATTCTTTTATTTATATTTCTTGTGATAAACAAGGAAAGAGACGTTAGAAAAAAAAATTAAAAGGCAGAAAAAAGGGAAGAAAAACTCGGCTTGGCGTGAGAGAAAGATATGGATGAATGGATGTTTGGTGTGATGCAATAATTGCAAAACGCTTGAATCAAAGTAACCTAATAAATCTGTTAACAAAAAACCAATATGGAATCTGGCCAGCTCACGTTAACAGTGCAACCCTTTTTACTATATATATATGTAATATATATATGTATGCATGCATGTATGTATGCAACTCACCTTTCACCACCACCATCATCATCAACTCCTGTAAGCCAAGGTTCCTTAGCTGGCAAAACATGGCAGAAAAAGAGAAAGCTTTTCTGGTAATAATACTGATGAGCCTCTTGGTTTTGTTCTTTATAGCTTGCTCTGCAGAAGAACGATCCATTAACTTGGTCTTATTGGAAGGAGACGCCGTCGCTTTCTCCCAAGTTTCGTCACACCCCAACACGTAAATCTTTAATAATAATATATTGTTCAAAGTTGAAAACAACATCTGAATATATATATACCCTTACCAAACTAAGCCTGTTCCTTTTGTTTTCTTTCTTCATATATATATATATATATAGCGAAGCTTCAATGTTACATGCAAAGAAGTTGGTGGAATCTCAATAAAAGCTTCTGCAAACGACCTTAGAGGAGGGAAGTTACAGTAAGCTTCACAGCTTCAAGCACATCATCAATGGCTTCTCCGTTCACACCACCCCATCCCAGGTGATCCTCTTCTTCTTCTTCTTCTCTCTCCTTCATCAACAACAAAGCACTTTGAACTTAACCCTTATATATATATATATGGCTTCATCATCAGGCTGCGAGACTGAGAAGCAGAGAAGGAGTGAGAGTGGCGGAGAGAGACAGAGGAGCAGGGCTCAAAACGACATACAGGCCTGCGTTTGTGGGGGTAGATCAGGGAGGAGTACAGTTTGAGGAAGAAGGAGGAGAAGGGGTGGTGACAGTGGGATAAACCCTAGCCATGGAAGCTTCGCTTACGATGCGACACGACCATTCGAATCGAACATATCTGAGTATTCAGGAATGTGCGAGACAGGTCCCAGATTCAGTGAGAGTGATTGTAATGGGAAGATAGTGGGGGCAAGGTACTTCTCAAAGGGAGCTCAAGCCATGGCTTCTCTGAATCCTTCTCTAGATTTTCTTTCTCCTTTTGATGCTGATGGACATGGCAGGTAACGAAACCTTAATTTTGACGAATATATATATATAGTTTTAAGGTATGAGGTTAAGGTAAGTGTTGATGATATATAATATCAGTCATGTGGCGTCAACGGCTGCTGGGAATTTTGGGATTCATGTGGTGGTGAATGGGTTTTGCTAGGGCGTGCTCGTTGAATGGCACCACTCGCCAGGTCAGCTTCTCAGCTTATTATATACTTCTCGCCATCTCGAATTCTTTTTATAAGATATAAATAACTTAATTATATTGATAAAAATTAATTAAAAATAATAAATATATAAAAATATAACTTATTTTTTAAAAATATATTTATTTATGGAAAGAGGGTAAATGAAGGAATTAATACAAAGTATAACAAACTAATTAATAGGGACGAAAAAAATAATATTAAAAATTTCAGACAAGCTATCACTATCTCTTACGAAGAAAAAAATAGTTCTATCTCTCACAAAATTTTCTTACATACAAGACTGAGGGAGTTTAATATAAATATTTAAATTAATGGTGCAATTATTGAAGAAGTTTTATGATTTCAAATAATTAAAAAGTCAAATAATTATATACAACAACAGTCAAATCACAGAGCCCTAACAAATACTAGTTACGAAGCACATAATAATCTGGCTTCTTACATAGTAATTTATATATTTATTATTAGATAGTATTAATAGATGGTGATGAATGTATTTTTGTCACTATTATATATATTTTTTTACATTCTTCTATAAATAATAATGATATACATATGAATTTGATACAAGTGGGTTTGTGTGTCATTTTACAGATTTGCTGTATACCAGGCTATTTATCCAACCGTGGGAGCTATTGCAGATGTTGTTGCAGCAATAGATCAAGTAAATATTCCCTCCATTCCTATACATAAATAAAACTCCCACTCATTCTAAATATAAGAGTTAATAAATAAGTTTATTCTAATTCTAAACATAAGACCCTACTCTATTTTGTTTTTAAAGTTTTTAATTTTTTAAAACCTCTATATTAATTATACATATTAACATGATTTTCTGTGGATGGAATACTTTCCCATGCAAATATGATTAAAATGTGTACTTGAAGGAAATTAACACGCATTCTTTTATAAATAATTGATTTGACTAATCTTTTTAATATCTATAAATTAAATTAGTTATTTAACTCCTTTAAATGTGGCAGTCAGTGGCTGATGGAGTGGATATAATAAGTCTTTCAGTAGGGCACAACGAAGCGCCACAAGACACAGTGTCGATGCTGAGTGCGTTGGAGATACGTCTTCTGTTTGCAAGAAAAGCAGGAGTGCTTGTGCTTCAAGCTGCTGGCAACAAAGGGCCATCATCTTCCTCTGCCCTATCATTCAGCCCCTGGACTCTTGGTGTTGCTTCCTCCACCACTGATTGCTTCTATTCCACTTCTCTCCTTCTTGGAAATAGCCTCTCCTTCACTGGCATTGCCCTCTCAGGTGCTTCAAACATGAACTCTGAGGGAAATTCTGTCATTTTATATATAATATAGATCTGGTGGAGGAAAGGCAAGTGAAAGATATTCAGATCCAAGAGGCTAGAACATGTATTTGGAGCTCCAGTCAATAATATATTGGAGGCTCAAAACACAAATACACACTAGATTTACACGTTGTAGCCTCTTGAATATGAATCTCTTTATTTGTCTTTTCTCCACTTGACAGTGATGGCAGAATCGCCCTTTGAATTCATATCAATAGCATTCTACTTTAATTGATCACCATATCATCTTTTAATTATACATATTTATAGGATTGATATGAAACCTAATGGTTAGTTCTGTCACTTTATATGATACCGGTAAAAGAGATTCCGGTTCAAGAGGTTAAAATATATATTTGGAGGCCCAAAACATACATATATATATTTTTTTGATTTCCACTGATTTACTAGAGTTTTGCCCCGAGTATATCCAGATTCCACCCGCGTCGCGCACTTGGCTATGGTGGATGAGTCTTCCAATGAGAATTTTTTGCATACGCCAAAACTCAAACTCAAAACTTCACTTAAGAGATACCGAGCCGTTTACCACTCGGACTAACTCCCGTTAATCCAAAACATACATATTCATGATTCAAGAGGTTATAGTAAGCATTTGGAGCCCAAGTCAATATATTGGAGGCCCAAAACACAAATATTCCGCTTATCTTTAATATAAGATATATTTAACTAATTTGATTAAATTAAAAAAATTATTTAAGTTATTTAATATAATATTTTTTTTCTAAAACACTCAAAATCATATTTCTTAGTTCCCTTTTCCCTCTTCTTACTCGATATTATTGAGAGAGTGTCAATAAGTGTAATTTAGAAAATAATTGATAAATATGAAAAATAAGTCATACATTTAGAATTAAGATTAACTTTAAAATTAGGTCATATATTAAGGATTGAAATAGATTATTTTATAGCTTACCAACATGTTGACCACAGACTCTTAATACACATTGTAGCCTCTTGAATCTAAATCTCTTTCATTTGCCTTTCTTTGCCACTAAAATGTAAAGTGACAGAATTACCCTCTACTACGTTCATATCAGTAGCATTCCCACTAATTTGCTCACCATATTCATCCTTGAATTATACATACTTGTAAGATTGGAGAGGATCTTGTAAGAATTAGCTTTTGACACACTCTACAACATGCTTACATATATGCAGGACCAGGTTTTAGGAATGAATCGGTTATCTCCTGCATAAGCTTGTGTTAGCGAAGGATGCATTAGAACTGCTGAATACACTGAAGAGTGCCAACACCCAGAAGCTTTGAACGCTGATATATTAAGAGGCAGCGTGATAATCTGCATCTTCTTGTCTGGCTTCTACAATGGAACTTCAACTCTCACTGCCATTGTTGACACAGCAAAAGCCCTGGAAATCGAGGGCTTTATTGTTGACACAGCAAAAGCCCTGGAAATCGAGGGCTTTGTTCTCACTGCAAACCCTAACTATGGTGATTATATTGCAGAGCCTGTTCCTTTTTCTGTTTCTGGTATCTCGATCCCATCTGTTGCTGATTCCCAGGTACGGAACTTGTTTCTTTGTCACATATACACGAGCAGGCTATATTAGAATATTACGAAAACCAAACGAGGTGTGAGAATGGAAGTGAGACGGCAGAATATGGTGGAAGAGCTTCCATTGGAGAAGGAAGAATTGCATCATTCAGAGGGAGAGCACCAGTAGTGAGCAGATTCTCATCAAGAGGACCAGACATCATAGACTCAAATACCAACCATGTTGTCGATGTTCTGAAACCAGACATTCTTGCTCCAGGCCATCAAATCTGGGCTGCTTGGACTCCTATCAGTGCCCTACAACCTTTGCTCACAGGTCAGAACTTTGCATTAATGTCTGGGACAAGCACGGCCACTCCTCATGTTGCAGGCATTGCTGCTCTTGTTAAGCAACATAATCCTTCATGGACTCCTTCCATGGTTGCTTCTGCAATATCCAAAACTGCTACAAAGTATGATAACTTTGGAGACATTATCATGGCTCAACCCTAAGGCTGCGATTGGTCTTCCCAGTAGGTATGTTATATATATATATATATATATATATATATATATATAGCTTCGGATCTTTTATGTTCTTATTTAAAAGTCAATGCCTATAATAATGCATAAAGAAAGAGAAAGTGTTGGAATTGGAATCTAGGGCACGATTTGAACCTTAAAGAGGAAGTATATAACTGTCCAATTGTTTCAAAGAATCATAGGAAATGTAATGAAACAATGAATACAAAGTATTTGTTTGGTATACTATCAAGGAATTGTGGAATGGAATTTATATTTTATCTAGAAAAATAAAAATCAACTGATCTTTTTAACTCTATCAAGACCAAAAATAGAGGTTATGAATGTATAAATGTTGATTTATGTAATCTGGATTGCACAGTCAAAATTATTTAATTTTATCTAGGGCATGATTACACTCCTTTGATAACCTCAATCTATTTGGCTTCTCATATTTATTATTTTTTTCTTTAAACTATTCCTATTGATATTTACTAGCAATAGTACCACTCAAATTCAAATAGTTGCAAGCAGACATTTGTTATATAAGGATAGTTTAGATAGATTATTGAGTTATATTCATTATAATTAACTAATTTATTTAACTTTCTTAATATACTCAAATTAATAAAGTATATTATTCTTTGTATAACTCTGAGTCATATTTAATTATATATGTTATTATTGACTGGTTGAGGTTGATTGGTTTTTAGGGCATGAAGACTACATCGCTTTCTTGTGTTCTTTGCCAAACATTGATCCAGCAAATATAACAGCAGCCACAGGGGAATCATGCAATTTCTCACTTGACTATCCTTACAATCTCAACCTACCTTCTGTCACAATATCATCACTGTCTGGTTCAGTTTCTGTGCGAAGAACAGTGATGAATGTAGCGAACAAGACTGAGACGTACTTGGGATCGGTGATACCACCAAATGGAACTTCAGTTAAGTTGAATCCTTCTTTCTTCACCATAAATCCACAGCAAACTCAGGATCTGGAGATGCAATTCTGTGTGACTCAACCTGTTGGTGGTTTCAGCTTTGGTGAAGTTGTTTTCACAGGTAGTCTGAATCACATTGTGAGAATAACCTTGTCATTGTTCCCAATTTCAGTATGAAGATGAACTTTCAATACGTTGGGTTCATATCCCTTGAGAAATCTAGTGATACCTTCTGTTATTAAATGTTAACATTAACTTTGTCTCAATGATTGAATAATAATGTTTCACAACAAAATACTACATTGGCATCAAAGTGTCAATGTAGGTAAGACTTTTTACGTCAGTTAGATCAGACTTTTCACATCGGTTAGTAGATGGTGGTATATAAAGGCGTAATAAAATATCCTAATTTACTAATTTGAAAACAACGAAGGTAGAAAGTTGACCCTATTGGCTTATGAAGACAACATAGAGAGAAGAAAAAAGTGGGTTGAGAGAAAATTAGTTAACTTCATATGGATAATAGTTAGGCTTGCTATTTTTTAGAAGAACATTTATATTTAACAAAACTCATTATTCTATCATATTATCTGTATAATTTGCATTATATATTACTTAATGGAATTAAAATATAATTTTAATTTTAATATTAATTTATAATTATTTTATCAAATTTAATTTTTTATTTTTTAAAATTATTTTTATATAATGATTTCAAAAATCTTAAAATAATTCTAAAATTAAAAATATAAAACATTACGCTAAGAAGAAATACATGTGGGTGTCAAGTATTGACTTAATAATATTCAAATCCCTATTCAAAAGTCAAAATATTCCTAAGAGACACCTCAAAATGGGGAAGTTATATAGGCTACAATAAATCTTATCCCACCATGTCATTGGCATTGTGGGTAATAAACAATGTTACAAAATGCAATGGGCCTAATAAAGTACAAAAGAATACATCAATATGTCCTGCACATACATTCTCTACACCGAGGATACCTGTAGATACTTCTTCCCTTGGGCCTTGTCTGTACATGTTTGGTTTGTCTAACAGCTTTCCTAACTCTCTGTTCAAACACGCGCCATTCTATGGTTGAGTTCTTGGTAAATATACTCGCAAGCCTGCGTTTATTTGGTCGTATAGTTGGCATTTTGCCGCCGCCATAATATATTCGGTACCCAGACACCAACGATGATAACTGACTTCCAGAATCGGTCATGGCAAATGCATCAGAAGCTGTACAGCCTATGAAGTCCAGTGCTGCTAGCTACAATAGAAATGAGCTCTATCATTCATCAAATGATTAACACAAGAAGAACCAAGCAGAATTAACTGTAGCATTCAGAAAATAAAAAATGTAAAATGAAAAGAGGACAGCTTCCAAGGCCCCAAGAGATTCAAATCAACATTCAACCATTTGGTTTTGAACATGATGAAAGGAGCTTATGAAACAGATTCCTTATATGATAAGGACTCAAAAAACCCCAACTTTAAGCAAAACAACAATGGCAACTGCAGCAAACCTGAGATGAATAATTTGCAAATGGTTCGAGTTCAGTTGAAGAGAGCAAGTTCTCTTTAGTCACTAAATTAGGGTACAAGCTGGTCAGTGCAGTCAGCCGTGACTGACCTCCATACAAATTAGAACCAGCTACAAATATATTAGTCTTCCGGTTAAAACCAAGAGCAGCAAGCATAAGGACTGCCTCTTCAGGTGTCAAGGGGCACAGGCCTTCAGACCTTAGCTCTGAAGCAGAGGGCAATCTGCAATTAAAAGAATTGTGTTATCTGAAGTCCATGTAGTTGAAAGAATAAGGATGCTGTGTGTGTGTGCGCGCTTTTTTTTTTTTTTTTGGGTGGCGTGGGGCGGGGGGGGGGGGGGGTTATGTGGTTTGGGTTGGGGCATAAGACCGATTGTTCCATCAAATTTTTGGAGTATGAGGGAGATCAAGAGAAAAACATTTTACAGAATTAAACAATCATTACACTTGGCCATATTAATCCAACATTTTTTGGGCGTTGCAGAAAATTGCTCCCATCCCCCAAGCCCAAACAGAGAAGAGAGCAAGAATTTAAGAAGAGATACGAGAACCAGGAGAAGCAAAAGCGAATTGAAATATACTAATGTCATAATAAAAAAATATTTAGTAATTGCAAAAGCGGCTTAAACAACCTACCAGACCTGAAAGGAGTCGTATTAGAAGAGAACTACTAAAATAATATAATAAGCGGGGGAATATATCTGATGCAATTGTCATAACGCATACTTTGCGGTCTTCTCTAGATGTGCCAATGCAGGGAAATGGATTTCACGATAAGCTGCCAATTCTTTCCTCTCGCCTTCACCTCCCCCAAATTCACACAAAGAATGAGCTACCATGTCAATTTCAAATCTGAGATGCAAAGATAGATATTTAGATGCCTTCTTGGAATGACTTCCTCTTTCCTCCAAAATTGATTCTGCAAATGGACCGATGAGATATTGATCCAACAGTCCAATGTGACCAGTATGCTGGCGCAATCTTTTAAGAAGCAAAGCACCAGTTTCTTGTATTCTGGGGACAAATCGCAGGGCATGAAAATTACATCTGCAACGAAGTCTCTAGATGAAGTTTTCCAATCAGAAACAGAATAGTAGGGCTTCAGATAAAAAATGCCTAATCCAGTTGTAATAACAACACATCAAAGGGGATTTACCTGCAGCTCAAATGGTATCGGGTCAAATGCTAAGCGATTCCCAAATCCAACAAAATGGACAACTTGATTTTTAAGTAGAATAGGTAGAATGTGCTTCAAGTAAAAATTTGGCTTGGCCTCTTTTCCCATGTCAACATCTGACACCTGAAAGAAAACAATCCCAATGATTTAATACAAAAGGAACTGACTGTAAAAGTAGTTAGTTTTCCGGACGGGCAGTAACTTACAGCACTACCAATTGCCTCCAAGTCTAAAGACTGCAATTCCACAGGAAGTTCCTTCACTATCCTTATATCGGGAGTTAAGTATTTTATAAAATGCTCCTCCTGATAGATGTCACCGAATTGACTGAAATTATACAGTTTGTTACTGTCAATTTCCATGTAAAGCAATTATAAGAAAAAGTATTGACCAAAAAGAAGATGATCAGAACCCATGAGCTAAAGACATATGACTAAAATAAACATGGCAATCGTAAAATTGGCAATTGGCAATTCTAGTTAAACATAAGAATAACTACAATTACAAATCCATATTACTTAACGGGAAATCCATAAGGCATACGTTAACATCCAGTGGTGTAGAAAATTAGTGTGTGGGTGGGTGACGGGAGATTGGGGGTGTTCCTGGGTAGACAGCCACAACAACTAGAAAAGATTTCACATAGGTAATATAACATTCCTTAAATCAACAGAATCCCATTTGGACGCTTGTCAAAACACCTGAATAATTCATTATTTAAGGAAAAAGTTAAAAGGATAGAAAGAGCATGACCTTACGTCTCTCCATACGCTACTAAACATAAATTTGGGAATAACCAAAGTTGAATTGAGTAATCGTGCCACAACCACAGCATTGCAAACCTATTGTCATCAAAATCAACATATTTAGCATGTTAATCATTTAACAATAGAGCTTTTCTTCTTTGGACCAAACCAAACTCATAATTCAGAAGTAAAATATCCATAAAGGTGAAACAGTCTGATAAAGATCACTTACAGCTACTCGTTGTTGATTTATTCCACCATTTGCAGTAACCAAAATGTATCCATTATTTCCCTCTACTAGAATACAATAGCAGACAGCAGACTTTGAGTGTCACCTTATAGACCGAAAAACTTCATTTACTCACACACACGTACATAATATTAAGAACAAAATCAAATTTAACATACCACTAGGTTCCCCATTACGCTGATCAGCACAAGGTCTCCAAGCAGAAGCAGGAGTAAAAGGCTCCTGCCACAAATCTTTAGGCTCACGTCTATTCTGTTTCCATATGAAACATATCAGAACGACTGAAGACGTGCAGATAAAGAGAAGATTTGCTAAAGATACTGATACCTCTGCCAAAGCATGGGCAGCCAAAGCCAACAATCTCTCATAAGTTCCCTTCTGTGGCTTTTTCCCTTTTACAGTTTTTTTCCTTTTCCCCTGTAAGAAAATAACAAATGGGAAAAAAAAAGTGAACAGACACATTCAAAGACCAAGAAACTTTAGACCTTTGAATTTCAACATCTGCTAAAATATTTAGCACACATGATGCATAATGAGGGCTAAACTTTAAAGGGAAAAGTTAATAATGACTCCCTGAGACATCATAGTTTCTTAATTGTACTCAATCTAATGCATTTCACTCTATCATTCCGGACAGTTAGTTGTCGCAATAGGCATCCATGTGATCATTTTTCATTTATCTGTATCTGGATTCAAAATGCATACATCCACTGTACGAAAAATATGCAAATCCCAGAAACAAAAAATTGCAAAATTCTCACATCCACACGCCAAATATATGGTATTATAAAAAAGATTGGGCATTAGTTATTAGGTATCTAATATCCATCGTACCCTGCCGAAACCACCTTCCAAAGGATATTCATCGTTTTTTTTTTTTTCAGAATTTACATGTATAGACCTATATATGCTTCACTTCAAGGTACATGGTAGAAAAGTTTCAAATTTCGTCTGGTCATATTAATACCCTCTACCATGCGCTTTACTCGTTTTAACGCAATTCTATCGAAAAAAGGTATGAACTGGTAGACAGCAAGTTGTAATTATTCGTAAGGGACAGGGAAAAAAACCTTCTTAGAATTAAAAGAAACTATAATACTAATCACGTACATACCTGAACCGAAAACGAAATTGAATCAGTAGATGAATTTCTCGATAGCTCGGTGATAGGATGGACCGCTTCATCTTGCAGACGCGTAAGCATAATCCAATTTACCAAGATGAAGGAACCCAGCAGCCCAATAAGCAACAGAAGCCCTTTAACTCGTTTCGTGCGATACCATGACTTTCCCGCCTTCAACTTTCCCTTGTGCTGCTGAGGCGGATTCAATTGCAACTTCCAGTTTTGCAAGAAGCCCCATGCATTCCATCTGAAAGGCGAAGAGGAGAATGAAGAATGGGATCTGTGGAAGCTCGAGAGCCGACTGGGGCCAAGTCTGGGGGAATGATTCGGAGAGGATTGACGGCTCCTCGAAGTTGGCGAGGTGGACGGAGAGTGGAAGGAGCTGGAGCGAGCGGTAATGGGTTCGTAACGATCCGTAAACGCGTGGGGTGGATCATCATCGTGGTCGGCCTTTGGTTGGAGACCGTATCGTTTGTAATTGGATTCGGGGAAGAGATCTGTAGAAGATAGCATGATTCAGATTCGGGTCAGACCCAAAACTGGAGAAGCAAAAGGCGAGAACATGAAGAAGAAGTAGAGTTGCAATACGAAGGATTACTTCAAAAAGAAGACGAAGAGTTGAAATCTGAAGAACTACTTCAAACGGCAAAAAAAAGAAGCTGTCTGAAAATGAACTAATCTATTACGCCAAATATATTTCAGAGTTTTATAATGGTACTATGTTAATATATATTAATATATTATTTATTTATTTATTTATTTTATTAATTTTATTAAATTAAAAAATTAATTAAATTGATATATTTTTTTTAAAATAAATTAATTATTTTTTTATTATTGAGAGAATATTAATAGAGTTAATTTAAAAAAATTAATAAATTTAAAAAATATGTTTTATATTTTAAATCAAAATAAATTTTTTAATTAAATTATATATTAAAAATTGAAGGAGTATATATATATATATTAGAGAAAATTTTCAAAAATTAAGATTTTTTTGTGAAACAAAATTTATATAATTATAAACTAAAATATATTTAGTTAATTAATTTATTTTTATAAGTTATAAGTTTTACTATTTCTACAAAATGTGCTTTTTATTTGGTCCAAATCCAAGTTAAGATTTATAATTTGGTATATATTATAAAGATATTTTAGTCAAATCAATTTTTTAGGCTTCCTACATAATTTAAATTGTTAAATTATTTTATCATAAATTTCATCAACTTGTAATGTAATTTTTCCAACAAAAAAATAAACAAAGAATGAAAGAAAAGAATGTTTCTCTTTTGATAAAACTCACTTGTTGAAATGGCACTAACCGATATTTTTTATATTGCTGTTTTAACCAAATTTAGGCAGCCAACACGTTACAATCAAATTAAGTGAGTGGCGTGTATCAAAAAAACAAAAATCAAATTAAGCGGTCACATTATACCTAACTAGTGTTTATAAGTGTTAAAATATTTTAGACCTAATTTTACTTTTGATTGATTACTGTATTAGTTTACGATTGAGATTTAAATCATTTGAGATTTTACACAATATTATCATCAATTAACATAAAACAAAATTTAATGGCATAAAAAAATTGTAGCAAATTACATTATTCATAATCATAATCCATCAATCATATAACTCATTAATATGATATAAAAAGAGTAAATGGCATATAAAATATATTTTATAATAAATAACATTTTTTATAAAAGATAATTATATTAATAACTAGATAAAACGATGCATAAAAACATGACATTTTTAAATCTAAACAATAAATTTTATCTTAATTTTTTTAAATGGTTATAACACTTCAATCATAGATAAATTCAAATATTTGGGATCAATTATATAGAAAGACAGTGAAATTTTAGAGGATATTAATCATAGAATTTAGGCAGGTTGGTTTAAATGAAAAAAGATTACTGGGGTTATATGTGATCGAAAAGTACTATATAAAGTAAAAGAAAAATTTTATCGCATACCAGCAATACTTTATAGAAGTGAATGTTGAGTTTTAAAATGACAATAAGAGTATAAAGTTAGGGTAGCTGAGATGAGGATATTGAGATGGATGTGTGGGCATACAGAAAAAGATAATATTCGTAATAAACAAATATGAGGAAGAGTTAGAGTGGCACTTATTGAAAAGAAAATGGTAAAGAATCGTCTTAGGTGGTTTGAACACGTACAAATAAAGGCAAGGGATGTGCCGGTGCAAAAAGTTGATCAAACAGTATGGACTCCAGTTAAAAGGAGTAGAGGAAGACCAAAGAGAACGCTCAACGAGGTCATTGAATAGGATTTCCTGGTCAATAACCTATTTAAAGATTTATTTTTTATAGAACATAATGGTATCGTATGATCTATGTAGCCGATTATATTTAATGGGATAATGTTTGTTGTTACTGCTGTTGTTGGTTATAACACTTCAATCCTTCTTTTAATACTTTCAAACAATATTGATGTAAAAATATTTTTAGATCGAAATAAAATTAAATCTTAACCTTTTTATGTTATATATGTTGGTGACACTACAAATACATAAAAAAATGTAGTTGGTTCGAGTTGTATTCAATAACAATATTCTTTATATAGTGATAAAATAACAAGAATTTCACTATAACTTAAGTGAATAGAAAGAAGAAGAGTTAAGGGATAGAGCTCAGTAGAGTTGGGAATTTAGGTTAAGTCCTATGGAGTTAGCAACCTATTTTAATGTGAGTCTTTTTGACCCGTACCCGCGACTGGCTAACCCATCGGGTTAGCAGGTTAGCCCACTTTTTTTTTTAATTTTTATTATTTATATTATAATTTATTAATTTTAAAGTCTTAATCAAATTAAAGTTTACATTATATTTAATTTATACTAATTTTATCTTATTGAGTCATTTATTTATATATATTTTATTTTATTATTATTTTACTTATGATAGATTTATCTACGGATAGTGATAAAGTTAAAGAAATAAATATTTTGACAATTTTAGATCATGTTTTGAATCCAATTAATATTGATACATATAAATTATTTTTTAAAAATATATATGAAAATAATTTTTTTAAAAAAATATATAAATAATTTAAAAAATTAAAAAAAAAAACTGGCGGATTGGCGGGCTGTCATAGCAAACTCGGGTTGGTCTTTTACCAACCCGCCTGAAAGCGGGCTGATTAAACTGGGCCTTCTTCTAGCCCAACCCACAGCCGACCAACCTGTATCCGACAGATTGACCTGCATTTTCAACTCTAGAGCTCAGTGTCACTTATGTTGGTTCTTTGTAACCTCTATTGTCAGGCACTAAACAATATATTGTCTTTTATAGCTAGAAAATATATGACCGGTAGGGAATAATAATAACTATTAAAGAAAGTTTCATGACAATTAAAATAGTAGTTACAAAATAAATATTAATGTAATAAAATCATTTAAATATCATTAAAACCACTCCATTAACTAAGGGTGTGCATGGGCAGGGTTGGGCAGAGCAGCCCCCTACCCGGTGACCTGCCTAAAAAATGTATGAGCTACATTTTGCAGCCCGATGCCCAGTTCAGCCGGGTAAAAGCCCTAATAATTTTGGGCTGGACATGAGCGGGCTAGGCATAGGTGGGCTGGGTATGCCCAAGTCATGATGTCATGCTCATGTTGTGAAAAATATTTGCAATTATGAACTTATAAAATAATACCATATTCATATTTCTTCAAGAGTTAAATAATATCTATAATCTACAAAGAATAAGAGAACAAAAATAATAATTAAAATCTTGAGATTCATTGCATATAAAAAATAAGTGTTGAAATATAAGTAATTTGTAATTATAACTTTGTATCAATCTCCCAAATATTGACAAAGATAGAGCATCTAAAAAAATAAAATAAATAATTATAATTTGTAATGTAATCATATGATAATTAATAAAGTTAAAAAAAGAAGAAAAAATTAGTATAGTTATAAATATTAAAAAATACAACTTACCTACTTATATTTCTAAAATTACCTTATAGTCACCAGTAGCTATCATATTCTCCCTTTTAAGATAGAGAAAAAGTAAAAAAAAAAATAAAAGAATGGGTGCTCATGGGCAGGACAGGGCAAGGCAGCCCCTATGCCCGGTGCCGAGCCCGAAAAATGCATGGGTTATATTTTGCAGCCCGATACCCAGTACTGTCCTATATTTATCGGGTTGGACAGGGCATACCGGGCTGCGGACTTTATGCACAGGCCTACCATTAACACATTAAATCTACAACAGTCAATTCAAAGACTCTTCTTCTTAACCTTTTTGGGCCTGTTTGCTTTAGCCTTTGGATAAACTTTTATGGAGAATAAGTATTTTAAAAGCTCTTTTAGATAAACTATTATAAATAAGAGTTTATGAAAAAAAATATTTTAAACAAAATGAGTATTTGAAAAGTTATTACCAGAATGAATTTTATGATTAGTAATTACGAGAAATGGTATAAGGTGAATAAATAAATAACTATTACTGTTCATCATCATCGTCTACGATGACAATGTTGACTACCAACGAGGACGCTACCGTTACTATCCCCTTCACAGCCCAACGACTATACTACTCAAACGGCAACTAGCCCCATTCCTTCATTCCATTCCGTAAGCTATCACCCTCACAACCGACAGTAACTCACCAACTCCATCACCTCTAGTTTCCTCCCTAGCTGCAGCCTCCTCCATTCATCCCACTCCCCACCTCTAGCAAGATCTAAAGAAGCCGACGACGAGAAGAAGAAACTAAAGCAGACAGATGTGGATGGAGGAGAAGAAGATGATGAGATTTCGCGAGATAGTGATGACAACGAGAAAGGGACGAGGTGAGATAGTAACGATGGCGATACAGTGACGCTGGTGACGAGTAAGTGTCAGTAAAGAGAATATAGTGTTAGAAAAATGAAGGGTAAAATAATTATTACACAACCCATAAATTATTTTCCTCACTTAGAAGATAATCTTAGAAATTTATCTAAAACTAGAGTTTAAAATTATATTTTAGTCTATAAGCTTTTATAGACATATAAATTTTGTTTGTTTTAATAGTTTGAGCCAAAAGCTATTTCTAAACTTTAGTTTAAAAAAGAGTTAAACATAGTTTATTAGCTCAAGCTCACATTTTGGTATATACTTAGGCATCTTAAAATCTTGAGCAGTATGAAACTTATTATTTTGACATACCCATATACAAAATTTATAACTATATATAGAGTATGCATATTATATAAATATTTTTTATACTATCCATTGATACCTGACTTTTTTTTTTTTAGATTTTATTATGAGGTGTTTAAACAACCGATTAATCCAATTTTAATGTTCGTGTTTGTCTCTTTTAATATATATATCTCTTATGGGGCATACACTCGAGATTTAAATGAATCTAGTAAAGCTTTATATTTTTAAACTAACTCTGTGTTTGTATAATAGTTAAAAAACTAATGTTAGAATTAAAAAAACTTATGTTTGCTCTTAATATTTTTTTTTAATTTAGTTAAGTTATGGTTATAGGATCAGGCTTCTCTCCCCTTCCTTTACACTTCTCACTTCAACCTCTAGATCAAATTTTAAATTTTAAATGGTAAGATTTAACATTCTATAGAATTATAATTAAACTATAAAAATTATGAAAATAAATAAATATAAATTTTGAAAACTTAATCTAAATAGTTTAAAAATAAAATTAAAAGAAAAATATATATTTTGGGTTTAACTTTTAAAAAAATTATAAAGAATAAGTGATTTAAAAGCTTTTTTTGGAGAAACTCTTATAGGACAAAGGCAAGTAAGTGTCAATAAAGAAGAAAGAGAGTATAAAAAATAAAGATAAAATGATATTGGATAATTTATAATTTTATTTTTTATCTATCAACTATTTTTTTTAATTTATCTAAAATTATAATTTAAAATAATAATTTATTTCTTAAATTTTTATAGACATTTTAAAGGTTGTTTATTTAACTGGCCAGCCAAAAGCCTCAAAAGAAAGCACTTTGTAAGATGTTAAATCTTTAGTTATACCTTGTCCGCTGGTAGTTCGGTTGTTGACACACGCTGGCACTGGTCACTCACTTTTCTCACTCGCACGCGAACGGGAAGAAGAGAAGCCCTAGCACCGCAGCGGCCTCAGTCATCGGCGTTGCTCACCTGAACGGCGCTATTTAACCTCTCAGGTTGGTCAAATGGCATTCCACTACTGACCAATTGACTGTTGGTCAAATGCCCTTAATAGCTTCGGTCTTTGCCCACAGCTTCATTTTCACGCGTCTCTCCCTCACTTCACTCCTTGCCACTGAAGTGGCGCGTGCTACATACTCGCCGGCGGTTTCTTCCGTCTTCTACCGGCGATCGTCGTAGTTTCCCAGATACTTATTTGAACTTAGTTTATTTCTAACTATTGTGTCTTGGTGCTGATCTGATGTTTCCTTTTATTTGTGAATAGTCATAATAAAATTGGGATAATCGCGAGTAGAATCGTCGTTTTTATTATGTTCATTGGTTGTTCGAGGATTACTAGGAGCTCTTGCGTAGAAGCTGTCGTTCATTTGTATGCTTATGTAATGCATGGATAAAATATATTGAAAACACGAAATCTTTAATTTCTGTTCACTGTCCTCGTCGAATTTAGGGAGGTTTTCTGCTATCGCTGTTTGTTTTCTCGGAACAGTGATAAGGCTTTATCCCCCTCTCCCTCCCTCTTTGGCATCGCTTGTTTCAGGAATTATCGGGTCACCGGTTAGTTACGGATGTTAATCGGAAATATTAGTCACGCCTGTTGAGTTACTGTAATAGTAATTACTTTGTACTTTGGTAGCCGTGAAAAGAAATGGTTTGTTCATTATGACATGTTTTGATTTCAAGACATGATCTTTTCTAACTAGGACTAGCACAAGATAATTTATTAAATCATGAAATGTCTCATTCATTATGCAGAAAAATTTTTGTAAGGTGTTTTGCACTTAAAGGGCTTCATTTGCAAAGCATTATTTTACTTAGAAACTTTATAGTGTTGCATCACTAGTCCTCCCTCTTTGACTATTTCTTCATTTCTAATTGCCGAGTTCATGTATTGTCAAAGTATACTTTTATTTTGGACAGTGCAATCTAGTCATCATTTCTCTGGTGCTTGTTGCTGTTGTGAGTTGCATTTATTTAAGTATATCACCACTTCCATTATGCATGATTAATTATATTAATTGTATTCATTACTAATGGGCGACATTTCCTCTTATCATGAATGATGAATTGAGTTAATTGATATCATATCATAGTTTGTTCTGTTTTTTTATTCTTTATGTAATGGATTTGTTCTGTCTTTATGCATGAATGACAACAATCATCATCATGGCCAGAGGAAGTGATTGGAAAGATGAGTTCAAAACGAGGGAGTGGAAGACCTTTTACTGCAGCAAATGATAATGATTCCTTGTCCAAAGGGAAGAGCATATCTGAATCTAACCCAAATGCTGAGCAGTTGTCTCAACGTGTTGCTGATGTTAACCTAGGCTCAGGACAAGATGGTGGATGGGAGGTATATGGAAGGAAGTCCAAGAACAGAGCTGGAAGCAGTGCTGCAAAACCATGGGTTCCTCCAATTCATAATTCTAACCCTAGGGCATGGGGAAATACAGATGTGGCTCAAAAGCCTGGCCTTCGGAGTCATGTGGAAGGGGGACGGGCTTCTGGGAATCAATGGCAGGCTAATGCTAACTTTAGGAGACCTACTGGCAGAGGAAATGCAAGACCCCAGGTATCTGCCAGTGGTTCTGAAAGTACAAATGTGACTCCAAATCCTTGGATTTGCCCTCCATTGGAGCATGGCTGGAATTGGCAATCTAGAGCTGGTTCAATGCAGCCTAAAAGTAATCCCCAGGGAGAAAATTACATCACTCCAGAGTCCCCTGACATGAATAATGATGTTGATGATGAGGGGGAGGATGACTCTGATGCTATGGAAGATAGTGATGATGATCTAATGAGTGATGACTATGAATCAGATAGCAGTCAAAAGAGCCATGACACTAGGAAGAAGAGCAAATGGTTTAAGAAATTTTTTGAGATGTTGGATAGTCTGACTGTTGAAGAGATCAATGAACCTGAAAGGCAATGGCATTGTCCAGCTTGTCAAGGTGGCCCTGGTTCTATTGATTGGTACAGAGGACTGCAACCATTGATGACCCATGCCAAAACAAAGGGGTCTAAAAGGGTTAAGGTCCATAGGGAACTTGCGATACTTTTGGATGAAGAGTTGCGCAGAAGAGGTACTACAGTTATTCCTCCTGGCGAAGCTTTTGGCAAATGGAAAGGTTTAAAAGATGAGGAGAAAGATCATGAAATAGTTTGGCCTCCGATGGTTATCATTCAAAATACAAGGCTTGAACAGGATGAAAATGAGAAGGTATAGCTATATTTCCTTATTTGCATCTAATATTGACTAACATTTGATGTTATAATTAATATTGTGATATCTCATATTAAGTTTGCGACACATTGCTAACCTTTATATTTTTGTGTTTAGTGGATAGGTATGGGTAACCAGGAGCTTCTCGATTATTTTAGCTCATATGTTGCTGTGAAAGCACGACACGCTTATGGTCCACAAGGTCATCGTGGGATGAGTGTTTTGATTTTTGAAGCTTCAGCTGGGGGTTATTTTGAGGCGGAGAGTCTGCACAAGCATTTCATAGATAATGGGACTCACAGAGATGCTTGGTTTACAAATCATCGCATGTTATTTCTTCCTGGAGGGAATCGTCAGCTTTATGGTTACATGGCTATTAAAGAGGACCTGGACTTCTTCAACAAGCATTCCCAAGGTTCATTTCCTTCCACTTTTCATTTGCACTCTCCTTGATACACGTATGCAGATTGTTTTATGTCTCCTTCTCCATATTTCCATGAGACTCAAATGTGCTAACATTGTTTTCTTGCCTTATTTCTTTCTCTGAAATCATATAGGTAAGTCTAGACTGAAATATGAGATGAGATCATACCATGAGATGGTCACAAACCAAATTCGACAAATGAGTGAGGACAACCAGCAACTTGTCTATTTGAAGAACAAGGTTGTCAAAGAACAAAAGCATGCAAAGGCTCTTGAAGAATCTTTTGGCAGAGTCACCGAGAAGCTGCGGAAGACTATGGAGGAAAATCGCATTGTGAGATTGAGAACCAAAATGCAACACGAGGAAAACAAGGAAGAGGTAACAAATGGGACAAATTTCATGTTGAATTTCACAGGAACTGTTGTTTGATGTCTGTTTGCTTTGCTTGTGCCATAAACTTTTACTGTTTGATTATTTCTTCCAGGACAATTAAGCTGATCTTAGTGTATGGGTTTCTGTATGACCTTTCTTGTTTGAAATTATCATCTCTAAAAATTTCTAATTATCAAAGAGAGAGGAGCAAAAAAGTTGTTTTGTGGTGGGTCTAATACATGCGTTTGTTGTCACTTAAGCTGTATGTGATCCTTGAATTAACAAACAAGATCCTAAAAGTGGTTTTATTGGCCCCGAATCCTCTAGAATATTTTCCAGGATTGATCTTAACATCTTAAAATAAAGCATTTCTCCGTTGAAAATTCTGGATCTGCTTTTTATCCAGGTTAAATATTTTTTTTCCAAGAATTTTTCCATTCCCCCTATATCTACTACTCACTTAAAAATTTTCTGCCATTACTCTATTGCGATAGAAATTTTTTTATCATTGTGGTTATTTTTGTCTGACTATTGTAACCTTTGTCGTTGAAAGATGAACCTGCAAGAACAATTTTTCAAGGACCAGATGAAAGTCATTCATGATTCAAGGAACTCTAAGGAAGAAGATTTTGAGAGGATCCAGCAAGAAGAACGTGAGAAGGTGAAGGAGGAGTCCAGTACAAGTTCTATAAATGCGGAAGAGCGGAGACGCAGGTATTATGGGGTGTCTGAGTACAAGTTCGTTAAGCGCTTATGTGCATCTGATAGTGGTATTTTATTTATCCGACTAAATATCGTGAAAAGCACTGGGCATTTCTTATTTGGATGTACCTAGACAAATTTAAACAAAAAAAATATCTCGAGTGAACAGATATTTTGGGGAGCAAGGTTTATGACTAAGGATAAATTTGGTTTATTTGGATGTAGGGCTGACGAATATCTGAAATTTGTGGAAATCCAAGACAAAGAAATGGAAAGCTTTGTAGCGAAAAAGGAGAAATTGTTGAAAGCTCACGAGGACAATCTTGCTGCGATGAGGCGTAGGCATTGGGAAGAGGAGGTTGAGATGGAGAAAAAGTTTGATGAGGAACTGGCCAAACTCATGGAAGAATACTCGCCATCAGCTCTCCCTGAAACGAATTCCTGATGCCATGCTTGGGTCGTTACATAAACTAATTTGCTTGGATCATTACATAAACGCATACAGGCAACGGGGTAATCGGTGCGGTGAAATTGGCAATGATAAAAGTCTAGTAAACATGAACTTACTTTTACATGCGAAATAGATAGGAAACATTATATAGATGGAGACTGTTCTTACTTACTGGACGGCCCTGGCCTACAGCTTTTTATGTTTTGTCAACAGACTACAGCCTTCTTAAGGCTTGGGAACTTGAAAATTGAGTTTTCAAAAATTAGAAAATGGTGAGTCTGTTCTGTTATTTGGCTCATATGGATGGTTTAGGATTTGTTTGGGATAATGTTGGGAAGTTTTAAAAGTCGGTTGGAATCATAAAAAAATGATGTTTGATATAACTATGGGGTTAATTGAATTTTTGCCCAACTTTAAAGTAAATTTTTTTATTTTTAATTTTTTACTTTTTGTTTTTCTTAAGATTTGAACCTTTTAAAATTTACTTTTCAATATATTATATAAATAAGACTAAGTGTAAATAGATTTTTTTTATAATTTTTTTTCATATATAAATCATATTATACTAAAGCTTTTGTTTCAATTTTAGTTTGTAATAAATTTTTACTTTAATTTTAGATTGTAAAAACTTTTTTTTTGGTTGCTCAGCTAGTTTATCAAAATTTTATCTTGATTATATCCGGATTTGACTAGCATCGTATACTTGGTTATGATGGATAAGTCTTTTAATAGAAATTTTTTATATCTGTCAAGGTCGATATCTCATTTAAATAATCTCGCCTTGTTACCCTATTAGTTAGTTTGTAAAAACTGGTTGGAATAATAGTTCTTACAGTCCAAACATGATAGCTTTACATTTTACCAGCATTTTGGTTTCGCTCTTATTTTTCTATTTCGAAAATCTATTTTAATTTTAAACCTTTTGTTGTACTACTGAAGTATAAGGGGATAACGATGTAAAATATTTCCAGCTTGTTTTCGACTCACAGCAACAATAGGTAAGAACAATTTTTTTAATTGTTGAACACTAGATGTTTTTTGGTAAATATTAATTGGATCTTATTACCAAATAAAACTAAAAGGAATACAATTTATACTTTATACTTATTAAATCTAATAAAAGTAAAAATAAAAATTATTATATGATAATTTAGTAAAGCTAAATAGTAAGCAATTTAAAATTGAATCAAAATATTTCATTAAAAAAAGAATCAATATATAATATATTTTTTATAAATAAATCGAAAACTTTCAGCCTCAGAATTGCATGTTAAGGGTTTGAAGCTTGGGTTATTATTCATACTTCATACGGGAGCAAACTTTGCTGGTCCTTTTTTTTTTTTAAATTCCCTACATAGACTTCCAGTTTATGACTAGTTGGATTTGGGGTTTCTATTGCCGCTCAAATTTTCCTAACTTCCTAAATAATTTTTTTTTCTTTTGATCATTAAATTATACACAAAATAAGTGATATTGTGATATCTGATGAACAAAAAATAACTTTAAATTAAAAAAATACATATTTTTAGTGTATTTTTCTTTGAAAATTGTAAAAAAAAATAAAAATTACATCATTTTTCGGATAAATATAAAAATATTATTTATTTTATATAAAATCTAATGATAAAAAAATAAGAAAAAAATTGGAAAGTTGACTCAATTTGAGGGGTGGGAGTGAGAGCAGCTGACACCCCAAATGCTCGATCGTCATACCAAGTATCTTGCAATTCTTTATCAAAAAAAATATCTTGCAATTCTTTATCAGCAAAAAAAAAATATCTTGCAATTATGACACCTTAAATATTTTTTATTATAAAAAAATTTAGATAAATTTAACATCATTTTACTATCAAAATTAGATAATAACCCTAAGACTCGAGAAAATTTACAAAAAACTAAACCTCTTACTTAAAGAATTTTCGAAGCGAGAATAAGAATCAAATTCACATCTTTATAAAATATTAATCTTTATAAAATATAAATTTATTTTTTATCATAATATATATTAGGAAACCGGATTAGTATAATTTTGTTAAGAGTTTATCCGTAATACTAGATGCTCACACAAAAAAAAAAGAAAGAAGAATAAATTAGACAACATTTATTAGTTTAAATGATAAGGAATCTCACCATCTATAAGAGAAAAAAAATACAAGTTCAAATTTAGGAAAAAATACTTATTAAGAATTCTAAAAACCTTTTATACTCTAAATCTACAAAAGGATTAATTTCCAACCCAAAATGCCATGAGGCACCCTAAATTAAATAAAAAAATAGACAGCAACTTAATAAAAAGAAAAAAAAAACGGAATCGAATACAATATACAACATCAAGGCAAGTTAAATAAAATATACATGTTTTTTCATAGTACTCTTTTATCCCAAGTAATAAAATTCCCACGCATGTAATTACAAATATCTTTGGATCTGTTTGAGACACATCTTCACAACTTTCTCTGTTCCTTCCTGTGTTCTCTGTCTGACAACTGCATCACTTTACACAAAATTGATAAATAAGATCATATCAAAATGGTTTTTGAAACCTTTTTAAAATGACATGTCATAGGCTTCATGATCTGGGGTTTTGTAACCGAACCCAGATTCGTCACTGGGGCGGCGTTTCACCACACTCGCTCTTTGCACTAGCCGGACCAATGCTTGCACAACCTCAGACATGGGAGGTCGAAATTCAGGCTCCGGCTGTACACAAGCAAAATAGATAAGACAAATTGAGCTGTGCTCCGTGTAACATGTTCAGAACAAAGTCGCGACACAACATGGCAAATTACACATTTTGTCGTGTAAGAAAAACATTACCTGAACACAGAGGGCAATGATATCGGCAAAGCGCGACAGTGACTTCGCAGGGTACATGCCATTCAAAGCGGGATCAACCATTCTGGCCAAGGCATCTATATCATGAAGTTGGGGAGTAGCCCACCTCACAAGTGATTGCTCTGATCTTGCTCGTGAACTAATGTATAGAAGTAGTTACAAATTAATCGAAGATATTGCAAAGATGAAGGGTTAAAGGTCATGGATTGCAGCGAAACATGAAAACGATGAGCATGAATATTGCTTTTATAACATGTAATCCAGGTTCACCTGTCAAGTGGCTTCCGACCGGTCAATAGCTCTAACATTACCACTCCAAAACTGTAAACATCGCTTTTTACCGTGTAGATTCCTGATAATGCAAACTCAGGAGCACTATAACCAAATGAGCCAACCATCTGAGTTGAAACCTATTCAAGACAAAAAGAAAGAAATTTTACTAACAGAGCATGTGGCAAAAGGATTCATCGGTATCATGCGCAGGAAATAGAAGCATCTTCTTCATTAACCTGCCGTTCGGTGTTTGGCGTTAAAGCAGCTAAACCACAATCAGACAGGTGGGGATTCAACTCCTCGTCGAGTAATATGTTTGCCGATTTGAAGTTTCTATGTACAACAGAAGGCAAGCATACTTCATGCAAGTACCTGACGAATAAAAATAAAAATTAAAAATGCGATATACTATCATGAATCACTGCAGTGGAAATGATGAAATGGACTTGATACATAATAAGAAACCAACATACTCTAAAGCTCTGGCCGTGCCAAGTGATATTCGAACACGAGCATTCCAAGATAAAGCCTTGCTGCTATCTTCAGCGAAATGGAGCATATCATGCAGATTTCCATTACCACCAATGTACTCATAAACTAGAAGACGCTGCCCATGCTCCGCGCAGTATCCAGCTAGTGTAACAATGTTCGGATGCCGCAAGCGTGACATATTTGATACGGCTTCAAGAAAGTTGTCTTCCTCCTGTAATGACAGTGCCGCATTGTCGATCTTCTTAATGGCCATGATCTAATACAAATAGAAATTGAAACAATTAGAGATCAGAATATACATAAATGTTCGTTCTTTTCTGAAGTTTGAATATCACACAAAAATCAAAAGAGAAAGGGAATTAATTAATGGATAGAGAAAACAAAGGTTATTAAGCTAATACTTGTTATTATAGAAACATTAGCTTCAATTATTGAATGGGAAAGTATGATTCCAAATGATGAAAAGTTAACAAGTAGCCAAACCTATCAGTGAAGTAAAATATCTACCACATTATAATGCAGGTAGTCTATGGTTTAACTACAACCGAAGTAATTTAAATAACAAAGGATTGGGCTTGATAGTAAAAATTGCAACATAAAAACATTACCTTCCCATTAGGGAATTCGGCCCTGTAAACTCGACCAAGTGAACCTTCACCGATAATAAATTCTTGACTGAAGCTATTTGTTGCACTTTGGAGAGTAGCAATTGTGTATGATGTAGCAGTTATAGGGGATTTTATCCGCCTAGTAGATCCGTTCTTTGAAGGAACCCTCTCAGCTATCACTTTTTCAGCAGGAGGCGGCTTCAAATCTGTAACAGCAGCAGCAGCACTTCTCACCCTCTGTTCTTGCATCGGAGGGATTACTGCAAATACAAGGCCATATGAACCCGCAACATGCCAAGATACACACATGAAAGTAATCTGTGTGAGAATTCTACAAGAGAAAATAATGTCTAAAGACACAGTAAATTAACATCTAAGAAAAACACTTCCACTATGACTTTCTAATGGAAGACAGATGATATTGATGAACCGCTACGTGGCACGACCTATCTGAATGAACAAAACACAGATACGCTTACTTGCTTAGCAAGGCAATTACATAAAGTAAGAAGCTCTAAATCCTAAGCTACCTGGAGAAAAAACATTTACTCCCAAAATTCAAGAGATGAGCGGATTAATGCATATCCCACATTACTGTTCGGTTTTTAAGACACAAGCAGAAGATATATATATATAAATAGAGAGAGAGACTAGGAGGGAATTCACCATTATTGGTTCCAAGAGGAGGATTCCCATTGGAAGTTTTTGCGCCTTTTACCTTCCTTTTATGCTTTTGGATACATAAAACAAGAGCAAGTAGTGCAACAACGGCTAGAAAAACTGAACCCAAAATAATGCCTATAACAGCCCCAGATGATAAGCCCTTATGGCTATCTGCATCTTCGTTGTCAGATTTAGAAGCATGCGCTTTATGAGAACCAGATCCAGAATGGTGATGGCCACTTGGAGATCTTCTGGGAGGAGAGGCGGCTGTATGTGGAGGAGGAGGAGGAGCAGGGCCGTTGTCAAAGAAGTTCCCATCAGATCTTAAGTCCATATTTAAAGAGCCACATTAATCATAATGAAGAAATAAAGGCATTGCAAAACAGGAAGACATTTTCAGACAAAGCTGCATTGACACGTACATGAAATTACTAATTGAACTAAGTTCGTGAGGTATCCATCCAGTGAAATTGTTGTTCGCAATATTTCTGGAAAATAAAGGAGAAGAATTAGATTATAAAATGCAGAAAAGATAATTTGAGCCCAAAAGTGAAAAAAAGAAGAAGCTTACAAAGTATCTAAAGGCAAACCAACAAGAACAGTAAGAGAACCAGTCAACTGATTGTTCTGCAAAAAGCTGCAACATATTAAGATGAGTTAAATAAAAATGCACCTCGAACCTCAACTAGGACATCTATGAAAAAATTATCCAACGTACGCAGAAGAAAGATTGGACAATGAACCGAATGAGGGAGGAAGATCTCCAGAAAAGTCATTGAACGATAGATCCCTGCATTATGGAATGCACAGGCTAGAAATTAGTTAACAATGACCATAAATCAGTAATCTTAGCCCTATTAGCTAAAAGTTTTTGTGGAAAGGAGATTGAATGACACTATGCAAGATATCTTACAGGGTATCAAGATCGGCAAGGTCGGCAAAAATGTCTCCAATTGTCAGAGAGAGTCCATTGTGGCTCACATTCCTAAAAACCACATAAAAATGCGATTGGATGGTATCTACAACATATAACTAAATCGAATGATATGAAATAACATTATCTATTAACAGAAAAAGCAACTTACAGATAATTGAGGTAAGTCATGGCAGAAATGGAATAAGGAAGATTTCCACTCAAGTTATTTCTTGCAAGGTTCCTGAATATTAGAATCAGAGAGCGATGGCATATTAACTTAAACAACAGAGTGAAGCTGATCAAGAAGGATAAGAAAATCACATGATGGAAAAGCTAGCATTACAGGCTTGTCAGATTCGGTGGTAACTGGTAAGGGAGCGTGTCGTGGATCTTGTTGTCACTTAAGTCACTAAAAAGGGAAAAGGGGCAAAAGAACATCAATATCAATAAGTGAAGATAATAATATATATATATATATGCGCCACAAAAACAACAAATTCGATCATCTCACAGTTGTCTCAGTGACATAAGGTCCGAAAGCAGGTATCCCAGAGTCCCATTGAGTCCCAAACCTGACAATTCTCTAATTAACAGCAATGAGATCAGTTGGTTAGTCTTCTCAAACTAAAAACACAACTGAAAAAACTGAAAGTTACAGTTGTGCAGTATCATCTCATACATGGAAACAACAGCTGAGCCCTCACATGTTATCCCTTTCCAAGACTCTCCACAAGGATCACCACCACCAATTTTCCAACCAGTAAGCCAAGACGGGCTGTTTAAAGCGTTGTACAAAACCTCAAGCGCTTGAACTGAAGCAAGAACAACAGCATTAAGATCCCAAAACTAATAAGAGATAAGAATAAAGAAAAAAATAAATTCAAATAATGAAGGCATAACATTGTTTCTCGCATTCCCCCTGCAATCAGAATAGAGGAACAAGATCAAAGCCCCTAAAGAAAATGCCAATGCCTCAACTTCAGTTCAATCTAAAACTCTCTTGCTTTGTCATCAAAAAGCATAATAAAGCCATCGCTTTATTTATTACATTTTCTCTGCAATCAAAACAGATTATAAAATAAAACTCCCACAAGTCAAGGCACCACCGACTTTGGTTCCAACGCCTCAATCGCAAATCAAAATCCAAACTTTTCTGAACTCCAAAGCATTTTTCATATCATTATCATATTAATAGCGAACCTTATCTCCATCAGACACAGGAATGATCAAACAAAGAGAACAATGAGCAGAAGTAAATACCATCAGTAGCATCAGTGTTGGCTAAAGCAAGATGAAGAGCAGCAAAGATCAAAGCGATTGGCAGAAACAGAGAAGAAGCCACACGAGGGGCCGCCATTGTTTTTTTCCGGCCACTATAATAGACGGAGCTGAAAGTCGTCTCAGGTGGGGGTTCAACTGCTGTGATGAAGAACATGCAAGAGCAGTGACGACACAGGGAAAAGGAACAAGAAGCAGAAGAAGAAGATGGGGTGGAGGTAGTAGGTAGTTGTGAGATCGAGACCAGTTGTCCAAGGCATCGCCATTAAAGAAAGGGACGCCTAGAGAGATGAAGATTCGAAGCTTAGAGTAATGAAGAGAGAGAAATATAAAAGGGAAAATGAAAGAAAGAAAAAGGACGTAAGGACTAACGAGTATGAGTAAGCGAGAGTGTATGTGTCGGCGAAAACAAAAATTGAAAAACAAAAACAAACAAAAAATAAAACATGGAAAAATGGAATTTTGATTGAAGCAGCCAAGCTAACAAAGCTTGAGCTTTCGCACTAAAAAAAAAAAAAAAAAAGCTTTTCATGGGTCTCTTCGTTTCTCTTTCTGGGGTTTTTGGATTTTCCACTTTCCATTTCACGTTCTTCTTGTCCTTCTGCTACCTCCAACCCAATGCGTGTCAGCTCAGTTTTTCCCTTATTTTTCTCTTATCTTGTCTCTTGTATAAATGAATGAGCTTCCAAATTGTTATTCCAAAATGAATTATAATCCCGTTCAATTTATTATTGGTAACAAATAATTTAAACACAAGCACACATCCATATCACTTAATGTCAGATTTGAGTATGAAGTTCAAAATCTCTGCAAAACAAAGTGAAGTTGCTTGCTAAACTTGTTGAATTATACTTCCTCATTCCTCTTCCAATAGGAATTAGTTAAAAATTTATTTTAATTGTAAGTGTAATACTACAATTTATTTTTATCTTCAAAATTTATAATTTTTTTAAAAATATCTATATTAATTATATATATAATATTATAAATAATTTTAGAAACCAACACATATTTTTATAAATAATTAATTTAATTATTTTTTTAATTTAAAATAATAATTTTTTTAAGCATTCATAATATTTTTTTATCGATTTAAATAAGCATATAATATTTTTTTATTTTTTTGAGTCGCCTAATATATAACACTTATTCTATATATTATTATTAAATATTTAAACAAACAACTAATTCGAATAAAGATCCTAGATATCTCTCCTTATAGATTTATTTTTAACAAAGCGTGAATTCAACATTAATTTTTTCATTTTATGATTTAGTCAATTTATTATTAGACTAAGTAACATTAATTTTTAGATTACAAATCTTATATCACCCCAACTATTTTGGTAGACATATTTCCATAATCCAAGCATGATCAGTTTGTTCATTGAATAAAAATTAGGAATTGTCTAAGAACTATATTGAAATTATGAAATTGATAGCCCTCTATTCAATATAATCTTTAACTCCCACTTCCTATAAAAACAACTTATTTTCTCCCCATTCAAACCCTCAAAGTTTTATCTTTTTTATTTTTTTGGAAGTTGGGAGGCTGTGAGATGTCCTTATTAGTCAACATTCCCATGGGTCCTTTGACAATATCTATTCCTATGATTGTAGCATAACTAGGTTGGGGAGGTCGCCTTAAGGCATTCAATGAAACCTATACATTAGTAAATCCAAAACATGAAATAAGGAAATTAAATCTCATTTTTCTAAAATTATGTTTAGAGACAAAAATTCAACTGCCATTATCATTTACTCTTTTCATGATCTTCCCTATCATTATCATTTCTTATATTAGTTGTTGTTGGATGTGTGATATAGTGTCTTGTGTAGGAATTTTTTTCATTATTTACATTTTTTTCATATGATATAATTGATTAATTTATTTAAAAAATATTATTTTAAAATTAAAAGTGACTGCACCAAATAATTATTCAAATAAGTATTTAATTTGAATGAGTTCAAATTAACTGATATAAATATTATATATATACCTAATTTGTTTCTCCTATTTAAATTTAAATGAAATAAATAGTTCATTCCTCCTTCACTAATCTAATTTAGAAAAAATCATATCTATAAGCAACTTCAAATTAAGAAATTTTTTGCGTAATTTCATATCATTATATTTTTATATTATAAAATATAATGTAACACCAATTTTTACCCTTTCAAATGTCTCAAATGTGTAGTGTGCTTTTGCAATTTTTTTAACTCATTGTCAGTATAATTGTTCTTGATCCCAGTTTTTCATGAACAATTTAGCACCCAAAAAAAATCAAAAGTTGAGTTATAAAACTAAAAGTTCAATTGTAAATAATAGAATCCCAATGATGAATTATTCAAAATCTTAATTTCAATATACTTTGTAAATAATGGAAGTTTAATTTGACCTAAAAATTTGATGTAGGAATACCCAAAAAAAAAAAGATTTTTAGATAATTTATAATTAAATTTTATTATTCAAAACTAAGTTTCTAGTTCTATAATTTGCTATATTTATAGTTCAGTAATGAAATTTTACCTATATGCTTTGCTTCTTTATTTTCTCTAATATAAATGATAAATAAATATATGTAGCCGTCATTATTAAAATAAAAAATCAATTTTACCAACTTTAATACAAACATGTAATCAGAGGTGATAATTAGGCCGATGCTTAACGGGTTTGATTAAAAAATTAAAAAAAAAAAAAGTAAGATAACTAATAAATTAAAAAAGATAAACTAGTGTTCCGGTGAAAAGCAATTGGTGGTTTGGTAAGCAATTTGGCGTTTCCTTTGATTGGACAGTGCTCCTGCCCTAAATGTAAAAATTATTTATAGGGTTTAATTTTGATTCTAATAGTAAGAGTTTAATTTAATTTATTTATATTTATTAATTTGTAAAATAAATAATTAATTTAATTTGTAAATAGATATATAATTTAATGTTATACTTAAATATTAATTTTATATATATTATAATTTATTTATTTATTTTAATTTATTTTAATTAATTAAGTAATTTTTATATTAAGAATTAAAAAATAATAAATTTTAAAATTAATAGAATAATACTTTTAAAAGTATCCAGAAAAATTATAGGAATCATGGACAATCAAAGAAGCCATAGTAACTTCATCATCACCATCAAGATGTACCTTTTAGGTCTAAATTTAGTTTGCTTCTTCCTTCTCCTCCTCCATCTTTACTTCTTCTTTATCTCTACCTCTTCTTATCACTAATTATTAGATTTTACTTCTATAATTATTATAAATTATATATATACATCTCTAATTCTTAATATATTACATATTTAATTAATTTAATTATTTTAAAAAATTAATTAATATGATATATTTTTTAAAAAATACTATAATTCTAATTTTTAATTTTTTTCCCTTAATCACTATTGAGAGATTATTAATAAGAATAATTAAAAATAATTATAAATATAAAAAATATATTTTATATTTAAAATTAAAATTAACTCTCCAATTATATTAAATGGATTTGTCAATCTTGAACAAAATCAAGCCTTCCCATAATCTTATTATAAGAAATTATCATAATGTCCTTGCGTAACAATAATAGTTTTTTTTTCCTATTAAATAATATTAATATATCATGATCAACATCAATGTCAATTTATAATATAAAATATATATGATAAATCATATTTTTTCATGAATCATGAAGAATAATGTGGTTCACCTAAAACTTTGTATAATATAATTAAAAAACGTGTTTAATTTTTTTAAAAATAAAATAAAATATTGGATACCGTTAATTTGAACTAGCAATAAAATAGAACAAAAAAACTCTAACTTCTTTCATCACCTTCCATCTCTTAAAAAAAAAAAAGGTAAAAATTGATTAAGGATACAAAACGAAGTATTTTGACCATGCAATAATTTAGCTAAGTAATAATCAGACATGATCAAACATAATCTGCAAATCCCACTTCAACCTGCTGAAGAAGGAGAATCCCAATGAAAAATCCTTCAAACGGCTAATTTGATGGATCTCATCATATTGATCACTTCAACAACTATATCCTAACGGCTAATGAGTTACTATTCATTAACATATAAATATTAGAGTTTCTCAGTGTCTGGTTACGTGCAATTTAGCCCCCTTTTTAACTACGCAAGGAATATTAGACTCTCATATTTCTTAATTCTTATTATTCTCACCTTAATGGTGTTATTTAAAGTATGTATATCATTTCTTAAGTACTACTGTATAAAATAGTTGTTATTCCCTCCTAGCTATATATGCTTCAAAATGTAAGAATTAATCGAGTAGTTTATATTTTTAATAAAAAATGAAAAATTTTAATATATTTTATTTCTCTAATTTATATATTTTTTAATCTATTATTATTAATTGTATATATTAAAAAGATTTTTTTTATCAATAGAGATAGTGCTTAAATGGGTATTTTTAAAAAACGAAAGTAGTTATTACACAATAACTAATAAAACTATTTTTTATATTTATAAATTAAGTATCTAACTCATATTTTAGATAGTATGAAGTACTACCTTTTATCTTTAATTTAAGAATTAGTTGGAGGGATATATTTTATCCTAGATATAATACTTTAATATTATATATATATGTTATTTATCTTTTTTTTAAATTAATTTATCTAACTTATAAATTAATATATAATCTAATATTATATAAAGTACTTTAGGAGATCGTAACATATTTGTTATAATTAATTAGTTTATTTAATATCTTTAATATATTTAAATTAATTATTTAGATTTTATATTAAGGATATGAGTGAGTATTATTAAAGGAAAATTTTCTTCCAAAGATTACTGTAGCAAAATTATTTAAAAAATACCCCAAAAAAATTCTGAAACTTCATTGTATTCTAGGGGCTAAACTGAAATTAATTTTGTGATGCCAAAAGACATAAATACCCCATCAATTAAAGAAAAAATAATAATGACTTTAACAATAATAATAAATACAATAACAAGATAAATCGAAACATTAACAAAAAGAATATATATTTTAATAATACTATTAAAAAAATTAATAAGAAGATTTTAACAAGTTAAATATGAGTTATAACTGATAAATAGAGGTCTTATCAATATCTCTATTTATCTTATCAATATCAATATATTTTTCTTTTTTTTATTAGTAGAATATTTTTATCTTTTGATACTATAAAATTAATTTCAGTTTAACCCTGATATAAATTTATTAAAGTGGTCGTTGGATACAATTTTCCCATTATTTTGAATGGATTTTTGGGATTGGGAAGTGAATTGAACGCTGAAGCCGTCATCGATGCACACGTGATCATATACATAGTAATGAGGTCACATAGATTCCTTAATTAATTGCTAAATACGCACACATTATCCCACTTCTTGGCCAATATTATAGACAGACGTATTTCACGATGGGCAATTCAACTACTTCATCCTTCACATTTATGGATCAAATTAATATAAACATTACCTAAATCGTAGGTCATTGGATAATCCAAGCAATAATGAGATTCTATATTAAAGAAACCAAAAGGGTCCCTCCTTAAAGTTCCCATTAAATTAAAATATTTGGCGTGTTGTGAGCCCGTGAACTCGACCAAATTATTGAAAGCACACCTCCATGTATATATATATATATAACTGACACTTGGATTTTGCTGACTGAAGGAAAGATAATAACCTTTTCGATGAAAGTGGTTTCTTGAAATTGGTGGGATGAATTTGTACATGCATGCATGTGTTCAAACAGTCTTTGCAGATGGGAAAGAGGAATCTCAGTTTTATTCTTATTCTTTCTGGCTTTATACGGTTTATGTGGAATTTTTACAAACGACACCTACAAATCGTGTTCAGATTCTTTGTGGAGGGTTGAGCAACCTGATATTAAATTCGTGTTTTGCAAATATCAAGCTGTTACCATGCCCCAAAGAATTGTATTCAAATGGCATAAAAGGATTTGAATTCCTTCGATAGAAATCCACAATCCTAAAAAGTATTTTTATTGAATGAAAAAGATAAAAACTAAAAACATTTTACACTTTATGCCTTAAAATAGATTATACCTTTAATTAAATAAAAAAAATAAAATAATAATAAGCTATTGGTTTACATAATAAACAATCTTATATCTGTAAAGAGGATAATACATATTTAAATCCTAAAAAATATTTTTATTAAATAAAAAAGATAAAAGTTGAAAACATGTTATATTTTATGCATCAAAAGAGATTATATATTTAATTAAATAAACAGATAACACTTTCTTTAATATTTTAAATGTAGAAAGTAGTTGAGAAATTTATTTTTTTCAAACTATTTATATAAATTGTATATATTAAAATGGGTTTTATCAACCGAAATAATATTAAATTGATTTTTTAAAAAAATTAACATACGTTTATTATAATTAATTAATTTAAATAATTTTTTTAATATTTATAAATTAGTTAACTAATCTCCTCTTGCTCTCTCTCTCTATGTATTTAAGATTGAAGAAAATATTAACTATTAAAGATCTCATGCATTATATAGAATTTGAAAAATAAGTTATGCTGTTGATATTATCTCATGAATTGTTGTTGGTTAAAGTTTGATGTTGTAGATAACACACACTAACCAAAAAATATTCTCACAAAAAAAAAAAAATTGGACAAATTTTTTATATATTATATAAAATTTGATAAATAAATTATACTAATTATAATTTGTAAATAGTAAAAGTTATAATAATTCTTTTGGTATAACTTGTTATAAATTTTACTATATATAGTCACTATGAGTCTATGATGAAGCCATTCAATGCAGCCGATGGACAAGTGCTTACAATATTTCATAAACCAATGAATCATGCGAAGACCTAGATGGGAGTGTGAGTTCTGGATTTGCGTAAAAAAGGGTACAACTTATATATATATATATATATATATATATATATATAAGCACTTGTATTATAAAGATCGACGAAGACGTGACTGTTTGATGGTGGATATTGCTGTAGATCTTTGCAACTCAAAGCAAAGATGAAAAGATTGAATTATAAAACCGGTTTAGTTTAATTTAAAAAAAATATATAGAAAAAAATAATTTAAAAATGATTATAAAAAATAGTTTTTGAAAGAAAATTGATTCTTAAAAAATAATTTTTTTAATAATTATTATTATAATAATTATTTTAATGGGTAAGTTATTAGAAAAGATATGTGATAAAATATTTAAAAAAAGATAAAAATAAAATAATTATTATACAGTTTAAAATTATTTTTTCTTACTCAAAAGTTAATTTTACAAGTATATTTGAGATTATAGTTTAATCTAAAAAATATTTTTAAATATTTAAGGGTAGTTTGATAGCTTTTATAATTAAACTATAATTTAAATTTAAAAACTCTTTTTTATTAGCAAACAGGCACTATAAATTACGGTACAAGCAACATATGCATGGTTGAGAGCCTTCTTACATTATATAAAGTTTGATGCTAGTATTTTAAATATTATTGGCTTGTGACATGTGAGAGTACAAAAGTTCGATTCAATCAAATCATATGCTAATGTTATTAAATTTATTTATTTTTATTGAAGTTAAGTATCCAATACCATACTGGCTCTGTTTTTTTTATTATTATATTATTAATTCAAGATTTTTGTTAATGATGATGCATACATATGTTTAACTACTGCCTTGCTTGAAAAAGCAGTTTAAAAGCTCCCCATATTCATAGTAAAGTAAAATGCATTTCTTGAATGGAGTAGGTACAATGTATTTCTTTTTTCTTTTTTAATTATTTATTCATTACGTTGTGCTATGACAACTCATAATAATTACTGATTAACTAATCAAATCCATTAACTTATTATCAATGACTAATTTCTTCACAATTTAATTTTTTTCTTTTGATAAATGAGAGAACTTCACTCGTCTCAAGGTAACACTTTTGATGTGACACGACACATGAGAGTATTTGTGGCCGCCGGGGGGGGGGGGGATGGATTTTTCAGAATTTGGAATTAGAATATTAGGCACTAATTAATTTTAATATTTTTAAAAGAATGCATGACACCTAACACGTTAATCATGAAAACCTTTATCAATTCTCCTTTCGTCATCAATCGAAAATTTATATTTATGCATTAGTTTTTTATTAAATATATAATATAATGATACGTGGTACCCCACATAGCATTGAAGAACACAGATTGAGAGAAATAATCCATATATATAGGGCATGTCTGACAACTCAACAAAATTTAAGTTTAGAAGGATTTAAGAACTAAATTTTAATTTTAAAAAAATTTAAAATAAATAGTTATATTTATCTATAAATAATTTTTAGATTAAATTATAGTTTAAAATTAATATTTTAGATAAACTATTGAGATTAATTTATAGAATAATAAAAAAGTTTATAAATTAACTAATTATTATTTTACCCTTATTTTTCTTATACTCTCTCTCATATCTCATCTTTATTCTTTATCCTCTATCAACTTTCCTATTTCTTTTTTACCATCTCTTCACTCTCTTCTTTTATATTTTTAATAAAATCATAATATTTTTGCTAATTTTATAATTATAAAAATATTTTTGGTAATAACTATCTAGACGCTCATTTATTCAGAATTATTTTTTTTATAACCTATTATCGAAAAACCTTTTTCTAAAAACTATCTGAAATTCTTTTTTTCATAAATTATTTTTTAAAATCATATTTAAGCACAATAAGTGGCAAAAGGGATCAAAGAGAATTACAAATATCAAAGAAATAATATTATATTAAAATGATTTTTTTATTTGTAAATAGTATCGAGAAAACGGGTCAACCTGCTATAACTTGAGGGTTGGGAGGGGGCTAGCTACCTCGCGGGCTATATAGCCCACCCCAATTTTTTATTTTTTTTTTATATTTTTAAAAAATTATTTTAAAACTTTTAAAATACTAATAATTTTTTTAATGTAATATTATTATAATAAAAAATTGTTAATATTACACTCTTAAAATTTTTTTTTATAAAAAAAATTTAAATTTTATAACTATAAATCTAAATAAATATTAACATAATATTAATCAATTATAATATGTTAACACATATCAATAAATAAGTAACTATTTTTATTATTATTCGATAATATGAGTATTCAAAGTAATATTTAGATAAAATAAAAAATAATATTAATAATTTAAAATTAAAAAAAGGTAGACGAGCTAGCCTGCTTAAAATATATTAGCTTACCCCAAAATGGTTTGACAAAATACTAGCTCGAGCTACCATTTTTATTAGTAAAATGGGTTGAGCTCTCGGGCTGACCCTAATTTATTAGCTCTATTTATAAGGATTAATTTGACACTCCAAGCATGAAGACAATTAAAATCATTTTGAAACCCATCAATAGAGACAAAAAATAGTTAATATTATTATTAGTATTTACAGTTTGTTTGAATCTTAATTTTAGTTATTATAATTTAAAATAATAGTTTTTAATCTCTATAATTTTTTATAATGATTTAGTTTAAATTTAATGAGGTTAAAAATTTTAGTTAATACTATAAATATAACACTATAATTATAGATTAAAACTAAATTTTTTTAAAAATATACTTATATAATTATTTTTTATGAATTAAAACATATTATTTTACTATATTTTGATCTCTAATTTTTGACTATAGCAGTTTATATATAAAGACAAGAGAGCTTGAAGAAAGAGGCATCTAGGCCTAATCTATATAGACCAGCAATATGGCGACATAAGATTTTATACAGCTTGCAATTCCCTCTTTTGATGCCCAACATGATCATTAAAGTATGTTTATGAAGAATTTCTTCCAATTCCTAGGAATATTTGCAAGTTGTCTTACAAATATTTTGTTTTTGGGAAATATATATAGCTGTTAGTCGACATAAATGCCAAAGCTACTAAATAAATATTACCACTAATTTTTAATATAAAAAGTAAATATTTAATTAAATTAAATTAAAAAAATAGTTATATTAATTATTTATAATAAATATTTTTTTAAAATACTATCTTTCATCATGATTATTTTTAGATATAATTTATGCGATAAATAAGAAATTTTAAAAAAATAATTATAAATTTAAAAGCTAAATTAAGTTATTTGAAATTTTATATTTAAAATAAAATTTATTTTTTTAATTAATTTTTATATTAAAAATATGAATGAGTAAAAAAAAAATTAAAGAAATAACATAAATATTTAGCATGTTTTGTTTAGGTTATCGAGATAGGCCTACATCTACTAAGACTACTATGCCTCGTACAACTGAATCTATAGTTCTTTCTATTTTTTAATGAGAGCAATCTTTTGCATCTTAGGCGAACTTGCACTTGCCCTTCCCTATCATACAAAGTTTTATATGGGGCTATCTGAATGCTATCATGGTGTAATTAACATCCAACATGTGATATTTCTCTAAGTCTTAAACTCAGTTAAAGAATGAAATAAAACATGAGGAAAAAAAATAAGAAGCTAAAAGGACTCTATAAGGGGCAAAAATATAAAAATGACTTTAAAGCTTGAAGGCTAATTAAGGCCCCTATAAAGTCTATTCCCCTAAATTTTAGGTGATTACATGAGAATAACAAAAATCCGCCATGAATGTGGAAAATATGCGATTCATAGTTGGATTTTGTAAGACGAATGATTTTTTTTTTTATACACCTGAAAACAAAAACAGCAAAAACGCTAAAAACTAATCGGCCGCGTCCAATTGCAGCAACCAATCCCTTTTTCGCCATGAGGTTAATCTCCCTACTCCCTTCAATGAATTTCACTGACCAGTCTCGCTCCCCCATTTCCTTAATCCTCATATCGGGAACGTCGTTTTGTATTAGGTGAATGGTCTTTAAGGGAGTCAGAGGCCACAATAACATCCCCTGATTACCATCCCAAGCACGTTTATGGCCCGTCGTTTTGTAAGATAAACGATGGATATATATATATATATATATATATTAGTATAAAATTTTTAAAAAATATGATATAAAAGTAAAGAGAAGTATTCATTCTTCTCAAACAATACAAATTTTAAGATAAAATAAATTATCTATTATTCTCAAGTATAAATTTAAGTACTTAAGAATTAGGATATTTCTCTAAATACTGTGACTAGAATTATAATATAATAATATTATCTAAAAATTAAATATATTTTAAATAATTATATGTGTCTTACCTTTATCAGCCCACTGAATATGAGTTTGAACTATGGATATAGATATGTAAAGTTTCAAATTTCCAAGTAGTCAGAACGGGGTCCTGGAGGATACTTGGGCAGGGATGAAAATGTAATTTGACAATATCAGGGAAAAAGGTAAAAAAAATAGGGAGTAAATGCACAAAGTGACTAAAAATGTAAAGAAGCAGAGTTTTAAGGAAGAAAGAAGGGAGTTTTCGAGACTAAACCTACAAATAAAAGAGTTTATTAAATTTTTCTTCATTTTTTTAATAACATGTTGCTTAAAATCCAAAAGTATTAGCTACAATTTGTTAATATTAATTTAAAATAAATCGTTTAAATACTAAATACAAAACTACTGAAAACATCATATATAATCGAACTTCACCATCATCCATTGAATCTAAAAGTAGAGGCTCTGAAATATTTAGACATGCATAAATATGGAGAGAGACATTTTCTAAAAATTACAAAATTTAGTTAAAGATACATAACCCGAAATCACAATTATATCTACATTTTAACTCATATAACTTTTTGTATAATTTAAATATATTAATAAAATTAAATAAATTACTTAATTATTATGATCTATTTAAAATACTCATGTATATAATATTAGATTATATATTAATTTATAAGTTTAATAAATTAATTTAGAAAAATAATAAACATTGATCATGGTCAAATTTAGTGGAATAAATATCATAAAGAGAATTTTTTTAAATTATTTATCTTCAAAATAAAATAAATATTCTTATTTGATCAGTATAACCCCCTGACCTCCAAGTATGTCTTTCATACTACATATGGGAGCTTATTTTTGGCTCGTTGGCGATGGGGCATTTTTTACATTCTACAAAATTTTCCAAAAGCACCGATACACACACGGAAGCAGATCCTCTGATCGGCGTTTTTCTCCTCATCTCTCAGAAGCAGAATCTCAGCAGATAATGCACTTCGTAATTTCTCAGAGGTAGCGTTACATTTTAGTAAATCAGTGAAAATAATTTATTCTCTTGTTAGAATCGTTTGTTTGACTCTACTGAGCTGGTAACAATGTAGGAATAGAAGTGATTATTTATCCTTTGGGGATACTTGGTTTTGAACTCTTGCTGTGGAAGACTTGAATGAATGGTAAATATTAGTGTTCGGGACATCCATATACTTGGATTTAATGTATGCTCCTAACATCTGCATGAGTTGCAGAGATATTGCCAGCGGAAAAAATGGGATGGAAGTGATGTTCAACTTGCTTACTTCTACCGATCACAAGTGGACCAAATCACCAGAACTGCTGTCTGTATTACAAACCCTTCTGATGCGATTATGTGCCAGGTATTACAAACAGTTTAGAGATATTGAACAATCTGGGAATATTACAGTCTTCTGTGTTCATCAATTATTTATTATTTATTTACATTTTCTAAAGAATGAAAGAAGAGTGTCGGATAACTTGAACTGAGTTCATCAAGTGGCGAGTAATATATCCTTTTTATATTGTAGACACCTTCTTCAAGGGAAGAAAAGAGGAAAAGCGTTAGATTCAGTAGCAAATTTTCACTTGCAAAATGGAGCAGTATGTTGTGCAACCTTGTTGAATAGTCAATAACTTCTCAGTTCTTGGCAATTATCTTTGTGAAACCATTTGTTTCCTTTTAGCACGTGATTTACTGTTATGTGTTTTCACAGTCTTCATGGTCTTTTCACTGCGATCTGGTATGAGATAATTTCTTTACTTACATTTTTCCTAAAATAGGCAACCTTCTCATCAAGTAAATCAATGTTCAGCCAAAAGTTACTCGTGGTCCTAATCTAAGTAGTTTCAATTTTAAAGTTGAAGTTCTTAGTGAAGGATTATGAATAATTTCAGTATAATTTGTTAACACATTTTCTCGGACGAAAATCCTATGGACTTGAATATGTAGACAAAGCACAGACCCACTGTGCTTTAATTTTAATTAAGAGATATTGATTGGGGGAAGGGGAATTGAACTCTGGATTATCAATGACAGAAACCCTGATACAATGTGAAGAACTACTTCAGTTTAAAAGCTCAAGTTATTAAGAATGCCTAGGAATAGTTTTATTTTAGTTTCTATCAGCATGAATAACTTTTTGCTTCTCAATTTGGAATAGATGATTGAGAGAATAAACTGGATGGCTGATCGATCAGAGAAAGGCCTATCTCAAAGTAGAGGCATCATGGTGAATTATGTATATAGGTAATCTTTTTGCCCCGGTCACCATTTTATTTAAAATGACAGCTTACTTTGCGTCACGTTGACTAAGATAAATCATGTAACATTCTTGATCATGAAAGTTCCTCTTACGTGGTATAATTTCTTGAAGTTTACGTATTTGAATCATATGAATCAATGTGTAAATTTCACTCCATCAAGTATATCCCGGAGATATTAAATTCATTGGTGATTTAACACTAATTTCAGGCTGGAGCACATAGATGAATTTTCTCATTCATATCTCAGCACAGGTGATATTCATGCTTGAAGCGATCTCCATTGTACTGTTGAGGTAAGACTTGTTGTTGATAGATCATAATGATATAGTGTAATCTATATAGCTGACTACAGCTAATAATAAGATAAGATTTGTTGTGATACAATGTACATAAGTCACTATGTTCTTCATAGCTTTGTGATTAATACAAGTTTGAACGTTGAGTCTTGAGTTTCTTGCAGGTTGCAGATTTTGGTCTGACAAGACTTACTGAATATGGAATTTCTTCCCTTGATACAAGATTTATTCCTTTTCTTACCCTTTTCATTTGGTCTAAATGTCTAACGAGTAGCGCTTGATTTTCTTTTCTTAGGCCTTGTTTGGTTGCCATTGTATTTTATGTTTTCCTGCATTAGTTATTACTGTTACGTACGCAAAAAGATTGTTCAATTCAACTTTATCCATAATTTATACTGTGAATCATAAGGCAGGCAGAGAATGTGTGCAGTTTGACAAACTAGAGAATTATTCATGTGCAGATATGCGCAATACGGTGACGTTTCGGCCAAAATAGATGTATATGCGTTTTGGAGTAGTGCTAGATGAACTCATATCTACCAAGGAAGCTATTTGTGGAGACAAAGGAGCCTGTGAACGAATCAAAAGGACTAGTTGCCTTGGTTTGTTTTCCTTTGTTCTCTCTTATTATTATTAACTCTCAAATCAGTTAGTTCTTTTTTTTCCTGTTGTGTTTCTAATTATTTCCAGCTTGGTTTGGTGACATATCGCAGTTTGAAGAGATTTTAGAGCAGCTAAATGACAAAGAACAGCTTCTTAAACTTATTGATCCTAGGGCTTGGAGCTGACTACCCTTTTGAATCAGTAAAAAAGGTGATACTGTCGCCTTCTTTTATCACCACTCAATATATTCAATACAATAAGAGTTAATTATATAATTAGATTTATTCTTTAATCTATTTTATATTTAATACTCTTCAAATCCTTAATATAATAGTTGATTTTTTTATACATTAAAGAAACTAAATAAATAAATTAATTATAACTAATATAAAAATTAATTGACTAATTCGGGTATATTAAGAAGTATATAGTTCATAAAAAGAATGAGTACATGATATGGATTCTTCTTGAGATATTAGATTTAATTATAATTAATTAATTTATTTATCTTCCTTAATCTATCCTTAAAAATCAATTAACTTTTATATTAAGGACATATTTATCATTTTTTCCCAAACTAATTTACCGATAAACTGATATATAATCATATGTTATATATGAATATTTTAGAAAGATTATATCATAGTTGTTTGATTCATTTGGATTCTTTAATATGTCAAAACTAGTCATTATATTCTTTATATGGAGACCATTCAATGTGGAGACCTAAATGTGATGATTTAAAGTCTCAAATGTATGAGCTAGGTATTGAATTAATTTTAATCCTAAATATAACATATCAATTAATTTTATTTTTTATATTTATCTTTTTTTCTCAAACTAATTTACGTATAATATAAATTGATATATAAAATCCACTAGTTAACTTTTTTTAGATATATTATAAAACTAAATAAATGAGTTAATAATAATTAATATAAGAGTTAGTTGATTAATTTAAAAATATTAATGAGTGTATAATATGAATTCACATTGAGATATTATATTTAGTCATAAATAATTTATTTATTTAACTTATATAAAAAAGTCAATTATTTTTATATTAAAATATCAAAAAGAGTATAATATTAGACACGTATGTATTTTACACCTATCATATATCCACTTCAACTAATTTTGGGAGACTGCCATCCACTTATGTCAACCTATAACATATTTTTCATACATGTCTGCTACGTAATAGTATTGAGTTTGTGTGTCTGTGTTGTTGTTGACGTCAATAAATTCATGAGAGAAGAGGTCAAAATCACAACTCCTTTTTTTTTTTTAAATATTATTATTGATAATTCAGTTTCTTGTCGTAAACTCAATACAGTATTACATATATGTGGCTTTAGCTTTGCCTTTCCTTTGACGATTATTCTAACTTCCCCGTTAGCTGTCCTTTTTCCGGTCAAACTTCAACACAAATTGCTACGTAATTTAAATCGAGTTATTGATAGTTATATAACTATAGAGAGGTAGAAAGAGAGTGACAACAATTAAAAATATATGAGAAATTATATATATATATATCTTAATGGTCATTACAAAAAATGATATTTCCACTCAACAAAATAGTATCCAATTAATAAAAAATTAGTAATTCATAATCTATAAATTCATAAATTTAAATTCTCTTTTTATTATAATAATCTTATTGGTAGATAATTTATTAACAGTATGAGATTACGAGCTGATAGAGCTTACAAGCTGATCAAATTAATAATCTCTCACTTATATAAAAATTTTTATATCAGTAGCGGGATCTTCAGTTTAAAAAACTTTTTATTTTTTATATAATAAAAAGCTTTTACATTACTAAGTTATTAATATATTTATATAGTGATTTTGATCCATGCAAATAAACAAACCATTTTAATGATAAGATATGGGGCTTGCTGAGAATTGACAGAATTTATGGGAAACACAAGAAGGCCATGAAACCTTAAACTAAACAGAAAAACAACACCAGAAAACCATCAACGGCAGGCCATGTTCCGTTCTTTCAGAAGTCGTGGCGGTTGTCCACGTGTCTCACTCTCTACGCTTCTCTCACGCGGATTCCCCATAGCACCTTCTTGGAGTCGCTGTTGCCAGTTCATCCTCCTGACGTGGACCCTTCACCCATACGGCCATATATCATTCGCTCGTGGACCCCATGCTCCCTGATTGCGCGCGTACGCCACACTTCTTTCCCGCGGCTCAGATCGTGCGACAATCCAACGAAAAAAGTAACCGTTGATACACACTTGGCAACTTGCCGACGAAGAAATGTATGCGAATGACTTTTATAACTACGAGGAGTCCCCAACAAGAATATATTAACATTGATTATTATGTTGCTTAAATAATTTTTTCTTTTTAAAAATCTCTAAGAGACGTTATCAAATCACAATTCATTTGAACGTTAACTATTATTTATTAATTTAAACTTTTTTTTTGTCCTTTTGACAATATCAGATGCAGGGAGGCTTATATATAAGTAAAATGGCGAGAGAATCGTAATCATACACAGTTCACCAGCTGCAACAACCAACATTTGCCATTCTCTCTTTCCTTCTTCTCTTCCAAACCATCGAATATCTGTGAGTTTATCTATAGCTTTTGTTCTTTTGTTTGTTTGTTTCCTACTTTTAATGTGTCCGTAAGAGTGTGTCGTGTGTCCTACGTTGGTGTCAATTGATGACAAGGTAGAAATCGAATCATCATCATCGTCTTGCTTCTTCTGGTTTTTGAAGAGATGATATATACTTGAACAAGACACCCCCTTAATTAGCTTCATTGAACTTTTCATCTTCTAATCTGGATTTATTTCCCTTGCCGACTTGTGATCGACAAGCACAAAGTACGATACTTTTTTTTATCCTTTCCTTTATCATCCACTTTTTCTTTTGCCTTTTGCTTCTTTCACATGATCTTTTGCTTGTCTGTTGATCATTCATGATTCTTTCTCTTCAAAAGTAAAACATTTCATTTTGATTGTGGGTAGGCTCAGTTTGTTTTTCAATTATGATGTCTGCAACTTTTTTGTTGTTGGGTTGCAGGAGGAAGAGAAGAAGGTGACGACTCCATTTGGTAGAAGAGAGAGAGAAAAATGGCGACACTTGGAGATATTGGGCTAGCAGCTGGAATAAATATTCTGACTGCATTTTTGTTCTTTGTGTTATTTGCTATTTTGAGACTTCAACCATTGAATGACAGAGTATACTTCCCAAAATGGTATATCAGAGGTTTAAGATCAGATCCTGCAAATGGAGGAGGAACATTTGTTCGCAAGTTCGTCAATTTAGACTGGAGATCCTATCTCAGGTTTCTCAATTGGATGCCTCATGCTCTTAAAATGCCTGAACTTGAACTCATTGAACATGCTGGTTTGGACTCTGCTGTTTACTTGCGCATTTACTTAATCGGGTAAGCATCATTCATTGCAATATGTATCTGATATGTTCTTGGTTCTAAGTCTAATGAAGTTCTCAAAATAATGAAAGGGGTCTAAGTGGCTATATCAAAGAACAATCTTTTATGATTTCCAAGGAAAGTTTAAGCCTTTTTGTACATGCTTCAATGTTTATGTCAGTTAAATCTCAAGAATAAGTAGTATTGAGAACATCAAAGTTACCCAGTGGGGTTTTTGAGCATTCTATGTTAGGAATTGGGATATTGACTTTCTAAAGACAGTCAATTAATTAGGATTAAGGTGGCTTGAGATGCCTAAGTTTCATTTCAATAGCTAGCTTTTAGGGAAGATTTTATGCAGAGGTGTTTATCGGTTATATATTTCTCGGATGCTAAGGAAATATGGAAGCTTTATGGAATTCTATGTTGGAAAACATATTTGTACTATTTAGCTGATATTAATATTATTGTTATTGTGCAGGCTTAAAATATTTGTTCCCATTGCTTTTCTAGCATGGGCAGTTCTGGTGCCTGTAAATTGGACAAGTAATGGCCTAGAGTCAATCCATGTAACCAATGTAACTTCAAGTGATATTGATAAACTCTCAATTTCAAACGTTGAAGACAGATCAAAAAGGTCCAAGAAACCTAATTTCTTGCTATTCAATTTCACTTCTTTGATGCTATTCACTAAATTCTTCACTCTTATCCTAATATTGAGATTTTGTTTTCTATATCTCAGGTTTTGGGGACACATAGTGATGGCTTATGGCTTTACCTTTTGGACATGCTATGTTTTGTGTAAAGAGTATAAGAAAGTTTCCTCCATGAGGTTGCAGTTTCTCGCTGCAGAAAAACGTCGCCCCGATCAATTTACGGTAAGTTTGATTCAAATCAAATTACCTCTTCTATCATCCTCACACAGACATAGCTCAAAAGAGCTCTCTAATCTCTCTTCATGTTCATCATGTGGATTTGTCTTCTGATAAAAAGATATTGCTCTCAGGTGCTTGTTAGAAATATACCACCAGATCCTGATGAATCTGTGAGTGAGCTTGTGGAACACTTTTTTCTGGTCAATCATCCTAATCAATATCTCACTCACCAGGTTGGTTTTCTGCTTTATTATGCATTCTTTTTCATATTATGAGTGTAGTAACGTTTGAGTTATGAAAGTGAAACAAAATTAGACTATCGAGTACTAATGGGGATTGTAGATGCAAATTTTTTTTTTTTGAGAAAATATTATGAAGTCCCAAAAAAAGAACATAACTACTAAAAAGTTTCTGAGCAGCTACAGATTTATTATTTTTTGCATCAGACACTTGTTATTGTATGCTACTCATTTATTGTGAAATTTTTTTATAATTACATTACTTCTTTAAAACCTGACAGTGATTGTCTTAATTATCTTTGAGGGAGCCAAATGATAAGGGTAATGTTTTGGAAGACCAAAACGAGAAGTTTAATCCTACGTGGCAAAAAACATGATTACTTTTTGGTATTTTATTTTTCCTTTAGAATGTAGAGGGAAGGAAGATGAGTCAAGCATTTTCATTGAAACATATGTGCAGGTTGTTTATGATGCAAACAAACTAGCAAAGATGGTGAAGAAGAAGAGGAAGTTACAGAATTGGCTTGTCTATTATCAAAATAAGCTTGAAAGAACTTCTATAAGACCCACTATGAAGGTATTTTCACTTGATCTAAATGCCTTCAAACTTGGATTACTTATAACCACCTTAAGGCTAGTACTAGGTGCTAATTCATAAACCTCTCTCTTTCAATCCCATATGTCTTGACCAGACTGGTTTTCTTGGTCTTCGCGGAGAGAAAGTGGATGCCATTGATTATCACACCACTAAAATTGATGAACTCTTGAAAAAAGTAAGTCCCTTATTTCTCTATCTACTTGTTTGGAAGTTTTACCACTCTGTCCCTGAAAATAACACACAATAGAACATGAACACTATAATTCTTAAACACAACATCTTCTAAGTTTGTATATATCATTATTAGAAACAATGAACTAGAAATCAATGTACTGCATCCATTAACCGTAAACAGTAGCCATGATTCATGAAAATATGAAACTTTGCTACCAGACCAACAATAAAACTTAGAGGGATTGAAATAGATTACTTGTTGCAGATAGCAATAGAGAGGGACAAAGTTACAAATGATCCCAAATCCATCATGCCAGCTGCATTTGTTTCTTTCAAAACTAGATGGGGTGCTGCTGTTTGTGCACAAACACAACAAACCAAAAACCCAACATTGTGGCTCACTGAGTGGGGGCCGGAGCCGCGAGATGTGTATTGGCCAAACTTGGCAATCCCTTATGTCTCCCTCACAGTCAGGAGGCTCATCATAAGTGTTGCATTCTTCTTTCTGACTTTCTTCTTTATGATCCCTATCGCGATAGTTCAATCCATCGCAAGTATTGAAGGCATCCAGAAATCAGCTCGTTGGCTGTTACCACTTGTAGAAATGTAAGTCCCTTATCTTTTGCGGTGCTACTGTGCTTAGAAGTTAAACCAGACTAAAGACTGATTAACAGATTTGTTTTTATCGAATCAACCAGTTTAATCTAGTTATCATTTACTTACCTGAGTGTACTTTATTGTGCAGCCCCTTCATCAAGGCATTCATCCAAGGCTTCTTGCCTGGTCTTATATTGAAGCTTTTTCTGCTCTTTGTGCCAACAATATTGTTGATAATGTCAAAGCTCGAAGGCTTTGTATCCCTATCATCTCTTGAGAGAAGAACAGCTTCAAGATATTATATTTTTAACTTAGTTAACGTATTTTTTGGAAGCTTACTCACTGGGGCAGCTTTTCAGCAATTGAATGCTTTTATGCACCAACCAGCCAATAAGTAAGTCATTTTAGATTTCATTCACTATTTTTGTAATTTATAGGGGTCAGACTGAAATTTGACCCTTAATCTTTTCATCTTGGAGACTCCAGTTTTACTGAGTTAAAAATACTTCCTCTGGTTCTAATATAAGAGTTAGTTAACTAATTTACTTAAATTAAAGAAGTTAAATGAATGAGTTAATTATGACCAAATCTAACCCCTAGACAAATTCATATTATATACTCCTTAATCTACCCAAATTAGTTAACTAACTCTTATATTAGTTATATGCTTCTTTAATCTACCCAAATTAGTTAACTAGCTCTTATATTAGTTATATGCTTCCTTAATCTACCCAAATTAATCAACTAGCTCTTATATTAAAGATAGGAGTAGTACTAAACTAGGTTATAGAGAAATTTTAGGAGTGAAAATTCATCTAGTATTAGGAGGGTATGAACTATGTCACCAAGTTTGTTAATGGAGGAAAAGTTTCTGTATAAACTAAAATCAAATAGAGCTTCAAGAAGTTTTCAAAAACAATGTATTTACCTATATTTTATGCAGAGAATTTTTCTTTTTTTAGGGGGGTCTAAAACCTAAACAACATTGACTGAACTTTTGGTAATGTTTTTGGGCAGATACCCTGAGACAATTGGAGATGCAATTCCAATAAAAGCAACTTTCTTCATTAGTTACATAATGGTTGATGGATAGGAGGGTATGAACTATGTCACCAAGTTTGTTAATGGAGGCAAAGTTTCTGTATAAACTAAAATCAAATAGAGCTTCAAGAAGTTTTCAAAAACAATGTATTTACCTATATTTTATGCAGAGAATTTTTCTTTTTTTAGGGGGGTCTAAAACCTAAACAACATTGACTGAACTTTTGGTAATGTTTTTGGGCAGATACCCTGAGACAATTGGAGATGCAATTCCAATAAAAGCAACTTTCTTCATTAGTTACATAATGGTTGATGGATAGGAGGGTATGAACTATGTCACCAAGTTTGTTAATAGAGGCAAAGTTTCTGTATAAACTAAAATCAAATAGAGCTTCAAGAAGTTTTCAAAAACAATGTATTTACCTATATTTTATGCAGAGAATTTTTCTTTTTTTAGGGGGGTCTAAAACCTAAACAACATTGACTGAACTTTTGGTAATGTTTTTGGGCAGATACCCTGAGACAATTGGAGATGCAATTCCAATAAAAGCAACTTTCTTCATTAGTTACATAATGGTTGATGGATAGGAGGGTATGAACTATGTCACCAAGTTTGTTAATGGAGGCAAAGTTTCTGTATAAACTAAAATCAAATAGAGCTTCAAGAAGTTTTCAAAAACAATGTATTTACCTATATTTTATGCAGAGAATTTTTCTTTTTTTAGGGGGGTCTAAAACCTAAACAACATTGACTGAACTTTTGGTAATGTTTTTGGGCAGATACCCTGAGACAATTGGAGATGCAATTCCAATAAAAGCAACTTTCTTCATTAGTTACATAATGGTTGATGGATAGGAGGGTATGAACTATGTCACCAAGTTTGTTAATGGAGGCAAAGTTTCTGTATAAACTAAAATCAAATAGAGCTTCAAGAAGTTTTCAAAAACAATGTATTTACCTATATTTTATGCAGAGAATTTTTCTTTTTTTAGGGGGGTCTAAAACCTAAACAACATTGACTGAACTTTTGGTAATGTTTTTGGGCAGATACCCTGAGACAATTGGAGATGCAATTCCAATAAAAGCAACTTTCTTCATTAGTTACATAATGGTTGATGGATAGGAGGGTATGAACTATGTCACCAAGTTTGTTAATGGAGGCAAAGTTTCTGTATAAACTAAAATCAAATAGAGCTTCAAGAAGTTTTCAAAAACAATGTATTTACCTATATTTTATGCAGAGAATTTTTCTTTTTTTAGGGGGGTCTAAAACCTAAACAACATTGACTGAACTTTTGGTAATGTTTTTGGGCAGATACCCTGAGACAATTGGAGATGCAATTCCAATAAAAGCAACTTTCTTCATTAGTTACATAATGGTTGATGGATAGGAGGGTATGAACTATGTCACCAAGTTTGTTAATGGAGGCAAAGTTTCTGTATAAACTAAAATCAAATAGAGCTTCAAGAAGTTTTCAAAAACAATGTATTTACCTATATTTTATGCAGAGAATTTTTCTTTTTTTAGGGGGGTCTAAAACCTAAACAACATTGACTGAACTTTTGGTAATGTTTTTGGGCAGATACCCTGAGACAATTGGAGATGCAATTCCAATAAAAGCAACTTTCTTCATTAGTTACATAATGGTTGATGGATAGGAGGGTATGAACTATGTCACCAAGTTTGTTAATGGAGGCAAAGTTTCTGTATAAACTAAAATCAAATAGAGCTTCAAGAAGTTTTCAAAAACAATGTATTTACCTATATTTTATGCAGAGAATTTTTCTTTTTTTAGGGGGGTCTAAAACCTAAACAACATTGACTGAACTTTTGGTAATGTTTTTGGGCAGATACCCTGAGACAATTGGAGATGCAATTCCAATAAAAGCAACTTTCTTCATTAGTTACATAATGGTTGATGGATAGGAGGGTATGAACTATGTCACCAAGTTTGTTAATGGAGGCAAAGTTTCTGTATAAACTAAAATCAAATAGAGCTTCAAGAAGTTTTCAAAAACAATGTATTTACCTATATTTTATGCAGAGAATTTTTCTTTTTTTAGGGGGGTCTAAAACCTAAACAACATTGACTGAACTTTTGGTAATGTTTTTGGGCAGATACCCTGAGACAATTGGAGATGCAATTCCAATAAAAGCAACTTTCTTCATTAGTTACATAATGGTTGATGGATAGGAGGGTATGAACTATGTCACCAAGTTTGTTAATGGAGGCAAAGTTTCTGTATAAACTAAAATCAAATAGAGCTTCAAGAAGTTTTCAAAAACAATGTATTTACCTATATTTTATGCAGAGAATTTTTCTTTTTTTAGGGGGGTCTAAAACCTAAACAACATTGACTGAACTTTTGGTAATGTTTTTGGGCAGATACCCTGAGACAATTGGAGATGCAATTCCAATAAAAGCAACTTTCTTCATTAGTTACATAATGGTTGATGGATAGGAGGGTATGAACTATGTCACCAAGTTTGTTAATGGAGGCAAAGTTTCTGTATAAACTAAAATCAAATAGAGCTTCAAGAAGTTTTCAAAAACAATGTATTTACCTATATTTTATGCAGAGAATTTTTCTTTTTTTAGGGGGGTCTAAAACCTAAACAACATTGACTGAACTTTTGGTAATGTTTTTGGGCAGATACCCTGAGACAATTGGAGATGCAATTCCAATAAAAGCAACTTTCTTCATTAGTTACATAATGGTTGATGGATAGGAGGGTATGAACTATGTCACCAAGTTTGTTAATGGAGGCAAAGTTTCTGTATAAACTAAAATCAAATAGAGCTTCAAGAAGTTTTCAAAAACAATGTATTTACCTATATTTTATGCAGAGAATTTTTCTTTTTTTAGGGGGGTCTAAAACCTAAACAACATTGACTGAACTTTTGGTAATGTTTTTGGGCAGATACCCTGAGACAATTGGAGATGCAATTCCAATAAAAGCAACTTTCTTCATTAGTTACATAATGGTTGATGGATGGGCTGGTATAGCTGCAGAGATTCTGATGTTGAAGCCACTAATATTTTATCACTTGAAGAACTTCTTTCTGGTGAAGACTGAGAAGGACAGGGAAGAGGCCATGGATCCAGGGAGCATTGGCTTCTATGCCCGAGAACCTCGTATTCAACTCTACTTTCTCCTCGGTCTGGTCTATGCCGCTGTCACACCTCTTGTTCTTCCTTTTATCATAGTTTTCTTTGCGCTGGCCTATGTTGTGTTCCGTCATCAGGTAAAAACTGGTTAAAATTAATTATAATTAACTGGAAATTATCAATATCTTATTATCATTTCTATTAGGCTATGTTTGGATGGATAGAAAAGTGAGGAAAAAATAGGGGAGACGGAATATTAGAGAGGAAAATTTCCTACAATAGTAATTTTTTATTACATTTGAAAGTTTTCCCTCATAATATTCTTTTCTTTCTAATTTTCTTTCCATCCAAATATAGAGTTAAAGTTTGATACTTTGTTTTAATCGAAACAATCTTATGTTGTTAAGGGTATGATTTCCTTAAACTCACCTCACTAGGCCCTAAATTTTAGGACGGGAGGAGTGATAGCCTGCAAAGGAGTTACTGTTACGAAGTTTAAGGGGTTGCGTAGCTTTTAACTAGTGCAGCAGAACATAGTGGGTTTTGCATTGTAACTTAAAATACTCATAATTCTAAAAACTATATATCATTCTGCAAAGAATCTCTCTCTCTCTCTCTCTCTCTCTATGTATAACATGGAGATTGCTCTTACACTCTTATTGCAGATTATTAACGTTTACAATCAAGAGTATGAGAGTGGTGCAGCATTCTGGCCTTATGTCCATTTACGTGTCATAATTGCACTGATAGTCTCACAAATAGTTCTGATGGGACTCCTAAGCACCAAGGAAGCTGCTACATCAACTCCATTTCTCATTGCTCTCCCAATTCTAACTATTGCGTTCCATTATTACTGCAAAGGCCGTTTTGAATCTGCCTTTGTCAAATTTCCCTTGCAGGTATATTAATTCATCATTTGTTGCGTATCTTACATGTCCTCAATTATAATCTTAAAGGAAAAAAAAACTTAGGTCAAGTTGCTTATAGCCATAAAGTTAAGTTTATAGATAAATTTATAAGTGCATATAAGCATTTTAATAACAACCAACAATAGCAAAATAACAAATGTAGTTTGAGAACTTGGCCTAATAGATATAAGAAACGTGACTTAAGTTTTGTACTTTAAAAGTGTACTTTACACAAACATGTCTGCTTTTTTAATGTTTGATTTTAAAATAATGACACAGGAAGCAACAATGAAAGATACATTAGAGAAAGCAACAGAACCAAACATGGATTTGGAAGGTTACCTTAAGCACGCCTATGAGCATCCAGTTTTCAAGGCCAGCATGGAAAATGATGATGAAGAAGAATTAAGTGCTAAAAAGTGGGAAACTGATTGTGTTCCCGTGCCCACAAAACGCCAATCCCGAAGGAATACTCCAGTGCCAAGCAAAACTGGATCTGAAGGCATTCGAGATCTTCCATCACCTTGAAATCAGTGGGATAGATAAAGGATGACCATCTCATTGTATAAATACTAACTCCATCATCATCATCAGCGTTCAGCACATAAAGATGGCTTTGCAGATACAATGAACTCAACAATGCACAGGTGCTTGCAGAAATATATAAAGGTTTCAGTATCAGTTAGTGTCAGAGTATGATTTCGTTTTGTTGTACTCTTCTTGGGTACTAAATTATGCCAACACCGTCTTTTGAGGTTAAAAGAGTCTCAGTGCTAGAATGATGCACATATCTATACAGCATTAAGTTGATAATGTCATCGCCTTTGGAAGATCAAAGTTTCCCCCCCTTTTTGTGTTAATATATCAGATTGTGTTCAGTAGCAGGTTAGCTGCTTCTTTAAGAAGCACATGTTTATTGATTTGTATCAACATCACAGAGGAATTACATTATGTAACATTTGAATATTATAAATTACACAAAACGATTGTATATGGGATTTACATTAATCTAATTTCCACTAAAAACCAAATTGTAGTTGTTTAGTGGTGTCTTGCATGATGAGTTGAAATATTTGAGGCATGGACCATGTAGGTTTAATCTGATGAACAAAGATGGAAAGGATTGTGATGTGAGAAGGAAGTGACTCTTTATAATTATTTTAATCAGTATGATAGATATTGGTTATAATATCAATCGACGGACCAAGTAGAATAAGCAACTCTTCCCCGAAAGATAATTATTGAGGTAAGAAAACTAACCCACTTAAATAACCCAAAAACATTTATACTATTCAGTATGGAATTTAAACAATGTATGCCACCTTAATCTCTATCAGAATCTCTGTTATACTTATCTTTCAAGTAAACAACTATTCCCACGGTGACAAAATAAGTGATTTTATAATACAGTACTCATAAATTTTGTAATTTATGGTTAGAGTGACTGGTAAGGAATTGGGGAAAAAAAGCATTGGCAGGTTGAAAAAGACAACAATATGCAGAATAGATAATTTAAACAGAAGTGAAACCAAAAGCAATTAATTTCTTCTGTATTTATATTTCTTGTAAAAAATAACTAGAAACTAACAAATGAATCAATAAAAAAAAAAGAATAAATGAACAACTGGCATGCATGTTATGATGTCGACTTTAAACATAGGAATGGACATTTGATGCTCAGACATAAGCATGACGGAACCTCATCACTCTGGACTCTGCCCATCCTCTTTGCCTAGCCCTGAACTCCCACAGAGCGGTTATTTTCATCTGATCATCCAATGTTGCTTCAGCTCTTTCCCTAGCTTCCTCACATGTTTCCATCCCTGAATTACACTTGTCAGTCTCCTTTTGATACTGAGATGCTAATTTCTTAGCCTCTAAAAGTGCCCTATCAGCATGCCGATGTTTTTCACAGGTTTCTGCTTCCTTCAACTTCACTTCTTCTGACAACAGGTCTATGAAACTCTTCTCTATTTCTTCCATCATCATAGGTTTTCCTTCATGCAATCTACAGTGCATATATCTCAACATAATTATTTTTTAACCTTGGATGAAGGGCCAATGAAATTGACCAATTAGCTAACACCATCATTGGCTTCTTTCAGTAACAGATCCACATAATTGTAAAATACATCATCTTTGATGCTCAACACTGCTACCATGTCAAATAATGGGAATTTGGTTGTTTTTAAAACATTCCATTAGAATCCACACTAAAATATTAATTCTATGACAGTTTCCATTTGGGAGTACTTCAATTAATTAACAATCTGAAACTCTCCTATGATAAAGTCCATTTTTGCAATAACCAGGATTCTTCAACTAGTGTCAGATCAGAAGTCCACATTAGATACTAACGTTAGAGTATGTATTATTATCTCTACAGGGAAGAAAAACCTGACCTGTAATGGACTTGTTGCTCAAACCTGCAGTTGAAAAACAGGCATAGACACCATGTTAAGCTTGCACTTCATATGCATAAGCAAAAGGTCAAGTTCCAATTTAACTTAGAAATAAGCAAGCAATTGGCAATGAATTTATATGAGTACAAGAATCAATTAACACAGCATCGAGTTCATATTCTTCATTGTGATCAGCGAGTTGTGAAATTGACTAATTGATTGCAATTATTTCTGGAGATTAATCAAACCTCTCTCATATAGATTTGGTGCTGAGTGTAGACAATATGTTCTTTGACTACTAAATATACCACTAGGATTTATACCCAATCTAATGTATTGGTCCTTAGCAGAAAGATCGTTGATTTGAGGAGATGGCGTTTTCATTTTATAAGGTTTTCCCCAAGTACAGGGATTTTTCACCGATCATGTTACAAGCCAAAATAACAACAGTAGATGTCTCAAAAGAACAGAGCTGTTGAAGAAGCCACTTTGGACCAATAGTTCAACAAAATCATTAAGTCCACTAACAAGATTAATAGATAGTTTTATGATCTACCCTTGATCTCACTCATTAAATGCATAGCCAAGAGTGAAGATAGAAAATAAAGGCACCAAAATGGTCACTTCCAACAAGATTAAGACATTTTTCTTACTTTTGGCAACTGAGTAGCATCTGATAACTTTGGTAGCACCACTGGCTTAGGTGATATGACTATTTCAGCTGACGTTTAGTGTAAAGTTATAATGGAAAGGCCAAAATCCGGAAGATCAAGTAAAAGTATAAGTGTGTGTGGAAATATCAGGATCTCTCAATTAACTCAATAAATGTTTGGGAATTGAAAGCAGGTTTCAGGAAATGGAGAAGGTACCTTGAGGGAGAGAAAGAAGGGGTTGAGAAGAGCAATCACAGGGACAAGGCGGACAAGACGAAGAGGCGTTCAAGTCCTCGCTAAGTTGCCAATACAAGGATCGTCCCGTTATGTAAACAATGAGACACGGTGCCAGAATCCACATCACCAATCTCAACCCTCTTTGCTGCCTCGTGTTCATCTCTCACTCTTGCAGAAAAAATGAAAAACAACGATCTCGAATCTTGATTCTTCACTCACAATGCGTTTCTTCCCAATGTATTGCTCGAAGCCTCAAACTTTCCCTGCATGTCTTCGTCTGACTGTCGTATCTGGTGGCCGCTGTCATGTTGATTTTGTAGATTAGGGACATGAAACGACGTCGTAGCAAGTGGGAAAATGATTTTCCCCCCTTTTTGTAGTAGTTTTTTTTGGCATGCATGTGCTTGGTTGACCAAATGATAACCTTAGCTAACTCGTCACATTTTTATTGGTACCATTCCATATATTGATTCATTTAAAAATGATCATTAATGTATCATACAAATATGTATTTTTTTATATTAATCTTCAATAGAGACATTAATATGAGTTGGATCTACATATCCAACTCACCTCATTGTTAAGATTGACTAAGTGTGTATTTGACACTATAATTTAAAAAAAAAATTTGGGTAAAATTTTGATTTGTAAAAATTTTAAACAAATAGTCATATTTGTCCAGAAATAATTTTGGCTAAATCTATAGTTTAAAATTATAGTTTTGCATAAGTTACTGAAACTAATTTTTAGAATAGCGAAAGAATTTATAGATTATCCAATTACTATCTTATCCCTACTTTTTCTTATACCCTCTTGCATCTCTCCTCTCTCCTCTCTACCCTCTCTCCTCTCTTATCTCTCTTTTCCACCATCTCTCTTTTCTCTTCTCTACCCTCTCTTCTTTCTCATACTTTTAATCAAATCATACCCTTTTTGATAATTTACTAATATGAAAAGTGATTCTACTACTAATCATCCAAACATCTCAATTTTCAAAATCTGTTCTTCCTAAAATATATTCTTCCCAAAATATATTATCTAAAAATTAATCTAAACAGGCTCTAAATGTTAACCCATACCGTTTAACCCGCGAGTTGGATCTTTGTACTATTTGTTTAATCCATTTAATTAATTATTAAAATTTGAAAACATGTTATTTTAGAAAATAAAAAAATTAAAAGAATGGTACGGACTTATTTATCTTATATTTACCATATTAGTATTAAAAAAATTATTTAATGTAAAAAGTGATCTTCATTTAAAATTTTATTTTTTATTCATTTAGAAAAACCAATATAATTTTTTCTAAGTTAGTTGAACTCCCAAATATATAGCCTTATAAAAATGCACCCATTTTAGTTGGTCCAAAATGTTAACAAAATAAAAGATGGCAAGTCAACATATTAGCAATCTACCATATCATGTCCAGCCAGAGTTAACTAAATAGTTGTGTCGAGCCAACCCATAATAACCCATAGGTTGGTTCATATTAAGGGCTCTACTCTCCAACAATTTACCCCTCCTCATCCTATATATAAGAGAATTTAGGGAGCCTCCCCTCAATCCTAAATATAACGGACTAACCATCAATGCCTACTTTATTTATTAAAATGTTTTTCTCATGCATTTCATTAAACATAAATTGGCTTTGCAAGTGTCCTTAAATATCTAGTAAGTGTTTAAAATTAATTGAGGTAATTTTGAGGAAAAAGTTCTAAACTATGATATCCTTATGAAGAGTAAACGTTTTCAACTATTTTTTTTTCTTTTATAAGTTCATTATTTGTTTCTTATATATATAGAGGACTGGAGCAATAATTGTTAGAAGATAATATGGTAAAAGGGATATCAAATTGAAATATAACTTATTTGGAAGAGGTAAAAATCTTGTGCCCTCTATACTTCAAAAGAGACTATACCTTTAATTAAATAAAAAATATATATACAACCTTATAAATACTACAAGCTGCATTTTTTTCTTTTGATATTCAAAGAAGCCTTCTCAGCTGTTCCTGATGCCGTTTACATCAGCTCCATAGTCCGCTGCTAACTACATTTTTTTCTTTATAAAAGAGTACTTCATTAGCACAACTCAATCATATACTTGAATGATTTTCATAACATTAATGAATTGGTCGTGTTTTTTACACGATTGTGCAAACTCCTACCTTTTTCCGTGCATCCCCTACCAGAATTTTCTGATTTTCTCTACATAACAATTCAAGAACACAACACCCCTATAATCAACGATCCCTCATCTACCTTAAACTTCAGTATCTAAAAATTGCTAATAAAAGCTCGTTGCTTGCTATGGAAAGAAGCAAGCTAATACAAAACGGAATTAGTTAACCCGTTGTATAATATAGACTTCTGTAAAACTCATGAATATTTTCAGATCTCAAGGTCGATTCTGTAAAACTAGTGAATATTTTCTGATCGCAAGGTCGATTCCCATTTCTTCCTTTTTCCCTGATTCCTTTCTCAGAATGTGCAGTGTTGAGACAATTTCTTGAAATTGTGGGTGAGAGTTGTGATGGGTGAAAAATGTTTTGATGGTCCCATGAATGTCAATGAAACTCCAGCCAGGAATTTTTCTCAAGCCAAGAGATCTCATATGGGTCCTTACCTCTCCTACACCTTCCCAGTTGTTTGTTGCAGCATAACAATGTGCTAGCTGCACATAGTTTCCTACATTCATGGGCCTCAACATTATAACATCTTTGGAAATCGTCTCAGCGAGTTTGTTGTTTCCATTTACCCGACAAGCATCAAGGAGTATGCCTAAAACATCAAGCTCATATGTCTTCTTGTACAAGTCATATGCCTCTTCCACTCGCCCAGCTCGACTAAGGAGATCGACCACACAAGCATGGTGTTCAAGATTAGGTACAATCCCAAAGTCTTCAGTCATTGATTGGTATATGTTCAAACCCTGTTCAACAAGTCCATTATGGCCACAAGATGATAGAACAGAGAGGAAAATGACATTGTTTGGTTTTATGCCACTTCTCAGGAATTCAGAGTATAATATCAATGCTGTCTCTCCTTTGCCATGATAACCATATCCTGAAATTATGGCACCCCATGAGACTAAATCCCAGCTCAGCATCTCATTGAAACAGCTTTGCGCAGCCTCCAAGTGACCGCATTTGGAGTACATGTCTATCAAAGCTGTGTCAACCAAAATACATGGACTTAGGCAATTTCTTATAATGAAACTATGCATCCATTTACCATAATGAAGTGCTCCTATGGAAGCACATCCTTGGAGAAGAGAGAAAATAGTTATTGAATCTGGTGTTTGAGAATAAATCCTCATTTCACCGAACAGAAGCAAGGCCTTACATATATAGCCGTTATGAGCGCATCCGGTGATTATAGCGTTCCAGGAAACCAAATCCCTTTTGCTCATGCTATCAAACACAATAAAACTCTGATTCATTTTACCACACTTGGCATACATGGTCACAAGTGAGTTCTGAGCAGTGACATCTAAAGTCAATTCTTGCCTTAATACATAACCATGGATTGAGATTCCCAAATCAAAAGATCCTAATTGTGCACAAGCTGTAATTACACTTGCTATAGTAGTAGTGGATGGCTTAACCCTGAATCTTAACATTTCGCGGAAGATGGCAAGTGTCTTATCTGCAGACTCATTCTGCACAAGGCCAGAGGTCATAGCCGTCCACAAAAATATATCCTTAGCAGAGCTCCTTTCAAAAATTCTAAATGCAATATCAATTTTCCTACCTTTAAGGTACATAACAATCAAGGCTGTTTCTACATGCATATCAAAGTTAAACCCAGCTCTTAGAATCTGGCAATGAACAGACCTACCCAGTTTCAACTCACCCGTTGATGCAGCCACAGAGAACACCGACCCAAAAGTCTGCTGATCAGGTTTCATACCTACTGCCCTCATTGTCTTTAGAAGCTGTAATACTTCACATAGATTTCCTATCTGAGCATAAATTGATATCAAGGAATTCCATGAAACAAGGTCCTTTTCACTCATATAATCAAATATTTTCCTAGAGTCTTCAATGCTTCCACATCTTCCATATACATTTAGAAAATAATTTGACAGAGATATATCGTATACAAAATTGCACAACCATGCCAACACCGCAAATGAGCGAGGACTGAAACTCCAGACAGAAGGCTCAATAGAGTAACCGAACTGGGTTGAATTCCTTGTTGACGCATGCAAATTTCACATAGAAATTAATCAAAGATGAAGCAATGTAGGCATCGGAAGACAAACCATGAACGACAATGCACTGATGGAGGGAACGCCCAAGGGAGGAAAGGTTCAGAAAGGTGCAAGCTTTGAGAAGACTAGGGAAGGTGTATGCATCTGAAGGGACATGGTTCTCAAGCATAGAAGCATATGTGAGAAGAACTTCATTGTAAGCCCCTTGGGATGAAAGGTGGTTTATCGTGGCATTGAAAGACTTGGTCACGCATGAAGATGGTGATCCCAGAAATTAAAAAGTGAAGAACTACTAGCTAAATTCTGTGAATTTAGTGTACTGTATTAATGGGTTTATAAAACCTGTGGATAAATTTTGTTAACTTTTGTGGGCTGTGCGGCCTGGTTTATATATCTAAAATCTAAAATTTTGAATAAGACTCTATATTGATAATTAAAATAATCTTATTTTATAGTAAAAATATAGCAAAGATATGACAAATTAAATATAACTATATGTAAAACATATTTTTAAGGACAATACTTAGGTCAGGTGCCTTAGGTCCATTGAGTCCAATGAGCGAATAAAATGATGCCCCTGGATTATTTTTACACCTAAACACTTAACCCCGTAAACTACCGTTAGCCCAATTTCTTTTTCCCTTGTGCTCTCTCTCTCTCCTAAGTGCATCCATGGCGGCAAAGCTCTTCCTCGCCATCAGAACGTCACAACCCCTCTCCTCTCTCCCATCCTTTTGCTTCAACTCAATTCCATCTTCAGATCTCTCTCCCCTCTCTCTCAGTAAGTTTCTCTTTGCTGAACAAACCATCAAATGTTTCCCCTTCATTATTGTTTTCTTTGTCCACATCTCTTCATTGCCGATAAGGAGATCGAGATTCCAAATCCCAACGTCAGCATCGATGGCCCCGACAAAAAAGTGGAGACGGCAAGGGAAAGGCCGATGTCGGAAGCGGCGGCGATCTTGCCGACGCCACCTTTGCTCGAATTAATGTCAACGATACGAGGAGTTTGGGAGGCCACTAGAGTTTTCAGTTCCATTGAAATGCTGCTTGTATGAGAGAGCCTGGGAGTTTGCGTCTCAGGTTTTTGACATTGATGGAGATGGGGCTGAAACAGTTGCGTCCAGTAAAAAAAGAAGCTTTGGCGAACAATTCAGGAGTGAAGAGGGGCGGTGACGTTCTATACGGCCATGGATGAACTCAGGAGAGAGAGGTGACTTTCTGTAAAGTAAACATGGACAAAATAGAAGAAGAAATTGGGTCAACGGTGGTTTATGGGGTTACTTGCTGAGGTGTGAAAATAATTCAGGTGGCATTATTTTATTGGCTTAATGAACCTAAAGAACTGGATCTAAGTATTGTCCTATTTTTTAAAACATAAAATCGATTGAAGATAAGAATTAATTGTCTTTGATTTTGTGCACTGAATGAATCCATGTACTTGAGCATTTTAGGAAATAAAATAAGTAACTTTTTTATATTGGATACTAGATAAAGGCAATAACACGTAGCCCTAATCAAAATTCAAAACCAAACCACTTGCTTTATCCTTGGAAACATGGCACTCCTAAAAAAAGTATAGTTTTGTCTTTTTTAAACATGTCTACGAACTAATATGTTATTTATTGGTGACATTAACACAAATCTATATTTATTTATTATAAAATTTATAAGAAATCACATTGTTTAAGTTATAAATAATATGAATTATTTCTTTGAATACTCCACAGTGCAAGAATTTTGCATCCAATTCAAGTATATAAATGATGACAAGTCAAGGAATTTGATAACTTATTTAAAGAATGTCAACTGTATATGCATAACTCCGTTTGGACTTGTATGGAAGGTTTTATGTCAAAATTAGCTATAATAATTTATTTAGAATATTAATTTAAACATGTCATTTAATTTCTCAAATATTAATCATGCATCTCGAGTATTTTTTTTATATCAATATTTGTCATTAGCAAATTTTAACTATAGTCTAAACCAAACTAAAATATTAAAATATAGTATAGCCATCTGAGACTAATGACAAGGATGAGGTGGAGTATATGTAATTATGGTTAAGAATTCAGAGCCTCATAATATTTTTTTTAAAAAAGATACAGCTATAAATAATATGTATATTATAACAAGTCATGATTGGAAAGGATTGGCAAATAAAAATGGAAAAATTGTATTAAAATCCCATAAATTTAATTGCAGAGAAATCTCATAAAATTATCAAACTAATATAAAATCTCACAGGATTTGGGATTAATTTTTTTAAAATATAAAATGATAGAACTACCCATAGGAAAATACGTCACTTGTTATTTTTTGCCATCAATGGTTATTTCTTCCTCCAGGAGTAGTATTTGTATTAGTTGAGTCGTTATTTTTTTTCTTTTTATTTGAGTTATTATTTTTTCAATAGAGTTGTTATTTCTATCACTTGAGTTTTTTCTTCCTAGGGACAGTTATGTCATTTCATAATTTTAAAAAATTAATCCTAAGTCAAGTGGGACTTCATAGTCTTTTGATAAATTTGTGAGATTTTTTTTGTAATTAAATTCCATGAGACTTAAATTATTTAAAGTATTAGCTATCATAATAAATTCCTTCTTTTGCTTCTAAGCCATTTTATGGGCTCTTTATACTTTTCTATATTTTATACTAATTAATATAATGCACGAACAAATTATGAATTTTTTCCAACAAATTATGGACGTCAAAAAATTAGCTAGTAATATGAAGATAATGAAATATATAAAAAGCTTGGTTGAGCACTTTGTTATAAGTATCATTAGCTACATTTCTAGTTCGTTTGTCCAAATCCAAGAAGTAAACATCAAATTTCTTTTTATGACGGACATATTCCATTTATTTTGTTCTCATGTACTTCAGCAACAAAATAGACCAAAAGTACTCCACTTTTTCTCTCGAAATCTGAAATGCAAGATCCTGCAATATTCTGAACGTAGCCAAAAATCTGGAAATTAGAAAAGAAAATCATAGAGACCATTAGAAGAGTGGTTTGATATATATATATATATATATATATATATATATATATATATGTCTCACTACAAAAAAACAGACTTTTGGCGACGACCTTTCAGCGGCGACACAATAAGTCGCCGCAGAAAGGCATGCTATTAGCGGCGACAAAATAAGTCGCCGCTGAAAATCAACTTTTAGCGGCGACTTATTTTATCGCCGCTGAAAGTAAGACTTTTAGCGGCGACTTATATTGTCGCCGCTGTACGTCAATGAATATGTTACACTTTTCAGCGGCGATAAAAGCAGTCGTCGCTGAAAGTAGGACTTTTTGCGACGATATATTGTTGTCGCCGCAGAAGGTAGGGTAAAAAAAGGTTCCAGCGTTGACTTTCAGCGGCGACAAAAATTAGTCGCCGCTGAAAGTCTATTTTCAGCGGCGACACTACTTTGTCGCCGCTGAAGATTAAAGTATTTGGTACAATTAACACTTTTAGCGGCGACAAAAGAATGTCGCCGCTGAAAGTTAGTTTCGGCGGCGTCTTTTTTTGTCGCCGCTGAAAGTTACTTTCAGCGGCGACTTTTGTGTCGCCGCTGAAGGTTGTTAGTGTTATTTTCCTCCAGGCGCCCTAACATTTCATTTCGTCGGGTTCTCAGCGCGCGGGGAGCGATACAGAGCCGAGCGAGCGATACAGAGAGCGCACGATACAGAGAGTGGGAGCCACGGGGGTTTTGCTGGAGAGTAACGGAGGCTGTCGTAGGGATAGTTAGAGGTCGAAGAGTGTGGATTGAAGCTTAGAAGCGGGATTGAAGGTTAGAAGGGGGATTGAATGCGATTGTGGATTGAAGCTTTCAGCGGTAGCTACGGTTGATTTGGCCGATGGAAATTGAAGCTTAGAAGGGGGAAATCTTATTTTGGTCTTGCTCAGTGGATTCGTAAGCTGTCTGGCGTAAACCGATCACCGTGCACTGTGGATTGCTTCTTTCAGCTCTGCAACAGGAGTCACCGAAGAAGGTGAGTTCTTCCTATACGTCATCTTTGTCTTCTCTAATCTGTGATTCGGCCATTGAATGCTAGCTGTTGAACCCAATGTATGGTTAAAACCCAGCAGCTGGGGGTGTCTTGCGCTCTGTCCTGTATAAAACCCAGCAGCCGGGGGTTGTTGTACAGTGTGGTAGCAGTTCAATCGAGTGTGTGTGTTTGTGTGTGTTTCATTGTGCGTCTTTCATTGTGCGTGTTTCATTGTGTTTGTGTGTGTTTCATTGTGTGTGTTTCAATGTATGGTAAAAGTGAATGTTGAAGCCTGAAAATTGTGTTTCGATTGTTGGAGTACAGAAAAGAATAACCGAATGAAAAATGTTGAAGGCTGAAAAATGTTGGAGTACTGAAAGACATGCCCTTTACTTTCAGCCGTTCTGTCCACTTTCAGCCGGGAGTAATGAATGCTTTAGCTTATAATAGCATAAGAATTGTGAAGTATATTTGATCTATGCACAACTTCCCATGACATAATTATGATAATTACGTTAAGTATGCAACTATGTGTTATTATGTTAAGTATGCAACTATGATAATTACTTAGAGATAATTATATATAAGTGTTATTATTCATATACTGATATGTTTGTTATCATTCTGAACATCGGCTATCATGTGCTCCGAATTGAACGCAAATTTTCTTGTATAGAGTAATTGCGAATATATGAATTGGGAAGCAGGTCTTTCTTGCAGTAAGCTTTTTCTGCATTGTATGTCTTAAAATTGAATGATTTCCTGGAGGAAACTAAACTATAATTTCATATTGTTCGCCATCATCTTTTTCAGTGGTGTTTGGATCCCACGGAATCGCATCATATTTATTTGCTGTTTACCATCTATTGAATTCTTGAATGAAGTGGTTCTAGTTCTTGGAGTTGTGTGGAACCGGAAACTAATGATGGTATCGAATTAAAGAATCACCCGGAGAACTATGAATATTCATTATGGTGCTCAATTCTTCTTAAGGTCATATCCAAAGAAGACAGATTATAGTTCAGTTGTGTAATCATCTTGTAATCGGTAATTTCTTCACGGTTTCTCTTTTAACTTTGGGGAGCCTTCTTGTCCTGTATGCTACAATTCTAATGGTTATTAAGATTCAGATTCTTGCTGCTCTGTATTGACAATTTTTAGATTTTCCACCACGTCCAATGCACAAACACAAGGTAACAAGCCAAAAAAGATGAAAAAAAGCAAGAGAAAGAGAGTTTTGACCTATTGTGTGGTGCTGGTGGTTTCACGGGTAATCAGCTGAATTATAGAGAAAGAAAGACATGATTGTGAAACCTGACCTACCTTTTGACAATAAGGTTTATTAAGTGTGATAGGCATGGTGGTGAGAAGAAAGCAAGCCTCCTTTTTAAGAAAGTGCGGTCGTGGAAACAATCATCATTGATGGTTGTTCCAGCTACATAAACTATCATTGATGGTCGTGCGAGTCCAACACAACTTGATGATATTATCATTGACTTATATGGAGAAGATGAACAAACGCATACCTTAGCTCAAGGAGAATCATCACAAATTCATCAACATAATGCCATAAATACTGGTTGTAGTGATGAAGAGGATTTGCTTGACGACTTTGATAGTGATACTGAAGCAGAGAGTGACACAAACATTGAAATAGAAGAAACAGATGAACCAGAAGACATCGATGAAAGTGACAGTGCGACAGAAGATTCAAATGAATGAAATTAATTGATACGGTATATTTTATCTACATTAATTATTGTTTGCTTGATTGTTTTTTTCTAAATGAAATTGTATACTTTTGTAGGATATGTCAGGATTAAAGAGAGGTCGAGGGGGGAAAAGTCTTTCTGTTAGATCTAATGACAACACAAATAGCGGAGGTACATGCTCTACACCTCAATCAAGACCTGATATTTCACCTCTACTACTGCAACAGCAATTTCAGGAAATGCCTGTCAACTCTCCTCCTACTCCCCATACTCAAAATAGTAGTGCAGGTAAGTTTGTTTCAATTTTGTAATAATTGATTTACATCGCTTGTAACATTTAATTGTTCTAATTCAACTTCAATGCCAGGCTCTTCTACTGCAATGAACAAGCGCAGAGGAGTTTACAAGTCTATTAATGTGAATTTAAAGACCGCACAAGGAACGAAGATTCGAGTCAAATTTTCAGATTCAATGTCAAGAGCAATTGGTCCAGAAGCAAGAGACTTTTCTAATTATTGTGGTTTGACTCTTAGAACCACAATCTCGTTCAGGGATGGTGGAGGTAGCTGGAAGAATATTTTTGAAAAATATGGTCAGGATATGATTTTAAAAATAAAGGTATTTATGTCAAATTTGTATACTCATTTAAGTTTATTTTTATTATTAGACAAAATGTTTACATTTATTTGTTACAGGATAAGTTTCAACCTGCTGATGAAATTAGTGAAGAAAAGTTTCATACAGCTATATCAATTATTTTACAAAATGCATTCAGAAATTGGAAGAACAATTTGTACTCTCACTACAAGAAATATGAGACTGATGAGGATAGGTTGGCTGATCCTCCTCAAACTATTAGTTTTGAAGATTGGGAGTGGTTATTAATATATTTTAAGTCTGACATATTTAAGGTATATCACTATCCTTCTAAACAAATTATATTTTTTCTAATTATTAAATTCTTATTAATTTCTTACTAGGTACTACATTTTGTTGTAGAATAAAAGTATAAGGAACATGACAAATCGAGAAAAACAAATGACTAAACATACTTGTGGTCCTCGATCATTTGCAGAGATTGAGTATGCCAGTGTAAGTTCAATCTATCATCACTATACTTTAAATTTTCAATCATTTTTTTAAATTTAATTTTTGCATTTTCTCGTATGATATTATTTTGTAGAGAGATCCTACTACTGGACAACCTATTCCTCCTGACCAGTTGTGGGAGATAACGCATACTAGGAAGACATTAGACGGACAAGTAGTATGGGCTGATCCACACTCTGAACAGCTTTATGTACGCATTGTTATTTAATATCTTATTTTGATTGACTATTATCAATAATCTAACAGTTTTATGTTTTTATTATAGAGTCGTATGCACGAACTTTCTCAACAACAAGATCAAGATTTAGAGAGTGATGCTCGAATGACGTCAGAGGAGATATTGGCGACAGTTCTTGGTGAGAGGTCGGGGTATGTAAGAGGAAAAGGGTATGGAGCGGAACCTTCAAGGAAGAGAAATCGCCCTCAATCTACTGATAGTTCAGTTGTGGAGAGTGTGCGTGCCCAACTGCAGGAAGAGTTTGAAAAAAAATTTCAAGAGGAGAGAGAAAAATTGGAGGCTGAGCGTGCAAAGATGGAAGAAGAACGTGAAAAGATACAACAAGAACGTGTGCAGTTCGAGCAAAGACTAATGGAACAAATGGAGCAAAGAATACAAGTTCAATTTGCAGCCTTGATGCAGAAAGGACAACCACATGGGGCTACTTCTAGTCATAGTATTGAACCTTCTACATAAAATTTATGTACAAATTAAACAATTTTATTATAATTTTAAAAATTATGATAATAAAAATATTTATTAATATTAATATATTAGAATTTATTTAATTATTTATTATTATATTATATTTTTCCGTATTACATAAATTATTGGAAAAAATATAAAAAATAATTTTTATTTTTGTATCTTTAGGCGGCGACACAATATCGCCGCCGAATCATCTATAAGCGGCGACATATTTGTCGCCGCAGAATGATCTTTAGGCGGCGACATCTTTGTCGCCGCTAATTCCACAATATGCGGCGACATATTTGTCGCCGCTAATTCATCTTTAGGCGGCGACTTTAATTTGTCGCCGCAAATATGTATAGGAGACAGTCGCATAGGCGGCGACTTAGCGGCGACAAAATGTCGCCACTATAGTTATTCAGCGGCGACTTTTAGACCTTCTGCGGCGACAAATGTCGCCGCTGAAACTCATTTTTCTTGTAGTGTCTGTGTGTGTGTATCACCAATGTGGCGAGTTCTTAGTTTGTAATGCATATAATTCTTCTTCAATTGACCTTGAGGCACAAAACCCTAAACTTTATATATCTGAAAATTTCCAGCGAAAGAGCAATGAGAAGGAGAAGTGCAATAATGGCCACAGATACCAAATTCAAAATGCCACCACTTTCACTTTGATAGTTGAGGCCTTCCAATATGTTAATTGCTATGATTATGGCAACTATGGCATACCCCACAATCTTGTGGTCTATCCTCCACCACTTGATGTATCCCTCTTTCTTTGTTCTAACAAAAATGGATAGCATCTATTTCATAGTATTAAATAAATTGTTAGAAGGAAAAATTAATTTTGTTTGTCTTTATAGTTTTAACTTAGTTGTAACCCTGTCTCTGAACTTTAACTCAATACAATTTAATCCCTGTAGTTTTGAATCGATTATAACTCAATCTCTAAATTTTGACTTTATACAACTCAATATATATATATGCTACAAAAGTTTTCACGTAAGAGCTATAGGTACTCAGAAGTTTTTTTAGATCAATAGCACCCTGAAAGTATTAAAAAATGAGTAAATTTGTCATAATCATTAAAAAACTAACGTTCACCGTTATCATTTTTAATGGTCAGGGACGACGTTGCTCTCTTTTTTTAACACTTGTAGATTGATATTCATATTGGAAAACTTCTAAATCAAAATTGAACATTAACACTAGAAAATATAATAATATAATTATATAATTTTATGAAATTTAGAAACTAAAATTTTAAATAGTTAAAATTATATAAACTTAATTAGTTATAGTGAGTTAAAATTTAAGAATGGAGTTTCAACTAAATTAAAATTATAAGGATTGAATTAATTGACTTAAGGATAGCATTAGATATAATTGAGTCAAAAACTACATATATAGACGAAATGAATATACTGAAAGAAGAAAATAGGAGGAGATTACTGACTTGAAGGGTTAGGAAAGTGAAAGCAGTGATAGTGCGAATACGTTGAGGTTTGGAAGAAGAATAATGATGTTTAGAGAAAGTGCCAAGCAACATGCTATTGCACCACCCTACAGTGCCCACAAGGTATCCCAAAGTCTGACAATGTGTGAACTGAGTACCATTTATCACACTCCATTGGGAATCTTCTAAAGTACATTGCAACTATCACCCCAATCACTATCAAAGTGTTCCAACCTATGAACCTCAGAATTCATTCAACCTGCATTCAGTTACAACCTTATAGTAACCTTATCAATAATCTTTACTATGATGACCAGTTTATGAATCAACATGTCAACTTTTAGGATCTAAAGAACAATGTATTTGAGTTTTGTGAACTTACATTTTGAAGGTGGCGTTGGTGATGAGGGAAGGGAGAATGATGACCTGTTTGTAAGATTGAATCTGTAGTTTTTGGAGTTTCTGGGCTCTGAAGAACAGTCTCATTCATCTGCACCTCCATGTCAGCTTCGCTGAGAATTTTGGTTTCATTTTGAAGAAGATGATGAACATGTTTCGAAGAAGATGAAGTTTGAGCAGCACAGACGAAAAAGAAGAGATTAACAAATGAACTTACAAGTATAATAAGGCGATAATAACATGCCATATGCTAAATTAAACGTGACTTATATGTTACTTTCACAACTTTCAGAAACAAAAGTAAAAATATCAATTCACAAAAATTGCGGAGTACGTACGTACTGTTGAAATTATATATATAGATGATCTCTTAATCTGCCTTATGTATAATTTTAGAGATACTGTTCTTTGCTTCTCTAGCTCAAAAGAACAAAAGCAAAGGTTAAACATATTATTAATTAATATTAATGCAGAATTTGAATCATGATATAATCATTCTGTGATCTCCAATTTTCTTTTTGTGGGGATGCTTTTTGTCTGCTAAGCATATGTGCTTTTCTTATGGAACTAGGCAATAATTCTGACTTGCTTTAGCAACTTTACAGTCACATTTTAACCTAATACTTTATCTTTTCTTGATCATCATCTACTTTATAAAAAACTCTGGAAAATCTTGATAAATTGATGCTAATTAATCAATGTGAAGTCCAGCTATTTAGTTATGAACTTTATTTGCCTCTGTACAACAATAATAAAATGGAAAATAGCTATGTGTGTGGGTGCATGTACAGTACAGCTTGCAATGTAAGCATTAGATTCGTTCATAATTACAACTTGGACAATAAGATCCTTAGAAACTTTTTTGGAATTAAGTTTCTATACGAAATGACTTCACTACACTTATGTGAAAAAGACAAAACTCATTCCATTGTTGGTGGCCGACTACCACCACGCTTCGGCGCCATCAATTAAATTAATTATTTGGCCATAACTTCTTTGGGTTCGAGACTAATTCTTTACGGGTTTAGAGTATATTAAAAGATTTTTAGCTCCCCTAATAAATATATTTATTGAGATTTAAACTCGTATTCTCTAATAACGTGAAGTCAGTATTATCTCAACTAATAGTTTTTTGTTATAGTAAGTGGATTATTAAAAAAATCATATTCCAACAAAATTGGGATTTAGTTTTGGACTATGGTCTAAGCAATAATGAGCTTAAATTCAAATAAGATCACTTGGAAGCATCGTAAGGCCTGATTAGCCAATTAAAGTTGGCCTAAATGATAAGAAATATATTTATATCTCATAAGAATAAGAATGTGAATTTAATTATCATTATCATTATGATTATTCCTTTAGGAGGCGATCTCATAAGTCTATTATAAATACTCTTTGAATTCTAGGGCTATGCCTTAGTTTTGGTAGAGGATCAATATCAAATTTAACTAAATTTTTTTATAAAAAAACATAAGGCTTGATTAATTTTTTTTGTTACAAATTTTTAGAAAATGATTAGGATCACACATTATCTAAAGACAAGGTGAAGACCTAATTAAGTGTTGTGACTTCTACCAATTTTTATCATTAGTGGGTTTGGTCTATTTTATGTCTATCTCTATTTGAAATTAATAAAACTTTAAAATTTAAAATAAAAAAATTAATGATCCAAACTCAATGCCACGTGCACCAAGCATACTCTTAGTAAAAAGGTTAAAATATAAAATATAAAAATTCAATTTAGGCCAATCATCCCTCAAGTATCAATATCACGTCTTCCTTCAATAATTATTTACCTTATTTAACAAAATCAAGTTAATTAAATGGACTAAAAGCTCCGCCTAACAACATATCAAATAACCTACACTAATTTTTAAGGTAAATTATTATAAAATTTAAAAAAAATATATAATTACTAAAATTTTTTAGAACAAGTAAGCAATTATAGATTTATTGTCATTTTCTATGCTAGAACCTCTCATTACATGTTGCTTACTTGTTATGAGACTTTTTGATAATCAAATTTATTCTTTAGAACTCTATAGTAATTTTTATTCTAAAATTTACCTTTAAATGAGGATTAAGCGAATTGCACATAATTTAGTGAAGAACTATAGGAGACTATGGAACAATCTATGAGGTTTAAGCGAACTGCACATAACTAATAAGATATGTTCATCATACACAATTTACTTAAAAAACTATTCTCACACTTAAATTAAAAAAAAATGAGGTTTCATTGCAGAGCATTATAAATTAAATGTTGTCTAATTCGTTGCACGTCTGTTGACTTGAAAATGGGGTTACGATCTATAAATTAACTAGGAAGTTTAGTGACTTTTCTTGGTATCCAATCAAATTATTTTCCTCGATTCAGTATCATGAACCTAAACTTTCCCGGAAAAAAGCAATCCCTGAGAGAATCCAGTTTCCTCTTGTATAAAAAAGCCTCACACTCCTCTATAATAATATCCCAACACACAAGCTTCATTAATTCATTACTTTTACAGCCATGATGATGATGAATAGTCTCTCACAAACCCTAATCATGGCCCTTATTGCAGCACTAATCATATCCATTTCATCTGCAAATGCCATTGCAGGGTTCAAAACGCAAGTGGGAGTGAGGAGATTCCTTGTTGAGCAGAAGAAGACGGTGGGAGGCTCATCATATTACTATAAAATGACGTGCGACAAGTTGCCGAGAGCGTGTCGTTTAAAGAACATCAGTGGAGGGCCAGATTGCTGCAAGAACAAGTGTGTGAATGTGAAGAGTGATAAGATGAACTGTGGCAAGTGTGGGAATAAGTGCAAGTACAGTGAGATGTGTTGCAAGGGAAAGTGTGTGAATGCTTCGTACGACAGAAGAAACTGTGGAGCATGCAATAACAAGTGCAACAAAGGAGAGTTCTGCGTTTATGGAATGTGCAACTACGCGTAATAATTCAGTATCTCACATCTGATCTGATCTTTCAACTCTATTATTATTACTATTTCAATTCCTTGCTCAAATTAATATTGAGCTTGTGTACGGTGCAAAGGGTTAATAAAATTGCTTATGGGCTGATAGATACTTTTTTTTCCAAATAAAATCAAGAATTGCTAATTTCAATAAGTATTAAAAATTATATATGATTATATTGAATAAGGGTAGTGAGAGACTGAGAGCGAGTAGAAAGGAATACGATATTGGAGTTTAATATTGTTAATAAGGGTAATATTAAAAATTATTTAAATTTTATTACAAATTTAATATTTTTAATTATTGTTATTAGTACAAATGATTTTTTTTAAAAATAATTTATATTTAAGAGCAGAGGGAGTATATAATTAAGGGGTATTAGTATAATCTAAAATGAATTTCTTTATTAAATTAAAAAGTTTTACATTTGCATTAAATTTTAGATATATCGGTTTTTCCAATAAAATAGAAAGATAAAATAATTATAAATAATAAAATGATAAAAAAAAAAAAAGATTCGAAGCATCAAATTAACAAAGAAGAAATGCAATTTTTGTTCTTGAAACGATATGTTTATGTGCTATTGGTACAAGTCCCTTTAAAAAATTGTAATTTAATTAGGTTTTATAAAAAAATGTAATTTAATTAGATTTTATAAAACGTGGTTCAATTTTCTTTTTATTAATCCCTAGACGTCTTAAAGAAACCAAATAAAGTGTCTTAAAGTTATAAACCGTTACTTAAAACAAACTTCATTTACTTAAATGAAAAAAATATGTCGCAGCTCCTTTAAGTTTTTTGATACGATACCGCCAATCGAGAAATAATATGTATGCTTAAACGCAACATTATACAAATATTAATATATATATATATATATAATTGACACAAGATATTCAGATTGAAGCTTGTTTAAGGTATGTATGGCTGATAAAAAATGAAACTTCTTTCTTAATTTAAAAAATTCCCCCCCTTAGCCTTGATCCGATCTCAATTCTCTTTTGCAGAATTCACAAATGTTTTTCTGGGTCAATGCAACCATGTGCTAAGAAGAATAACCAAATATTATATATATATATATATATATATATATATATATATATATATTACTAACTATTGTGATGCATGGATCCTTTATTCATGATACGTGTCTGTGTACAGTAATGCATGTGATAGAATTATAATTACTTTCACAAAGAAAATCAGGAAGATCTTCATAATATATTTTATTTGAATAATTATTGTATATATATAATTATTGGAAGTTGGCTATCTACACCTTTGAGCTAAAAGTAATTAATTGTTTTTTTCTTATGGCATCTTGTTACAGTTAATCGATCGAGGTCATTGTAAAATATAAAATATTTTCGAACACAAATACTATTTACAAGTCGTAATTAGTACAACTCATATTTATGTAATGTACAAAATAATGTGTGGTATAATTAAAATATTTATAAAATTCGTGAAATTAAAAATAGATAAATATGTATATGTGGTATATAATAAAATAATAGGTTTTACTTGTTAAATTAAAAACCGCATATATTTAATCTGTGGTCTTTCTCATGCTGTATGGAGTGTTCAGAACTATAAAAGATCCTAATTAGTGTGCGTTTCTATTAAGGCCAAGGTTAATTATTTGGCCAAACAAGTCACAAGAAATCAGTTAGATCTAGTTAATTTTTATATTGATGTGTTTAGTTTAATTATTAAAATTAAAAATGTGGTCGGATTAATTTGATATCTAATTGGAGTTGTGCTTGAGAGCACTGTCGGTTGGAAATTTCAACTGCATTTGCTCGTGTTGACTCCTTGTTATTTGTTATAGACGTAACCTCACTTCTCCTCTTGACCTATTTACTAATTTAAGATCACAATATGTGTGTGTGTGTGTAGTTGGACTCCAACAATGTTACGTAATGTGAAACTCTTCTTTTTGACACGCTCACACAATAACTTCAACAAGTATCGCTCCTTTCACATCCAAAGTATCATTAGATCGATAATTCAGCTAATTCAGCAGCGTACTGAGGAGGATGTCGAAAACTGAAAGGAGGAATTTGCAGTTTGAAAGGAAGATGTGTGAATGTGTTGAAAGATAGCCAAAAAAAAAACAACAAACAAACAAATTAAAGTCAAAATTGTGGAAACAGATGGTGTAGATATTAACATAAATTTTTTGAACAGTTTTATTATATCGTGTCCTAATTATAAAATTATAAAAGTAAGATGATCTTTTAGATAGATTTATGAAGTTAATTATAACTAATATAAGACTAATTAACCAATTTAAATAGATTAAAAAATATATAATATGAATTTATTTTGAGAGGTTGAATTTGATTGTAATTAACTGATTTATTTGATTTACTAGATCTATCCAAAACAAATTAAACAGCTATTATAGTTATGATTAGAGGTAATGTTTATAAACCAGGTGATAACGACTTGACTTTAGCTAGAGAAGCAAATTAGGTAACTTTGAGGTTAAACTCGTCGCATCTACTAATTCAGTATATTCCTTTAGTCTTTAATATATGATCTAATTATAAAGTTAATATTAGTTCTAAATATAATATATTTTCCCATATTTATCTATTTTTTCTAAATTACCCCTATTGATACTTTTTCAATAATAATCAAGTAAGAGATGGAGGGAGGGAATTGAGAAAGATGATTAGGGTATTTTAGAGAAAAAAAATATACTTTATTAACTAACTTAACTAATTTGCTTAGTTTAATTAAATTAGTTAAATAAGTCTTATATTAAGGATTATAAAATATTATATATATATATATATATATATATATATATTGCATGTATACTAAAGTTCATCTAGTTACATTTTTGTGTGTGTCACTATCTACTTTAGACAATAGAGGCTTGGAGATGGATAAGATCAGCCTACAAGTTGGGTGCAAAATAGGAAGGAATGAACCCCCCCTGCACTGTGATCTTATCCAAAAACTATATATGAGTCGATGGTTTGATCCTATTTCTATGCAATTTTTGTCGTCATACTATAAATTGAAAATGGACAAGAGGCAAATTTATGGAATCCGTTTCTGTATTTCGGGAACATCTGAGAAAAAAAGGAAAGAAAGAAACAAGAAACAGAGACAAGCAAGCTTATTGTATTAGGTTTGATAAAAGCGAGCAAAAGTCAGAGATAGCTATCTATTTCAGGTTTAATTTGCCATTAATTAGTCTTGAAAGATGATCTTATATCCTAGAATGAATGGCCAACTATATATCTATATCTATATCTATATATATATTAAAACTTGTGAACTAAACTCCAATGAGAAGTAATAAACTAAAGTACTTCAATTAAATGTTTGTGTATATAAAGCAATAGTCAAATTTTTTGGTGATATAAAGGATGCACAGAGGTAAAACTATTGTTAAGTTTTTGCAATGTTGTGAAAATTAAATATGAAACTGGCGGTTTCATTGGCAAATCAGTAAACTGAATCTTGGTCTTATTTCAAATATATTAATTAAAAAAGCTTCAAAATTAATAAAAAAATATGTGATTTTTTTATATATTTCAAATAATTTTTTGGAAAAAATTTGTAAATTTCAAATACAATTTTAAATTTGTAATTACTAATTGATGTTAGTGGTTCAAGAGTCATTGATTCAACCATAGTTAAATAGAAGTGAACTTAATTATAATTAAAATGATATATAATTTAATTAAAATATATAAAAATATTTCTATATAATTTTTAAAAGAATAATATTTAAATAAAAATATATTAATCAATAAATGAATAGATTATTTATATATAAACCACGCATAAGAGGTACTAAGCACAAATAACAAGGATAATAAATATAAAATTTAATCTAATCAATTAGTAGAAAACTTTTGACCAAATTTTTTGTTAGTATAAAAATTTTTAAAAAGTGATTGAGTTCACTTATAATTTAAAAGTAGGGTAAAATCTCCTTTTCTTCTAGGTAATATCAATATCGGACAGACGAGTTGTATATTATTCTCAAATGTAAATCTGAATACATATAAATTATGATGTCTCCTGACAATTAAAATTATAATAAAATAATATTTTTTAAAAATTAAATATATTTTAGATAATTGTATGTTTTAATCTACCTGCCCATTGACCAAATTGATCTATTGGTCCAACCTCCCGACTTTGGTTGGGCTTTAATACCATGCCGCCTATGCAAAACTCTATATCCGTCCCACCTGGACCCCCACAATTTCAATGAACAATTAAACAAGTCAACTAATTGGTTTTAATGTACATGTGAGTCAGTTGTTTATCACTATCATTGAAACAAAACTATATTGAAGGATAGTAGAGCTGGGAACGTAGGTAGCTCATTCAAGTTGTCCTATCAGCTATCGGTGCAAAAAATAAAAAATAAAATAAAGTCAAAGTTGGTCGTCAAAAGTTGTCGTTGAAATTTCATTGTCCAACTCCAAATTAATCCAACTAGCTACTTACGAAATATGAATCAAACCCTTACTTAATTACATTCATGTGTGTGTGAATAAACCTATTGGCTAGGGTTTCGGATTTTTGGGACCTATCCCTTGAATCTTACGCATACCATTGAATCTTGGAGAAAGAAGAAAAAAAAATGTTACTTTTTGTTGGTTTACCAAAAAAACAAAAGTACTGTTTTTGGAACAATTTTAGCCGTACTTTAGATGAAAATTCTGTTTGGAATTGAACTTAATAAGGTTGATGAATTAAGAAGAAGCTTATTAGTTCATCCCGTGGTTGAATTAATTGGAAATGTTTCTTAAAATTGCTGTACTACAAGATCCTATTCCATCCTTTTCTTTTGTTTTTTTGTTTTGTTTGGGTTAAAACTCTTATAATAAATCAATGAAATTGTTTTAATATTTTTTTCCAACAATTATTTATATATAGCTTTTTACAAGCTTTAAGATTTTTGCACTTGCTTAAATTATCACATAAAGTTTTCCAATATTATCACAATTATTCATTGAACCCATGCTCATAAGTAACACGAGTTAGCTCCTTCCAAAATCTTTAACCATTTTTCATGATCTACACGGAAAATATAATCCATAAAAATAATAATTAAAAATAACCCCCCACACCCTCATGTGCAATAACTTTATTATAAAAATTAAATAATTTTTAATATTATTCTTATTAATTACACCAAAATTATAGCATTATATAAAAAACTATTTAATACTCCTTAAAACTAACAAATGTTTTATTAAGAAAAACCAAACACCTCCTATAAGTCTCCCTATAATATTTTTTATTTTTTTAACCTTAATCCTAAACCCTCCCCATAGAAAAGCGCCCTATAATAGAACCAAAGGGAGAGGGTGTGTATATCAATTTTGGTTGAGTTTAATTTGGAGGTGTGTGTGAATGCACGTTATAGATAAAGCGCATCATAATTATATACAGATACATTTTCCATGAATAGTCAATGTTCACCCAAGCTGGTTGTCTTTGCCCTCGTTGAATAGGACTACATACGTATGTATGTATGTATGTATGTATGTATGTATGTATGTATGTATGTATGTATGTATGTATGTATGTATGTATGTATGTATGTATGTATGTATGTATGTATGTATGTATGTATGTATGTATGTATGTATGTATGTATGTATGTATGTATGTATGTATGTATGTATGTATGTATGTAGTCCTATTATAGTCATTGATCCATCTTTAATTTGTCATTGTCAACTTTTTGCTTCATAGAGATATGCCCTCATTTTTCCCGGTCAAGGTAAACCGAAGGCCGCTATCCATTGTATTATTTTTAATTTTTAATATAAAAATTAAATAATTAATTTTAGTATATTAAAAAATTAGTTATATTAATTATTTATAACTAATATAGTTTAATTTTCCTAAAATATCATCTTTTATCATGACTATTTTTAAATAAAATTTCTTTAATATGTACAATCGATATAAATACTTTGAGAAAAATTATAAATTTAGAATGATAAATTAAATTATATTGATATTTTATATTTTAAAACTAAATTCTTTCCTATAATTAATTAATTTGTATATTAAGAACAGAGTAGTTTTTCTTTGTTAGGTACAGAAAAACTTACTCTTCCCACTCTCACACACATTCATTCATATAGTGTGTGTGTAACTTAGCACAATAATTTTCAGAAAATAAAACGGTGTAGATAATGTAACTGGTAGTATTTTCATAAATAAATACATGAATATTAATATTCTACACCAGTTTCAAATATAACCCGAGTAGAAAAAAGTCAAAAACATTTGCTACACTGGTTTTAACAACAAATAATGTATAGAATAATTATTTTTTTTAAAAAAAAAATCTTCTCCAACTATTTGCATCGGTGTAAAAAATCCTTTTTGTGCTAATGATATATAATTTGTGTTTTGAGAGTTTCATTCATATTTCTGAACATTATAATATGATATTTCAAATATTAGTTTTTTCTTTGAAAAAAAAATACTTACAAGTTTAAGTTATTCTTATAATATTAAGAATATCAATCTATAATTTGAAAATATAAGAATAATAATTGCAAGAAAAATAAAAATTATATATTGTATTCATTAAATGTGATTTTCCTCCTATACGAAAAGGTAAGAGACAAAAGCTGAAGAAGAACGTCCCCACCCGTTGAAATTCTGCCTACAATGCACGGGAATAATGCAGAAAAAGTAAAACATAAAAACCTCTTGTTTTCTTATATTTTTCTTTTCTTTTCTTTTCTTTTTCTTTTTAAAAAAAAGTGATTCGGTCTAATTAATCATTCGTGCAGGGTTTAGTTTGGTAAGTTTTTCTGGTCGTGCTGATCAAAACGTCGTTGTCTCTTCTCTCATGTGCTAAGCAAGGGGCCGCAATTAAGTAATTAAGATCGCCGTGATTAATTATGAACGTTGATTAAACTCATCTTCCACGTGGATTAATGATGAGACAACACGAGTGTTTCTTTGACCAAGAGACCCAAGTTTAAAAATGCTTCACAACTATTTTTCATTAAACATTTTTACTTGACCAATGACATTTGTTTAAAACAAACATAGATTTAAATATAAAATTTTATATATAATAATGCAATGGACAGATCTTAAGTTGTCAGATGAAAATGTCACATTTGATTTATCTTTCAACTTTCATCGTAGCAAGCTACTTACAAATAAACTGGTACGTTTAGAATTGGTCCATGCGTACGTAGACTTGATTAATATATAACACATTTTTTTATTAGTGTAAAATATTTAATTTGATTTCTCTTGAATTTAGCATAAAATACAAATACTTCTATACACGTTAATTTTCTGATTTTGTTTATAAATCACTCATAATATATTTTACATATATAAAAAAATTAAATTTAATTAAACTATACCTTAAAATTTAATAACTTTTTAATTTTATTTCTATTTAATATACATTATATCCTATAAGAATAAAATCAATATGATAATAAATAAATAGTAAAATTGTACGTTCATATGAAAAATTTAATAATATAACTTATAAATAAAATTAAAAAATTTCTTCTCTCTATCCTATAAATAGGAATAAATGAGTATATTGCACTACAATATTGACTTCATTGATGGGAAACACTTTTATTGATAATATATATTTTATTAATTTATATCTAAATGTGTAATTTAACAATTTTCTTTGACTCGGCTCAAAATGAACATCTTTATAAATTATAAAGGAGTTTTTTCACACTAGTTGAATCGTGTGTGTATAGATCACACCTGTAGTCTAATATTAACAGCTTTTTAATGCTACCATATACTTTGATTAATATGAAGTTTGGAAAAGCTGCTTTTGAGAAAACCATGTCTGATTCCTTTTTTTGATGAATTTAGGATCATGTGAAATGAGAAAAAATGAACTCTTTTTTTTTTTTTAACTTATGAGAATTTGATTCTTCCTATAAGTGAGTAGCAAGTTGCACGAAGTATCGAAGTTCCAAGGTATTTAAATACAACTTTTGAAAGAAGATTGTTTTGTATAATATTTAAATAAGGGTTATAAAGTTCAAAGAGAAACACGATATTTAATATGCTGGAATTAAATTTACGTACCCTACATTATATAGGTGATACCTAGGGAAGTTTCTCTAGAGGATTCGGTGGTCTTCAATGAATATATATATATATATATATATATATATATATATATATATATATGGTCCTCAAGTTATTAAATTTGTATAAAAAATCAACGTAGTACCAAACTCCCTTTACTAATTCAAGGGACAATTACGTAGCATCTATCCTATTATCAAATAATTATTAATTACTTTATTTAGCCATAAATATATGAGCTAAATAATTAATTTATAGGGATTAATAAACTTAGTTAAATTAATTATTTATAAATAATGTATTATTTTTTAAGAAATATTCTTTTTAAATTTTAGCATAGGAAACTACCCTCTTAATGGAAAATTACAATCAATATAAAAAAAATTTAAAAAATTATAAATATAAAAAATAAAATTGATTGATGACTTATATTTAGAATAAAAATATATTCCTATACTAAAAGGTTAGATTTAGGACGGGATTGAGTATCAAAATTTTATTGTATTTTTGATATTTTTATAGAGAAATACCACTTTTGTTATTGCTGTTATATGCAAAAGTTATAGATATGCACGTAAAATTTTAATTAAATCCAACTAAAATATATCGAATTTAAATTTAAGCTTATATTTTTAATAAATTTTTAGTTAGGCCAAAAAATCTAATTAGGAACTTATGATTGTTAAAAGAAAAAAATGTGTCTCTGTTGTTAATCTGTTGTTAATAAGGAAAATTGAATTTTTAATTAATTATTTTTAGCTAATCAATTTTAATGATTATAGAAAAATATTTTAAAATAAATCCGATTGAAGGAAACAATAATTAAATAAAAGACCAAAGCTTCTTATGAAATTTGATTTCTGAATTCTCCGTTTTAACTACAGAGGAGACTGTTTTAACAATATTCAGAAATTCAGAGATTTCATGACCTAATTATGAATTTGCTAAAATTGAAAGCTGAAATTGAATTTTAATATTTTAACTATATTTAATTGGAATTATCTTATACTCTATCATATTCTTAATATAAGATATAATTAACTTTTTAAATAGATTAAAAAAGTCAAATAGATCAGTTAATTATGACTAAATTCAATCTCCTAAAATATATTCATATTATATATTCTTTAATTTATCTAAATTAATTAACTATCTCTTATCCTAATTATAAAAGTTAGTTAGCTTTTTTTGGATAAATTAATGAAGAAAAGTTAATTAATTAATTAATTATAATTAATGTAAGAGTTAGTTAATTAATTCAGAAAAATTGAAGAGTATATAATATGAATCCATATTGATGGGTCATATTTAGTCATTATTAATTGATTTATTTAGTTTATTTAATTTATATAAAAAAGATTAATTAGCTATTATATTAAAGATCAAAGAGAGTATTAATTATAATTATAATTAACTGATTTATTTAATTTTATTAATTTATTCAAAAAAATTGAATAAATCTTATATTAAGAATCGAAAGTAGTATATAATTATTATTTTAGTTCTACTTATAAAAGAGAGAGAGAAATTATTTTATATAAATATATCATTTTATCCTTTATTTATTTATGTTGATTTTGTTTTAATTGAGTATAATGTATATTAAATAAAAAAATAGAAAGAAGTTAAATTTTATTATATAGTTAATAAAATTTAAATTTTATTATTTTTATAAAATATGCTAAAATAACTTATAAATAATATCATAATAATATATAATAAGGTTACTTTTGATGAATGCTTTATATTTAATTGCTGAGCTAGGAGCAGCTGGCTGAAGACTGCATTCAATGTCGCCATTAGACCGATGCCACTAAAGCATGCATGTTCGTTCACGTATCACCCTCACTCGTTAATACCCCTTTGACAATTCATTCAATCTGTTTTTCTTTTCGGTCTTCGGTTGATAAATTAATGTAAAGCTCTTTTGCTAAATGAGCGTTAACACGTACACATACCCACATTTGGGTCCAATACCACCAGCAATAATTATGGAGAAAATGTCTTTTGATTAAAAAAATTAAAAAAATTAATTTTAGTTAATTTTATTTTTTAAAATAAATTTATATTATATATTTTTATTTTATCCAAATTAATCAATTAATTTATATATTAATTATAATAAATTTATTTAATTTTTTTAATCTATCTAAAAAAATAATTAATTAATTTTTATATTAAATATTATAGAAATATAAGACTCAAATCCTTTAACCTTAGGTATAGGTAAAGGGAATCAAAAGCCTTCCATTAGTAATCAAAACAGGGATATTTTAGGTAAAATGATATTTTTTTATATAATAATAAAAAAATAACTGACTTAAATATTTTTTTATAAATCAATTAATTATAAAGTACTAAAGATCAAACCAATCAATAAGATAATAGTTCAAAGATTAGTTGTTTAAACTGGGATATACTTAGTCATTTAAAATAATATTATTTAATTAAAATATATAAAATATTTATATATAATTCTAAAAAAATTATTATTTAAATAAAAAATATTAATTTTTAAATAAATAAAATATTCATATATATGATATAATAAAACAGACTTAATAAATCACAAATATAATGAATTCTTATTTTCTTAAAATTTAAAATAATATTGTTTTCGATTCAATGACAAAAAGAATATAAATTTAACTAACCAATCGATCCAAATACTTTTTACCGAACCAGTTAGTAAATCGATTCATCAATTCACTGGTGCAGACTAATTGGATTGGTATTCATACCACAGTTAACTAGGCCGGATGGATGGAGTCTGAGTTGGTACATAATCAAGATGTAGGAAGAACTGTGTGGGGACAATAGGTAGAGTCAACACAATATGAAACCTGGTTTCTGATGGAGGGAGGAAGAAAAGCCCAGTCAAGGTATGTGGGCCCCACAAAGAGGCAGGTTACTTGTTCCTCCAGTATTCAGTCACCTCACATGAGAGACAGAGAGAGCGGGAATATTCGTCAAAATGGTTGACTTGTGCCTCATAGAGCGAGAGAAAGAAAGTTGAATTGCGTCACGTGGGACGCGCCGCACGATTCGGAGCGGTGCCTTTAATTTCTTCCTCTCTTTCATGACGAGGTCAAACCCCTTTCTTCACGCAGTTTCATTTCCGCCCTGACCCGATCCGGTTTCCAAGAGAAAAAAAAAACCCTCCAAAATTTGATATTCTCATTATGTAATTTTATTTAATTAACTAGCCTCTCTTTTAAATCACTAGATATATGTAGTAAATTATTTACCGAGAAGGAACTGTACTCCTTTAAAAAACATTACTGTTTCTTTACCTTTCTTCATATGTCAAACCATTCCAATTAATTATTATTTTTGTTTGTTATTATTTCTATACATTTATGTTTTGTTATAAGAAAATTGGAATTTTTCATTCACTAAAATATTATTTTATTTTCAGTCTTATTTTAAAAGTAATAAAAATAGGAAAAATTATTTAACAATCTACCTTCTCATCACATACGTTTTAAATAAAATAAAATATTTAAATAAGAATTTATATGTAATGCATAATATAATACTATTTTTTCAGTAGCATCATATTTTGTTAAAAAAATCTTTTATCTTTCCATCTTTTAATTTTGAAAATTTCATAATTAAATACATTTTTCACATTTTAATTTTGTTATTGTAGCTATTATATTGAACATATACAAAACTTGACCATTGTCCATTGAACTAGGGTACATAAAGGAGTTTATATAAAATGATAAAAAAGAGTGAGGAACTAATATTCAAAATGATGAATCGGTGATGATAATTCTTAATAATGGGAACCCAAGCACAAGCTTCACAGCTTACAAAGAAGAAAGAGAAATTAAAAGTGAATAGGTTATCTTGTGAGGAGATTTCAGAGAGTGACGCACCATCTGACGCAATAAATATAATATCCCTTTCCCACTTGTTCCATCTTCTTCACAAGCCCTTCTTATACCCTTCGCCATTGCACCTCCTTAAAATCTTCATTTCCCGACACAAACACGATTCTTTTGTACTATCTGTCTCTTCAAGATTCATCATTCTTCTTTCTTTTTTATGGGAAAAGGATAAATAAGGTCTTATACTCTTCATTTTCTCGACATCCAAACACCTCCCTTGTGGATTCTTCTTCCTGCAAGCTAGCTCGTTGATCGCCGGAGATAGGATGCTTCCTGGTTTGGGATTCCCCGTGAATCTTAGCCGCGTAATGGAATCTTCTGATATTAATAATAATAATAATCGGAAGGTCCTCAGTGAAGTTGATTTCTTCTCTAATCCAACAAGCCAGTCGTCGTCTTCATCAGCAGCACCACCACCAGCTCGTGAAATTCATCATCATGAAGGTGTTAAAACCCTTACCAATATCTCTGTCAAGAAGGAAATTACTCAAACTCAACCAGTTTCTAGGTCTAATTTGGATATGAATGTGAGTTCAATTCTCTCTCTTCCTTTTGTATTTCTCAGTTTTCTTTCAATTTATTAGCTGATTCCAAAGAAAATTAATTAATTGTAATTAATCTTGGGGCTGTAGATTGGTTTACAACTGCATACTAGTCATAATACCAGGAGTGATCAGTCTACGGTGGATGATCATGGCGTGTCGTCAGATGCAGATGACAAGCGAGCCCAGAGCAACGAGGTATCTATATATCTATATCTATATCTATATCTATATCTATATCTATATCTATATCTATATATAATTTAAATTAACTGCAGAAATAAAATGATTTTTTTGTAAGAAATATAAATATGAATTTATGTCTATATATATGAATATAGTTGAAACATCTGCAAGAAGAGGTTCAGCGAATGAACACAGAAAACCAGAATCTGAAAGAGATGCTGAGTCACATGAGCAATAACTACACCGCCTTGCAAATGCATCTCGCTGCATTGATCCAACAACGACGACACAATAACCAACACGACCATCATCAGGTCATTATTCATATGAATCTATCTTTAGTTACAGATTATATATATACACACATGAATACTAGACACACCATTATTTAACGTCGTATTATAATATTGTTTGCGCTGATTTAGGTTGTCGGACAAGGAGGTGAGGAGAACAAGCAGGTGGCGGCGAGGCAGTTTCTTGAACTTGGAGGGGGTAGCTGCGGTAAAGCAGCAGAAGCTGATGATGACGATGTGTCGAATTCTAGTTCAGATGAAAGAACTCAATCTGCTTCACCTCAGAACAACAACAATAATGGTAAAAGTAGTGAGATAATGGGTAGGGAAGAGAGTCCTGACTCAGAATCAAAGAAAGCTTATAAGCTCCAGAAACTCAACCCTTCTTCTTCAAATTCCATGGATCAATCCACCACTACTACCGCAGAAGCCACCATGAGAAAAGCTCGTGTCTCAGTTCGTGCTAGATCAGAAGCCCCCATGGTGTGTGTCTATATATATATATATATCATTATATTAATCTATATGATATATATCAGTTTACAATGGAAGAAATTCTAAATTTTGATTATTTGATTGAATATTATTACAGATCAGTGATGGTTGTCAATGGCGAAAATATGGACAAAAAATGGCTAAAGGAAATCCATGTCCTCGCGCTTACTACAGATGCACCATGGCTATTGGTTGTCCTGTTCGAAAACAAGTAAGTTTCTCAATCCAACAAGCAACATATATATCTCTAGATATAGAAAATGATGTATTTTGAAAGAAATTGGCAAAAAATCTCTGTTTTAAAAATTTTATTTGTCAAATAAAAAGTATAGATATTTTCTATGTATAAATTCTTCAAAATATTAGTATTGCCTTTATATTAAATCATATTATGGTTTTCTGACTAATAAAATTTTTAAACAAAATCTTTTCATTTGTTTTCTCTTGACATATTATATTATGTATGTCTGTGTAATATTATATATTTTGTTGTTGACAGGTTCAGCGTTGTGCAGAAGACAGAAGCATATTGGTAACAACGTACGAAGGAAATCATAACCATCCATTGCCTCCGGCAGCTATGGCGATGGCTTCAACGACAAGTGCCGCGGCAGGCATGTTGCTGTCTGGTTCAATGTCAAGTCCAGAAGGGTTGATGAAGATGAACCCTAATATGTTAGCCAGAACCATTCTTAACCCTACTAGTTCTCCAACCATGGCTACTCTTTCTGCTTCAGCTCCTTTCCCTACCGTCACATTGGACCTAACTCACAACGGAATGCAGTTTCAACGCCCTAGTACGACACCGTTTCAGCTGGTTCAACCATTGTATAACCAGTCCATGTTTTCTGGCCTTCACTTGTCACAGGATAGGCCAATTCATCAGCAGTCTTCCCCAGCAGCAGCTGACACTGTCGGTAAAGCCGCTGCGGCGATCACTGCTGACCCGAACTTCACGGTGGCCCTCGCTGCTGCTATCTCTTCCATCATCCGTGGTAATAATCATCAGAACAACAACGGTGGCGACGGCAGTAGCAGTAATCCACATATCCTCAATAGCACTTCAATCAGCAGCTTTTCAGGGAATTAAGTTATTACCTTGTACCCTTTTTTCCCCCCTTTTTCAGAACAAATTTACTTTCATTTTTTCATCATAGGGAGATCAAGATCTGAAATTGAACAAAAAGCTGTTTCATTGTATTCTTTCCTTCACTGGTTCATTTGGAATAATAGTCTAGGTTCAATATTTTCTTAGTAAATAGATGGAAGAAAAAGAAAAATAAAATATCGCCAGTGTATTAATATATTTATTTTCTTAAATTTATTTATCAACTTTTGATACTTCAACTCAGAACAAGCAACTATTATTCAGTCAAATGTTATGAACATTTATTTTTTTGTTTCTGATGGGGATCTATTAACATCTTTGACCAAAAAATAAAAATTATTTAGGAAAGAATAGTTGGAATTTTTGAATCATTCTGATTGGTCAAGAAAAACGGCGATTACTACTACCATTTTTGACGTTGACACGTAAAATGAATGATGGTGAGGTGAGAGGAGACTTTCCTAACAACTACATTTGACTCAGGATATGGGGTTTGAGGTGGTGGATATTGATTGGTCAAAAGAAGATATGTTGTTAACTTTCAATGGACTTCCCCCATGTTAGCCCAACCTTAATTACCAAATAAATCAATCATGTGAATGATGTTTAAAAGTTGACAATATATAGCAAGTTTCTTACACACACATTAAAAAAAGCAGAGAAAAAATAGCAAGTATGGGTTGTAGACAGATTGATACTGACCAAAAGTTCATGATAATATTTAATTTTGTTTTTAAAAGTTGAGAAAAAAAAATCTTTTTAAATTAAGAAGGTTATGCCATGATTTTTTTTCTAAGATATAAGGAGTATACACTAGGGACAACGAGTCTAATTTTGCCTTGGTGGTTGCTAAGAATAGCAGGAAATGATATGAATATTTGTTTCTTTTATAGCTATTTGACTAAGCTATATTTAAATACTGTTAAACTTAATTAGGATATCTCTTCTAATTTTTTTTTTTTATATTTACTCAAATTTAAACTCAAAACTTTATGTTGAAGTGCCTAAAACCCCTTCCATTTCATTTGGACCAATTTTTCACTTCAATTTTATTTTCTCATCTTTTTGTAATTTTTTTAAGAGAATCTATGTGAATATCGATATGAATATATAATACTCCCTATATCCTAAATATATTATAAAAAATTAATTTTTAGCGACAACAAAAAAATAACATTCTAGAGTTGATACTAAAAGTCTCACTTTTAGTGTCAATATTATTGAGTTGCCGCTAAAGTTATCAAATTTAGCGGCAACTTATTTTGCCATCGCTAAAGATCTTATCGTTATTGAAAATTCTTATTTTATGAGTGATACATGAATTAGTTGTGAGTTTTATTTTAATACTAAATACACCCCAATTTTCTTTGTCTCACATGTATATTTTTTATTTTTCTCTTAAACTAATTCTATTGTTATATTCTTATATGATGTATAAGTTATATACATGTTAATATAATAATACTCTAATATAGATGATTAAAGGAAATACTTTTTTTTTATAGAAACTAGCACATTTTATATATATAAATAAGTAAATTATCTAATATGCATGAATTGACTAGCTAATTAGCTTCTTTGAAGCCATCATTTGTTACATTTGTATGAGTCAATATAAAAAATCTGAAAGTAAAACTCGAGTGGCAAACCACCATTAGGAATTAGGAATGTGAAAGATTAATTGAAATAATAGTTAAATCTTGTTTGCTAATGATTAATTTAAAAGTAATTAAGGGATATGCCTTGAGAACAAAGTATGATAATATATCAAACATATACTACTAGAAAATATAGATCTTATAGTGGTTAAAAAGGAATTTTCACTACGATTATAGGAGTGACATCAATACTAGTGCCATAATAAGTTAAAAGATTTTACAGTAGTTTTGTAACCGCTGTGAAAAGAACCTTTCAACAGCATTTGTACTATTAATCACCGTTAAAAGTCACTTAGGCTAACAACTATTGTTAACCACTACGTCCACCTTAGCAACATTTGTCAAAAATATCATACTAGATTTAGAGAATAAATCAAAGAGATAGTAGAAAAAATGAAGATCCAAAAGCTTATGCCATTGAAACTTTCGATAAAGTCCATACGATACCACTCACCAACAGCTACCACGGCCACCGTCACCAAGAGTATCAGACTAGATCTGGAGAATAAGTTGAAGACCTAGAAGCTTCTACTATTGAAACTCTTCGAGCTCCTTTTAATAAGATGGTGAAGATATTTTAAGGAGTGTAGAGTTCAACGAGTGAAAAGAAAGATGACGAAAAGAAAAGCTTACAAATAGTGATAGGAGCACGATGATGACATAGTGGACATTGATGCCAAAAACTATAGGAAATTATTGATTGTTGGTTGTCATGAAGTTCTGAAGTAGGATAAGGTAGAGTAACCATAAAATTGTGAAACTGTTCATCACGATAAAGTTATAAAATTTTATAAACATGTAATAGCAGTTTTTGAAAAAAAGCACTACAAAAAGTTTACTTTTAATACCGATTTATTATGAATAGTAGAATATGGAAGTCCATATTCTATCTTCATCATTATCTTCCTCTCCATCTTCCATCTTCATCATTATCTTCCTCTCCATCTTCCATCTTCCATCTTCATCATTATCTTCCTCTTCATCTTCCATCTCCATCTTCCTCTTCCTCTTCATCTACTTCTTCAACTTCTACTATGTCATTATTGCTTATAAATAATACATATCATTTGTGTTGTAGAGCAAGTGGAAGATATACAATATACTTATATCATTTTTTTGTCTTTATTTTTTCTCTCTTCTTAATTTGTGGATTAGTTGGCTAGTTTTATAACACGTTATCATCATGACTACTCTAGAAATTGACTTTATTGTAAGGTCTATCATCATAAGGTAAGTTTCTATATTACTTTCATGTTGAATTATAGTTCTCTATTAGATTACTTTATAATTATTCAACATTCTTAATCTTGATTTCCATTTAACTTTTGTTATACTTTTATGATAGTATCATCATGTCGAATCTTACAAAACTTGAGTTTGTGGTTCTTACCATTACTGGAAAGAATTAACTATCCTGGATACTAGATGTAGAAATTCATCTAGATGTCATGGGTTTATGAGACAATATCAATGAAGGCAATCAGGAATCCAACAAAGACAAAGTCAAGGCCATGATCTTTCTCCTCCACCACCTGGATGAAGGACTAAAAATTGAGTATTTAATTGTCAAATATCCAATTGTTCTTTGAAACAACCTAAAAGAAAGTATGACCAATAGAAAACTGTGATTCTTCTAAAAGATTGTTATGACTGGATGCATTTATATTTGCAAAATTTTAAATCAGTCAATGAGTATAATTCTGCACTATTTAGAATTAGTTCTCAGCTAAAACTATGTGAAGAGAAATTTACTAATGATGACATGTTAGAAAGAACGTTCTTCACATTTTATGCATCCAGTGTGCTATTATAGCAATAATATCGTAAAAAAAGGTTTTAAAAAGTATTATGAACCAATTTCTTGTCTTTTAGTGGCTGAATAAAATAATGAGGAATCATGAATCCCGTCTAACTGGCTCTACTGTATTCCAAGAAGTGAATGTAGTGACAAATGAATCATCTTGTGGTCAGGAACATGGACGTGGACGCGGCTGTGGCTATGGACGAGGCTGCGGTCGACGTGGTCGTGGTCATAGTTACCACTAGAAATGGGCAAATAATGATGATAACCACAAAAAGGAAACTAGTGAGAATGATAATTATATTGAAAATTTATATCATCTTTGTGGTGGCAAAGGTCATTAGGCTCGTACTTGTCGTACACCAAGACATATGTTATCACAGATATGATTTCTAGTAAAAAATGCACACTGAAAAAATTTCCTGCTCTTTCCTCTAGAATATACTACACATTTATTAGTACAATTGAAACACATACTATTGCAAACCATAAGTTTGCAAGTGAGAATAAATTTAATATTTGGCATGACCGATTAGGCCATCCTGAGATAATAATAATGTGAAAAATAATTGAGAATTTATGTAGATATTCATTGAGAAGACAATCAATTCCACAATCTCATATTTTCTAATATGCTGCATGTTCTGAAGTGAACTAATTATTAGACCATCATTGGTAAAAATAGAAGTGAGTCTCTCACATTTCTATAACATATACAAGGAGATATTTGTGGGTCGATGCACCCACCATGTGGACCATTTAGATATTTTATAGTTCTAATTAATGCATCAACAAGATGATCACATGTTTGCTTATTATCTTCTTGTAATCTAGCGTTTGCGAGATTACTTGCTCAACTAATTAGATTAAGAGTACATTTTCTAGATTATCCCATTAAGAAAATACGTCTAGATAATTGTTATGGCCATGAGTTTTAGCTGGAGAAATCAATGTAATTAAAGAATATATATATATATATTTTTTTCCACAGAGAAATTGTCATGTGTGTGAAGTAGCTTAGTGGTCACGGTAGACGGGAATTAACCAGCATGCCTGTGTTCGAATCCGGAGGGTTGCAAAAAGGGTTTTTCAGCACGCGAATTTCCGTTTTTTTCCCCTTTCTTTTTCTTTTCCTCTGGCCGCCGTACAACCCTCACTTCTGCAGAAATTTTTCCGCGACAGTAAGGAAAAGGGGAGGCGACTGGCGACTGGCGACTGGCGAGCGGCGAGAGAGGTAACTTCACGCTATCGATGCCGTATGATCAGACTCTGCTTTGCTGCCGCCGTGGGAGTTGACCCATCGTTTGAAGTCTCCACCTTTTTGTGGCTTTATAAGGTTGTGGGTGGAGGAAGCGGTGGAAGAAAATCAGAGAAGGTTGAGTCTTTGAGCCGCTACGGTGTGTTTGAAGCAAACGCTCGGTGGGTCGAGCTCTGTCAGTTTTAGGATACTCTGTTTCTGTGGTGGCGCCACGCTCCTTCCTGGTGGTTGAGCGACACCGAAAAATGTTGGGGGGTGGTTTGTGGCAGGTGAAATAGTTGAACGACAGGGTGAGCGACAGCATCAACAGGAGAGCAGCCTCGGTGATCCGAAACAGGAATTTCGGTGAAGGCCGATTGAATCTCTGTCGGCGTGGGATGCCCTGTGATTCCTGTCCCTCACTGCGTAAGCAATCCTGGACACTCTTCTCTTTCCCTTTCTCCGTGTCGGGTCATATTGTTTGATACTGTGGAATGCCCGTTTTGTAGTGGCTGTTCTTATGGTAAGGAACCGAAGGGCGGTTCTTTGCTATGTTTTTTAGACAGGGAGCATTGTCTTGGTGCTGTGGACATATGTATCCGTGCTTGAGTCTATGAACTTTCGGTTTTGGCTGTAGTTGCGAAAGGTCGTGTATAACGGCTCTGTGATTTTGGGGGTTGTAAAATGTAGTATGTGTCTGTAATTGTTGCGGGGCAGAGGAGGCCGTGAGTCAAGGTAGAAATGGGAGTTGTTGGGATTGATTCTTTGGCCGGGTAGTTATGAAACCAAAGGAAGGGGGAATCAAGCCGTGGTTAAGCGAACTTTTTTGTTGTTGCTGTGTAAATGACCCATGAACATGTTTGATGCCGTGTATGTGCTGTGGATGTATATATATATTCTGCACCTATGTGACTGTGATAGTGTAATCTGTGCATGTGGGTGCGAGCGCGTGACGGCTGGTTCAGGGTGAATCCTAGTAAAGTTGAGTTGTGGAAATTTTGAGTTGGGTGAAGGTATTAGTTACATGGGTATAAGAGGTAGCTATATGAATCAGGGAATTCTTGGGAAAAGTTAATTAGATTGTTGCAAAGATTGAATTCTGAGAGTCCTCTATTGTGAACTTACGAATTTTATTATTTTTTGGAGTCCAGGGGGGTTAGAGTGATTCTAATTGATAGCGTTGCCGGAATAAAATAAAGGAGTAAGAGCGTGGAAGGTGAGTGAATAACGTTCCCTACAAATTTACATTTTCAAATGCATTGTTATTTCAAATGATGAATTTCAAATATGGATTTCGAAAAGCAAGTTTTACGAAATTATGGTTTAAATCGTTAGAAATGATTTTCTTTCGATCGATTTACAAAAGATTACAATTATGCATGAAAATGGATAAAGAGGCTTTAGAAAAAGATTTGACAGTGAACTGATATTATTCATGAAATATTCCTACGTGAATTGCATATGTTTTTACAGTAACTTGATTATGAATGTTCATGCTGGGGTTTTTGAAATTCAAAATGGCTTTATCAATGATTATGGTATTTGAAACGATTGAGATCATTACATGTGAAAAGGACCCCACGCATGATGGAAATGTTTTAGGACGGAATACAGAACGCTGGTTGCTAACAGCAGTACTGTTAGCCCTTGGTGCACCTTGGTTACCCGAGCTCGATGGATCACACCGTGGGTTTCGTACTCGCGAAGGGTAGTGGCTAAGCTACCAGATTACACCGTGGGTTTCGTACTCGCGAAGGGTAGTGGCTGAGCTACCAGATTTCACCGTGGGTTTCATACTCACGAAGGTTAGTGGCCTTGAGCCACCGACAGTTAGCGGCTTCGAGCTGCCAGATGGGTTGGTTACCCTCGTGGACTGTGTGTCCACGTCTGTTTCGTGGCTTCGAGCCGCGTCTGATGGTTAGTTACCCTCGTGGACTGTGTGTCCACGTCTGTTCTCGTTCTGTTAAAGTCTGACGGAAAGATTATAGTTTTTGAAAGGATTGTTTTACAACGATTGACTTGAAATGGTTATTTTAAATTGTATCTCTGAAACAATAATGTTTATGGAAATATTATGGTCTTGAAAGGATTACTAATTTGAAATGGTTACTTCATATTATTGTTTTTCCTGAAAGAAAATGGTTACAGAAAAGTTTGCATTGAAATACGAGATGTTTGAAACTTGTTTATGCATTGTTTAGTTCTGAAATCTTTTAAATCATGTTTTTCTTGGGACGTTATTCACGAGTAGATTATTTGGCTTCAGTTAGTGCAGGTGACCCTAATCCTCTCGCTGAGTAGTAAAGAGCCTCGTCGCAGATCCGAAGCGTTGTTTTTGAACAAGATTGATTTTAATCTTTATTAAGTACTTGTATTATTTTGATAAAAAGGTAAATGCTCCACATAGACCTTAGAAAAGATTATGTTATTTTGAAAAATGTTATGGAAACTTTAAACGTTGTATTTAAAGTTTTAGGCTTTCGGAATATGAAATTGTTCATATTCCGTGCCGGTCACGGTCCAAATTTCGGGACGTGACAATAATGCTGGTGAATTTACTTCATAATCTTTCAATGAGTATTGTATGTCTCTGGGAATCGATGTTGAACATAATGTAGCACATGTTCATACACAAAATGGACTTGCAGAATCATTAATTAAACGTTTGCAGTTGATTACAAGACTATTGTTTATGAAATCAAATCTCCCAATATCTACTTGGGGACATACAATTTTGCATACAGCGATGTTAATTCGTATCAGGCCAACTAGTTATCTCAAGGCTTCCTATTTACAAATAGTTTTTGGTCAGGAACCGAATATTTCTCATCTAAGGACTTTTAGATGTATTGTATATGTTCCAATTGCTCCACCACAAAGCACTAAAATGGGTACTGAAAGAAGGATAAGAATATATGTTAGATATGAATCTCCTTTTATAATAAAATATTTAGAGCCAACAATATGGGATTTATTTACAGCTCGATTTGCTGATTATCATTTTAACTAATCAAATTTTCTAACATTAGGGGGAGAAAATAAGTAGCTGAAAAATAAAGTTAGTTGGAATGAATTATCATTGTCTTATCTTGATCCTAGTACAAAACAATGTGAGCTAGAAGTTTAAAAGATAATTCATTTACAAAATCTAGCCAATCAATTGCCAGACACATTCCTTGACCCCAAGAAAATAACCAAGTCACATGTTCCAGCTGTGAATGCTCCCATCAAAATTGATGTCTCTATTGGACAGTCTACTGATGCAAATGGATCAAAAGTACCTTTGAAGCATGGCAGGCCTATCGGTTCTAAAGATAAAAATTCTCAAAAAAGAAAATGAGCTACAAATATAGATGGCCAGGTCAAGGATATTTAACAAAATTTAGTGACTCCAGAAGAGTCATTTAACAACACTTATATCTCAATTATGAGAGAAACTCAAGTACCTGAAATATGTGAAAATAATGAGATCTCAATAAATTATGTTATTAATAGAATACGATGGGATCGAGATGAAGTCAACGTTGACGATATTTTTACATATAATGTAGTGCTCAATGGAATAAATGGTTATAAGGATCATGAACCAAGGTCTATTAGCGAATACAAATAAAGAGATGATTGGTAAAAATGGAAAGACACAATTGAGGCAGAATTAAAATCATTAGAAAAACAAAAAGCTTTTAGACCTACAGTTCTTATACCTGAAGATGTAAAACCAGTTAGATATAAATGGGTTTTTGTGAGAAAAAGAAATAAAACTGGTGAAGTAGTAAGATATAAAGTACGACTTGTTGCTCAAGGATTTACACAAAGACATGGTATTGATTTCGTAAAAAATACTCACTAGTAGTGGATGTAACTACTTTTCGATATCTAATTAGTTTGGCAGTAAATGAAGGCCTCGATTTGCATCTAATAGATATTGTTACAGCCTATTTATATGGCTCACTTGATGGTAGTAAATGAAGACCCCAATTTACATCTAATGGATGTTCTTACAGCCTATTTATATGACTCACTTGACAATGACATTTATATGAGTCTCTCTGACAGATTTGAGTTGCCAAAAGCATATAATTTAAGTTCTCGAGAACCATACTCAATTAAATTAAATAAGTCTTTATATGGATTGAAGCAATCAGGACGCATGTGGTATAATCGATTTAGTGAATATTTATTAAAAGAAGGATATAAGAATGATAAGATATGTCCATGCATTTTTATCAAAAGATCTAGCAATGAATTTGCTATAATTGCTATTTATGTCGATGTCATAAATATCATTGGAACTCCTAAAGAGATTTCCAAAGCGGTGAATTGCTTAAAGAAAGAGTTTGAAATGAAGGATATGGGAAGAACAAAAGTTTGCCTTGGACTATAAATTGAACATCTGAAAAATAGGATCTTCGTGTATTAAGAAATTTATACGAGAAAAGTCTTAAAACGTTTCTATATGGATAAATCACATCTATTATGAACTCCGATGATTGTAAGATATTTGGAGAAAGATAAAGATCCCTTTAAACCTCAAGAAAGTGATAAGGAACTACTTGGCCCATAAGTACCTTAGCTTAATATAATTGGTACGCTTATGTATCTTGCTAGTCACACACGACCAGATATATCATTTTCTATGAACTTACTAGCAAGATATAGTTCTTCACCAACACGAAGACATTGGAATGAGGTTAAGCACATTCTTTGTTACTTGTAGGGTACAATGGATATAGGATCATTTTATTCAAATGAACACAAGACTGATTTTGTCGGCTATGCTGATGCTAGATTTCAGTCTGATCCACATGTTGGTAGATCACAAACAAGTTATTTGTTCACATGTAATGGTACAACTATTTCATGGCGATAAATAAAACAAACCATATTAGCCACATCATCTAATCATGCAAAAATACTAGTGATACATGAAACAAGTCGAGAATATGTGTGGTTAATATTGATAATACATCATATACATACTACTTGTGAATTGTCATTTGGTAAAATGATCCCAATAGTCCTATATGAAGATAATATTGCATGTAGTACTCAACTAAAAGAAGGATATATCAAAGGAGATAGGACAAAACATATTTCTCCAAAAAAAATTCACACATGATCTTCAAAAGAGTGGTGAGATAATATCCAGTAAATCCGTTCTAAGGAAAATCTAGCAGATTGGTTCACCAAGTCACTTCCAGTAACAATATTTGAGAAACTCGTACATGACATCGGACTTCGCAGATTCAGAGATATCAATTGACATTGCAAAAAGAGGGAGTCGATACACGCTGTACTCTTTTTCCCTTGACTGAGGTTTTATCCCAATGGGTTTTTCTGGTAAGGTTTTTAATGAGGCAGTACTATGAGTATATCAATTAAATGTGTACTCTTTTTCTTTCATTAGATTTTTATCCCATAGGATTTTTCCTAGTTAAAATTTTTTAATGAGGCACATTATTCAATAATGGACATCCAAGTGGGTGTATTATGAATATTAGAATGTGGATGTCTATCTTCCATCTTCATCATTATCTTTCTCTCCATCTTCCATCTTCCATCTTCATCATTATCTTCCTCTTCCTCTTTAACTTCTAGTAGGTTATTATTGCCTATAAATAGTATATGTCATTTGTGTTGTAGAGCAAGTAGAAAATATATAATATACTTCTCTCATTTTCTTGTCTTTATCTTTTCTCTCCTTTTAATCTATAGATTGGTTTGCTAGTTTTATAACATGATTTTTTAAATAACTACCGTTAAAATAATTTTTTACGATATTTTTTAAAAAAATCGCCTTTAAAAATAAACTTTAGTGATAAAGTTATAAAATTTTAAAAATATTTTTTTAAAAAAGAACCATAAAAGGAATTTTTATTAATGATGTTTTTTAAAGACCGCCATTAAAAGTAAACTTTCAATAATTTAATTAAAAAAATATCATTGCATTTTTTATGGCATTTTCTCATTTAATTGTCTTAAAATAGCGTGTGAAAGCTATATTTTCTAGTAGTGATATAAAATTTATTGACTTTGCTCTCTAATATATTTGTCAATTATTACTACTATCACCACTATACCCACTCATTATATATCAAACAAATACAACATATTTAATTTTGGATTACTTGCTTTTAAAACAAAAGCATCACTTTGCTGCTAAACCACTGGATTAGCAGTTTTAGAACCATATATGATTACTTCAAAAAAATAAAAAAATTATATAATTTTTCAAAATAATATTGATTTATACTTTTATTTTGAAAGAAGTAGGATATAGTTTAAACAAAATTAGCTATAACTTTTTAATAATATTTGTACCATCTATTTTTTTTCTAATTACAAATATTTTTCTATTGGGATAATAGTGTTCGAAGTATTGTTAGGTACTAAATATAGATATCTCTCATAGTGTAAATTCAAATTTTAATTTGCTATGTACTACTCTCTCTACTCTTTAATATAAGATCCAATTGACTAATTTAAAAAGATTAAGAAAATTAAATAAATAACTTAATTTTAGTATATGTTAAATATCATTAGATTATATATCAATTTATAAATCAGGTAAATTAGTTATGGAAAAAAATAAATATAACTATTTTAAAATAATTTATTTAACCTCTTTAATATCTCTAAATTAATCTATTATGTCTTATATTAATATTTTTTTTGTTACAAATTTTTTAGAAAATGGTTGGGTTCACCCAAGATATAAATTAGTTATGGGCAGGACGGAATCTCCCTTCCTCTTAAATAATACTAATGTTGAGAAGAACGAGTTATCTATTATCTTTAAATATAAATTTAAATATTTAAAAATTAAGATATATTCTTTTACGCCGTAACTATAACCAACAAATATGTATTATTTTTTAGAACTTGAGTTTGGCGCTTGGTGCATTATCCAGTGGCAAAATAATCCCCTGGCCCAAGGAAGATGGAGGAGGGTTCGATTTCCCACAGGGCCGGTTCGGCCTCCTTTCCAATTAAAATAAAATGTTGAATTTGGGTTGGGCTTTGATATCCCAATCGGCTGAGAAGTTTTTATTTCAAAAATTGGGCCACAAATTGTTTTCTCATTCAGGCCCATAGACATAATCATACATGAGTGAATTTGCCAATGCTTCCAATATATATATATATATAACAGTTGATAAAAAACAATATATATATATATATATATATATATATATATATTAGGATTGATTGGATATGGTCTTCTCCTTAGGTTAGTGTACACAGATAAATATATGTTAAAATTAATCTTATTGTTTTCTTAATTTCACATCAGAAACAAAAAAGAAGAAGCTTGGTTTGGAATTAAAATTTGGACAGGAGTATAATATAAAGTAAAACGACAACGTTTATTTTTTTAAAAAAAAATTAGCTGAGCAAAATTAAGAATTTATAAAAATGAACAGTTATAACCTAATTTTGAGATCAAAGAATAAAAATTAATTCGTGAAAAATATAAATATTATTATTTATTTAGAGTGTAGTTACGATTGTGAATGATTTTGAGATTATTATGGAAAAAGTTGTTTTTGCATATAACGATTGACACGAATGATTAACGTTCTTGCTTGATTCCCTCTTTGCCAACCTTATTGGGATCGATTGCTTGCAGCCAGAGAACACCACAAAATGTAATATTATTATTTCCAATAATAAAAAATGATAAAAAAAAATAAAATATAAATATCCATACGATGCGATCCATCATCTGTTCACACTTACTTATGGTTTCTTTTCTGTTGGAACCAAAAGTCCCCATAATAGAAAAGGTGATCGAAAACTTTCTACGCCATAAGTGCAAATCTGGTATATTTGAGAATCTCTTACCAAAACTACTAATACACATTAAAATCACAATATGTTTTGATAAATGGAAAAATTAATCCTTTTATTTTTATAATTTTAATTCAGTTATAATCCATTCCCTAAATTTAATATAACTCAATTATTAAATTATAACTCAATACAATTTATTTTTTATAAATTAACAATTTAAAATTTTATTCTAGAAAATAAAATTATATTAGTCATTTTAAAGTAGTTGGAATGAGTTATTCTTCCGATCCTAAATATATGACATATTTAACTAATTTGATTAGATTAAAAAATTTAATTAAGTTATTTATTATAACATATTTTTTTAAAATACCTTAATAATATTTTTTGACTCTATCTCATTCTCTTACTTGATTATTGTTGAGTATATACAATTTAAGAAAGAGCTAATAAATTTAAAAAATAAATATTATATTTATAATTAAGATTAACTCTCTAATAAAATTTTATATTTACAACTAGAGGAGTATAATCTATTGAAAACTAAGGATATTGAATTATGCTTAAATTAAATTTAAAACTGAGTTAAAAATGAATCGAAATTATAGAGATAAAAAAATTAATTTTTATTTTTGTAAATATAAATAAAGGAGTCAGAAATAAATTTAAAATTGGTAAACTCACAAACAAGGTAAAATAAATTTTGTATAAATAATTAAAGATAGAATAAGAAGAATCTGGTTAATGCAAAATGAAACAAGCATGAGAGAGCAAGTGTGTGTGCAACGTGAAGGAGTGGCGTGCTAACTGAAGCAACGTAAGCTTTCAGTTAATCCAACTAATTTGGCAAGTGTAAGATGTATGCCCCGTTACCTTCATGCCCAATCATCACCGTCCGTTTCAGGAAAATAGACGGTGCGGATTTAAAGATTACACCGAAAGCGACCTTTCAGTGGGCCCCACCGATCCTGTGCATGAAGAAACATCAGTGGGTTTTTCTTTCCCGCTCTTTAAATTCTCGCCATCTTCTCACCTTCCCCTTCCACTTCGGCTTTGCTCGGCAATTCAGTCATTCTCTCTTTTCAGTGGTCAGTAAACTTTTCTTCTTTTAGTTAGTTCTTTCTTTCTTTCTTTCTTGCTTGCCTGCCTCCATGATCGTGTGCTTCTCTTTCTCTTATGATCATGAATTCCCACGGGGAGTATATGTTACACATGTTTCAGTTTAACTTGGATTATTCATAATGATGAAAGAAATGAAACAGATGAGAGATGAAGCTCACGTCTCATTATTATCGAATATATATATAAACCCACTTGTTTTTTTTTTAATTTATACTTGTTGCAGTTTTAGTTGTGATATATGTTTGTGAAGCTGGGGAATTAATGGAGATGGGAAGGAGAAGCAAGAGAAATGCGTATGTTGTTATGTTGTGTTTGTTTGCATGGCTTTGGATTGGGCCGGGTGCTTCTGGTAATGGGCTTCCTAGGATTGGGCTGAAGAAGATGAAAGTGGGCCGGGCTTTGCTCAGAAAGTACGGTCTCAGTAATATTAATAATGAAGGAGAAGAAGAAATACTGGGACTGAAGAATTTCTTAGACGCTCAGTATTATGGGGATATCGCCATTGGTACCCCTCCTCAGAGGTTCGCCGTTCTTTTTGACACCGGCAGCTCCAATACGTGGGTCCCGTCGGATAAATGTTTTACCTCTGTGAGTCGCTTTCTCTCTCTCTATATATATATATACTCATTCCTTTTTTAATATAATACATATTTAAATAAGTTGATTAGATTAAAAAAGTTATCTAAATTAGTTAGTATAATATATTTTTTTTAAAACACTATAATCATCTTTTTTTTAATTCTCTCTCTTACTTGTTTATTGTTGAGTGACTATCAATAAAGCCAATTTTAAAAAAAAGATAAATATAATAAATATATCATATAATTAGGATCAAAATTAACTCCCCATGATATATTAAAAACTGGAGAAGTATATGTATTCATTCACACACGCAAGCATATTTGGATCCTCGATCAAAAGAAAATTAATTTGCATGTCCTATAATTTAACCTAATTTTCAGGTCCTATAAATTTTAGAGCTTTTATCATGTCTTATGGTTTCACTTGATTTTCAATTAAGTTGAGATAGTTTCATGTGACTAATAAAAAAAAAAGAAACAAAAACTATAGGGACAAATTAAAAATGAAGTGAACTATAAGGACACAGTGAGAAGAAAAAAAAAAATCTAGGTTGATTGAAAATCATGTGAAACTATAAGGATATGATAAAAAGAAAAAAACTATAGGAAGGGACCTGATTAAAAATTAAGTAAAATTACAGGGACTTGTAGACTAATTTTCTCCCTATCAATAATGAGGGGCTAGATTAATAAAAATGAAAAAAGGATAGCAAAATAAAAAAATAATTTTTAAATGTAAAAGAATGTTATATGTGTCCTTAATAAAAGTTAATAAGAAAAGAAATAGTGTTCTTGTTTAGCAATGATTAATCAATATGCCACTTGATTTTCATGGAACGAAAAAGGATTCCTCTGATAGGTATCTATTTATATGAGTTGGCTAATTCTAGCTCTTTGAATTTGGGTGCAGCTTGCATGCTACGTCCATGCCAAGTACAGTTCTGGCCAATCAAGAACATACAGGCAAAATGGTTTGTCTCCAAATCCTTAAATTCACTGATTCCCCCAACTTCTTCTCTTTTGTCTGTTTTCAGAATTTGTGGGCCTTTTGGCATTTTGTCTTTCTCCCTTGTAGGGACTCGTGCTGCAATTCAATATGGTAGTGGAGCCATAGAAGGTTTCTTCAGTTATGACAATGTCCAAGTTGGTGACATAGTTGTAAATAACCATGTAATGGCTTTATCACCGCCTTTTCCTCTTATGTTTTCTCTTCTTTAATATAATTTTTCATTATATGTTAATTATCACAGTGATAAAATTCGATCTTTTGCTGCTAATCAGGAATTCATTGAAGCAACTAAGGAGCCTGGATTTACATTTGTATCAGCCAAGTTTGATGGTTTAGTAGGACTTGGTTTCCAAGAGATATCTATCGGAAATGCTGTTCCTCTGTGGTATGTCTTTCTATCAAAATAATTTAAGCCGATTTTATAGGACTTTTCACAAGGCTATATACCTTTAATTCATCCTTCAATTAGTCGGTGTGGAATTTAATATATTCTAATATGTTTCAGGTATAATATGATCAGTCAAGGTCTGATTAAGGAACAAGTATTTTCATTCTGGCTCAATCGAAACACATCGGATGAGAGAGGAGGCGAGATTGTTTTTGGTGGCGTTGATAATGCTCACTTCCATGGTGAGCACACTTATGTCCCTGTGACACGAAGAGGCTATTGGCAGGTTATTCATTAGCTTCTCTTTTTCTTTTTGTTACCATCTCACTTTTAATGTTTTTTTTTATATTTTTCCCTTTTCTTCTTGTTGATTGCGATTTTCTGTCTTGTTAACAGTTTGGCATGGGTGATGTGCTTGTTGCTGGTAAACCAATGGGTATGGGTAGGAAATGAATCACAAGAAATATATATATTTGGAAAAATTAATTTCTTAGTCTTTATAATTTTGATTCAGTTATAACTTAATTCATAAATTTTAACTCGGTATAACTTAGTCCTTATAGTTTAACTCAATTAAAATTTAAAGTTGAAGTTCAATGACTGAAATGTAGCCGAGTCAAAATTATAGGGATTGAATTATACCGAATCAAAGTTTAGGGACTGCTTTGAGTCAAACTTGTGGTATCATGGTTCTGACTTTGTACATATTGTGAATCAGGATCTTGTGCTAATGGCTGTGAAGCAATTGCTGATTCAGGGACTTCTTTAATCACTGGTCCCTCGGTATGACCAAACTGCTTATATAATTGTTCATTTTCATCACTTCATTTTAAAGTTAGTATTCCATAAGTGTAGATGTTTCAGGAAAAAGTTATTCAAGGTCCTGCACTTGTCTGAAACTCAAATACCTTGAATGAACTTCAATGGAAAATGCATGTGAATAGCTGGTTTCTGTTATCATTTATCAAACAAATGTTTTTGTTCTCTCGTAGGATGCAATTAATGCGATCAACGAAGCCATTGGAGCTTATGGAAGTGAAGTTGCCAACGAAGAATGCAAGACTGTTGTTAATCACCATGGACCAACAATCCTGGACTTGCTTTTAGCTAAAGTAAGTTCTAAAATTCTGGTTCATTCATTCATATCCTAGTTTCTCTTATTATAACTTTAAATAAATTTTGTCAATCTATCGGAAAGAGAGAGATTCTTATCATCTTGCAGAGGATGAATTTCATTATGGATTTTATGTTGTACTCATGTAGGCACAACCAAAGAAGATATGTTCACAAATCGGATTGTGCGCGTTTGATGGGACTCGTGGAGTTAGGTAAAGCTCAAAACTCAAAAAAATAATACACTTCAGGGAAGTTGTATCGTTTAATTTTTAGTATGATTTGATATTATTATATTGAAGAGTGTATATATTGTTTTCAGCATGGGTATTGAGAGTGTGGTGGATAAGAATGAAAGAAAATCTTCTGGTGATGCTACTTGTTCTGCTTGTGAGATGGCTGTCGTTTGGATGCAAAACCAGCTGAGGCACAATCAGACACAATATCAGATACTAAGAAATGTCAATAAGGTGAACTTTTCTACTAAAGTGATAAATCCCATAATATGTATAGGATCATGTGATTATGTTTTAGTTTAGTTTGGTGCTATTAATTTCTGATAGAGACGTAGTAGTATAAGGCTCATTGGGTTTTTAATTGGGATACTTCAACATTTAGCTTTAGAGTAGGATTCCTCGTCCCACTTAAATATATCTATCAATTGATACCAGAGCTAAGTTGTTGGTAGTCTCAGAGAGATATTGATAGAGGGTTTTGATTGATAGGCAGCCGATTGAGGTGTCATGGAATGCAGCTACTAGGACGTCGACTTTCTATGAGGGTCAATTGATTGAGATATGAATTTAAATTTGGTCTGAGTTTGATACCATTGGGGTGATATTGCAGGCTTGTGTTAAACTGGGAGAAGCACTTGTTGACTGTGGAAGGATCCCTTCAATGCCTACTATTTCCTTCACTATTGGTGGAAAAACTTTTGATCTTTCTCCCAATGATGTAATATGTCCTCAACCCTATCAATTTTTTACTATCAATTCACATTCATCACTACAAGATGGAAGCGAAAACAGAGAATGAGGCAAAGAGCTTCTGGTCTCATTGCCTTCAATTTCTTGACTTACCAAAATTTCTCTGTTTCACTTACAAATCTTGCTTTTTGTGTATTCAGTACATTCTCAAGGATGAAGAAGGCTCTCAAGTTCAGTGCATCAGTGGCTTCACGGCTTTGGACGTGCCTCCTCCTCGTGGCCCTATCTGGTACATACGCCATGACTATGCCCTCTGTATATTCTTTCAACTTTTTTTCCTGTTTAAAAGGATAGACAGTAATGACTTGAAGTTATAGCGGGATTGAACCCGCTACCTCCACTTATAGTACAGTCGAGTTTTCATATTACTAGACCCACTGGCACATTCTGTCAATTTTGTTTTCAAAAGACTAGTGTAGAAAAAAAATAGAAATCTTGTGAAAATACATGAACATGATGATTCTGATATATTAAGAATTTCATCAGATTCTGACACGATGATTGGTGTATGCAAAATGCAGGATCCTTGGTGATGTTTTCATGGGTCCCTATCATACAGTGTTTGATTATGGCAACTTGAGGGTGGGATTTGCCAGAGCTGCATAAAGAATATATATATATATATATATATTATATATATGTGTATGTATATGTGTATATATATATATATGTTATGTTGATGAGGTGTATTTGAACCGCTAATGTTTTTTTTTATATTGGTTGATGTGTGTATCTAAACCATTTATATATGTGTGATTAATATTAATTGAATACAAGGAACATCATTGACTTAAGGTGTAATGAAAATTATTACAACCATTTTGAGTTGGGATTACTTGAAAGGCCACGAACTATATACTTTTGTTGATGAAGTTAATGCTAATGCTTGAAATCTAATCAATTTTGGAATATTCTCTGCTGTAAGTAAAGATTCTGAAGTAAATCAATCAGTTTTATGAAATAAATTATTCGTGTGATCTTTAGTATAGGGGTTGATTTTTTTTAATAGATTAAAGAATATAAATTAATTAATTATAAATTAATATATAAATTAAATAACTAATTTGAATATATCAAAGAGTATATAATATAAATTTATTTTAATAAATTAAATTTAGTTATAATTAATTAATTTATTTAATTTTTTTTAGTTTACTTCAAAAAAAGTTAAATTAATTCTTATATAAAAGGAAATACTTCTTTTAACATTGCACGTTAGTGGATAAATGCTGAAAATAGGACAAACGCTGCACATGATAGTTGTAACTAAACAAGTTGTTCCCAATATTTTACAAGAACTAGATCTATATATAGCTGCAAATAGGACAAAACACTGGGTATGAATTTAAACAGAGATGGAATCCATGCACTTTGAACTGTGTCCATCGTTTTCTTTCAAACTCTGGTTGGCAAGCCAATATTTTCTTTTTGGACTTATGTTTTGTGCTCTAAATATAACTTAATTAGCATTAATTTAATATAAAATACAAAATTTATTAAATAAAAAAGACAATGGTACTCCCTCTGTCTCTATTATAAGGAGAGGCTATGAAGTTATTAAATTCGTTTGAAAATATTTTTTAAAATTTAGGCACATATTGAGACCATAAATTACGTCTTGAAAAGAAAAGTGAAAAATTGTATGAGACTTTAAATAAGACCATTATTAAAAATTGTAATTAATGCTTAACTTATAATAAGAACTATTTAATTCTTCTAGAAAATGCTCCATCTAGTCTAAATATAATGCCTTATTTATAACACAATTTATACTATAAATTAGATCTTATATTTAGAACTGGAGGGAGTATCGGACTATAGTATTATAAAATAGAGAAGCGTACCATATTTTTGAAATCATGGAACATATAGAATCTTTTGATATCATCTAAAAATCCTGAGATAAGCAGAATATTTAACAACCTTGCTGGATAAGTCATCCAAAAAGGGAAAGCAAGTTTGTGTTTCTGGAGAATCAGATGATCAATAATGATTAGATGATAATATATAAAATTATAACTAATAATATGTTAATTGAAAAAGTAAACAGTTTGATCCTATAAAGAGAATAATACAAATTTAAATCATGATAAACGTATTTATTAAGAATGCTTTAACCTTAATGTTCTCATTCATTCTGAAAGAGATTAGACTCAAGTTCAAACTGATTTAGGAATATTTTGAGTTTTATACTAATATAAAATAATAAATTACTTTTTAAAGCCAATATTTTTTTGAAAAGGTAGATTCTGCTTTTGCTTGCATGTTACCACAAGCTTCCTTAGTTATTATTATTATTATTATTTGAAATTGAATTGAAAGGGGTTAAATCCCCACCCTGTGAAATTCAATCCATGACGTGAATGATGTTTCTTTAGTTATGGATTGATTCATGAATAATAATGCATTACATTGCTTACTCATCAGAAAAAAGAAAAGGGAAGAAATTAAGAGGGCACTTTGCGTTTGAGGGCGGCACGTGATGGCATTTTCTTTGGATTCCATTTTCAAAAGTCCACATTCTGCCTTCGCTTTCTTCAACATTTCCTTCCCTCTTGCATCCCCTATTTCAAAGCCAATCGTCCCTTCCAATGCTCTAAGAGCCATTTCATTCACAAAGTGCTGATTGCTACTAATAATTGAGCATAGTAGTAATTTGAAGACTAAACACAGATCAAATCAAGCGCTTAAGTTAAACTAATAGAAATATTTACTCAATTGATTTTAAGGCTCATTTTATATTTACTATGTTTTTTTAATCTTATTCAGAGTTTCATTGGTATTTTGGCTCAACAAAGTTCTTAAAAAGTTTTTAAAGTCACTTAATTCACCTTCCTCATGTGTACCAACAGCCTATATATTATGGATAATTTTCTAATAAATACTCATCCGATCCTTAATATATGACATATTTAACTAATTTTATTAGATTAAATAAGTTAATTAAATTAGTTAATAAAGTAAGTTTTTCCTAAAACCCCATAAACAGCTTCATTAACTATATCCCTCCCTCTCTTAATTATTATTGACAGAGTGTCAATAAGGGTGATTTGTGAAAAAGTTGATAAATTTAAAAAATATTTTTTACATTTAAAACTAAGATCAACTCTTCAATTATATTTTAAATTAAGGACCAGGGGAGTATTAGATTATTACTTTTGACCATGTTTATAAGGAGGCTAATAAATGTGCTATTTGGTTAGCTGAATCAGTTTAGGGCCCTTTTTTTTAAGAGAAGGCTAAATGATTATATATTAAAATAAACAGAGTTAGATTATATGAGCATTAGAAGAGAAAGGAAAGGGGCATCAAATCCTGTTAAAGGTCAGGTTATCAATAATGATGCAGAAAACTAGATTGAAAAACTGCAATAAAGAGATAAGCTCAGTTACTACTATGTTATCAAAAGGAAGGCAAAATCTTTCCAATGCAATCATGTGTCTGTCTGTGCACACATGAAACGCACAATTCCTGAGGTTATCCTTAGACAAGAAGTCTTAAATACAAGATTCAGTTGCAAGGGCAATAGAGGTTGAGGAATCAAGCTAGATAGATAGAATAAGGCCTCTATATATTTCTTCCACTACTCTCTTCAACATTTTTTCCCTCATACAATCCTATTACAATATTATAAATCATCCTTTTAAGTTCGGTAAACTCTTGAAAAGTAAATTTTATTTCTGTAAAAAAAAGGGGGAATTCTCAAAAAATACCTTTTCAATTATAAAATTCTAAAAAGAGTATCTTAATATGTCAAATGGCATATTGGTCATAAGTACCAATATGATATTTTAAAATTTCAAAAAGAAGAAGATAAAATTGCCCTTAAAAGTGTTTTAAGAAAAAATATAAGATTGGGTCAATTACTACTTGTGTAATAGGATTGACAACTTTTGTAATAATTTTAGTCAATTACTACTCATGTAATGGGATTTATTATTCTCTTTAACAATTTAGTTATAATTATTTACTTCTTAAAATATTTTCAAGATAGATTAATACTTGTAACTAATATATTCTTTTTATATCTTTTTAGAATTTTAAAATTGAAAAGATATTTTAGGATTTCTTAAAAAAACACTTGATTTTTTAAAAATTAAGTAGCCCATAGAAGTATCCATCTTTCCGCATGCGTGCGATGAACCGTTGAAAATTGGACGTTATTTGACTTAGAAATGCATTCCTTTTATTGGTAAGAAGCTATGAAAGTGAATAAAAATTAAATTAGATAGATGCACATATCAGTGAAGTAACCTCATAGTCACAAATGGACATGTTATTGTGTACGTACAGTGCATTTTATGCATGCTCGTTGAAGTTAGGCAGTCAAAAGTCAAAGACGAAGTCTAATTATCGATCACTTTGCCTAATATTCTCTAGTGAATTGAATCCTCCCTCTTTTCATTGCTTTCCCTTCCTAACAACAAACAACACCATCCTCTTCTTATTGCCATCACAAGTACAGGTATGCCACCATTCTTCCAAGTCAAACAATAATTACATTTTTTCTCCTTCAAGTCAACCAACCGCCCCTTCACATTCACTTCAAAGCCTTCAATTCAATTGGGGGTAGTATTGCTTATTACTTCTTTCTGTCCTAAATATATAATTTAATTAAAAAATTATTTTAATTTTAAATATATGATCATAATCTCTTTTATATATCTCTCATTTATTATATTTTCCCCAAGATACTACTACCATGTGTGCCTTTAGTAGTAGTAGTTTTCAATATAAATAATTATTCTATTAGTTCTATTTATAAATTACTTATAGTATATTTTATACATACTAAAAATAATCTTAATTTTTTTAATTCTATTTTAAAATTTAATAAATTTTTAATTTGATTATTATTTAATATATATTATATTACATGAGAAAAAAATTAATACAATAATAAATAAGGGTAAATTGTACTATATTCATATAAAAAATTTAATAATATAACTTATAAATAAGATCAAATAATTTTTTTCTCTCTACCTTATAAATATAACTAGAAAAGTAAAAGGAAATGTATCTTGAAAAAAATAATATGTATTTTTATCAAATAACAAATTTAATTAATTTTATTTAATTTATTTGAATGAATTATTTGGTTCTAATTATATCTCTGACCAAATGGAATGAAGATTTTGATGCCCTTTTGAGTGAATGTTCAAATGTGACATATTAGAAAGAAGACAAGCCTATTACAACTAAAATTAAATATACACATATTGTAAAAGTGAGTACTTTTACACACACACACACACACACACACACACACAAACATACCCAAATTCAAGTTTAAAACATGAACCCATCGCTAAACAACCATTAATCAATCAAATTTTATATATATTTTAAAAATGTCCAATCATAAAATTTTAGTTTTGTAAGCATACTACAAATTAACTTGGCGCGTCTTAATTGACGTAACGTTGAAAATAATACCATTTTAATTTTTGAAGGAGTACGTGTAATTGTTAATTCGTCGGTTCTAAATTAAAAATTGCTAAGTTACCTTGTGAATGTATTAATTTCTCCAACTTTGTTAAGCAATGTTGTGCATCGCCGGCTAATTAACAACAAATTTAAAAAGTTGCTGGCCCCACACCCTTCTTTTGACACGTGGATCTCTCCCATCACACACAGTTGGGATAGAAGATGTGAACACAACCAAAAAATGAACACTCCTCACAACTTTGTATTACATCTCATCGCTTTGCTTCAAGCCAACCATACCAAAGCAAACTTTAATTTATAAATAGAATGGTAGTTCCTGACAAACAAATCCACCTTTAAATTTTTTAGAGCTCCCAACTCCAAGCTAAAGCTCTCTTCTATGGACTGGTTTAGGGGTCCCACCATCGGTCGGGGTGCCACCGCCACCGTCTCCATTGCCCATGATCGCCGGTCCGGTCACTTGTTCGCGGTCAAGTCGGCTGAGTTCGACCGATCGGAGTTGCTTCAGAGGGAACAGAAAATTCTGTCCACATTGAAATCCCCTCATGTAGTGGCATACCATGGTTATGACGTTACATTAGAGAGTAATGTACAATGGTACAATCTGATCATGGAGTATGCACCTTATGGTACGATCGCCGACATGGCTCGCCGGCGACACGGGCTAGAAGAGGTGGTGGTTAGAACCTATGCGTGCCAAATCCTTCTGGGGCTGGACCATCTTCATTCTAATGGCATTGTGCATTGTGATATCAAAGGTAAGAATGTTTTGGTGACGGAGGAAGGGGCTAAAATTGCAGACTTGGGTTGTGCTCGGAGGGTGTCTGAGGCGACGGGTGACGGCGGACTGGTTGCTGGCACACCAATGTTCATGGCGCCGGAGGTGGCGCGTGGGGAGCAACAGGGGTTCGCCGCCGACTTGTGGTCTCTGGGGTGTACTGTATTAGAGATGATCACCGGGAGGGCTCCTTGGCCGGACGTATCTGACCCGGTAAGTGCGGTTTATCGAATCGGGTTCTCGAGTGATGTGCCGGAGATTCCCGGGTTCATGTCGGAGAAAGGGAGGGACTTTGTTAGCAAGTGTCTGAAGAGAGACCCGAATGAGCGCTGGTCCGTCGGCGAACTCCTCAAACACGAGTTTGTAGAAGACTCAATTTCGTCCATGAAAGTATTTGGAAGCTTGAAGTCGGATACTCCGACTGGTGTAATGGATGGATCCATTTGGGATTCGTGGGAGCCCACACAAGATCCGACCCGTGTTGGTTCCTACAATTCTGGCAGAAACAGGATTCGTAGGTTATGCACAGAAGCTACGACGTCGTTTGGAGGCAATGAGCCCAACTGGGAATGGGAAGAAGGGTGGAAGACAGTGAGAAATAGGAATGAGACAAAAGAGAATTACAAGGTTGACCTTGGAAATGAGACAAGTTTGGGGCGTTGTTATGAACCTAAAACGGTTATTACCGTTGGGTTGTGTGTATGTAATGGGAATTGTAAGGTTAATGGTTGTAACAAAGGATTATTGTTAAGTTATTATGAGTGGTCATGTGTAAGAATTATTGTTAGGAAAAGGAAAATTGAATCTCAAAATAAGGAAATAATTTTTCATGATTTGCTTATCTCTCGCATTCTAAGACTAAGAGGCATTATGGGTCATAATGATTTCACATGTGGCCGACATAAATCATAATAGCTAACTAGGTCAAATTTTGTGGCAATAGATGTACACACACATGATCATGATCATGATGATGATTACTTCAGAAAACTAGGCTCTCTTTGTATAATGACTTTCTTTGATTCATAAAAAATTATTTTATTAATCTTTAATATAAAATTTATTTAACTAATTTAATTATATTAGTTAAATTAATTAATATAATATATTTTTTAAAAATATTTTAATTATTTTTATAAACTCTATCCCTCTTTATCTTATTTTATTATTATTGAGGGAGTATTAATATGAGTATTAAAGATCTGTAGAGTAATTTCTCTTAAACTAAAAGAAAGTCACACCAACTTATGATTTTAAAAAATTTATTTTATATTTAAAATTAAAATTAATTTCTTAATTAGATCATATATTAAGATTCGGGGTAGTATATCACATTTTAATTTATACACTCATATAACTCCAATGACCCCAAATTTTAGAAAGATAACGAGGCGTAGTTTTTTGAAAAAAAAAATAGAGGACTAAAGAGGAATTGTCTACTTTTGAAGATATTAGCATGATCAAATACACAACATATCATTTATTGAAAAACTTTCATGCCATTAGAATGAACGGTCATTGACTAATAAGGTGTAGTATTAATATCGTGTGTCTGTACGAATACCAGGACCTGTGTGTTCTAAGAGGAAGGTCTTGAATAAGAAACAAATAAATATCTCTTTAATCAATAAGAATTAACACATAATAAAAATTGAGTCTATATCTTATAAAGATTTAAATTCGATTCACACTATTATCGTGAGAGCTCATTTAATAGGCGATATCGTAAGTCCCTTATAAACACTCTCTAAACCTTAAGACTGTACACTGATTTTAGTGAGGAACTAGTGCCAAATTTCCCTAAACTTTTTTGTATAAAAAATAATAAAATAAATATCTCATTAAGATGAAGAAGAATGATTATTATTATTATTATTATTATTATTATTATTATTATTATTAATGTGTCACAGTTGAAATATTTTTCAGAAATACCCTCAATTTAATATGTAAACTTCTATCTTCACCTAAACCAATTCTCATCCCAAAACTTCTTATATATATATATATATATATATATATCATGATTCTTAATTATTACTCATAATTTAATGAAGGGAATAATTAAAATAATTAATAAATATACCAGATAACTAGATATATAAGCTCTTTGTTTCTTATAATTTAACTAAAAAAATTTCTTATAATTTACTCCCTTGGTCCTTATTATAAGATATTAACTACAAAAAAATTATTTTTTTTGTAAGGCACTTATTAGTTTCAAAGAGCATTAAATAATTTCTTTCTATACCCACCTCTATTTAATGAATGTAGTTGGAAAGAGTAAAAAATAATATGATGTTGTAGCTTAATATAGTTAACGAAAATAATATTAAAAACCACTTGAATTTTAAGGTAAATTTGATACTTACACCTATTTTTATTGATATGTATAAATTAGTTAGCAATAACTTATATTAAAGAGAAGAGGAAGGAATGAAGAGAATGACTGCATTCGTTTCTTACGTATATTCTCTCTGTGTATCCTCTATGTCTATGATAAGTAAGCATTTTCCTAACTCGTTTTAATTTTACAAAAGAAGGCATTGGCATGATTATAATTCCCATCCTATCCAAACCACTATTTCTTTTTATTTTATTTGGCCGATTAGGTGTGGTGATAGTGAATTGCATTGCCTTTTACAAATTTTGTTTTTTTGTTGCTGCATATAGCGCCTGAGAGGCATTAGGAAAAAAATCTTCCCCAAACTTACTTCACTTCAGCTTTTAAAATTAAGTCAAACACAGTCATTTCTAAAATCATTACCTAACTTTATTTCAGCTTTTAGAATGAAGTCAATGGTCATTGCTTTCTCAGAAAGATCAGCGCAGCTAATTCTGTTCACAAGGCATACAATATTTTAATTAGATTAAAAGCACTGTATGAATATTTTTTATTATGAAAAAAATTAGATCAGCTATACCTGAGGCTCACTACGGTCAAAATATACCTCAAAGAGCGTTTCTAGATATATTTACATATCACTCATTGATGAGGTTATCAAATCATCATAGGGATTCAAACCCATATCCTTTTTGGAATATGAGTTGCATTCTTACCAAGCAAACTCATCAATAAAATTTTGATTGAACTACATTTATGTAAGAGACTTCATCTTTAAAAAATATTTTTTGCAAATATTCTATGTATATTTTTTCCATTTTTTTAAAAATGAATTTGCCTATACGCCAGTGAGGAAAAGGTCCCAAATAGTGAGTTTGACATCAAAAGAAGGGTAGGTCAACAGCCAGGAGTTGCTTAGATGCAATCTGAGTCAGTTTTGGAATTTTGGCAATTTGTAAATCAGAGGGCAAGACATTAGCAGCAGCCTTTGAAGGACATGAAATATCGGATAAATGATACCTATTAACTTATGAAGTGGAATCCACAACCAGAAAACTTGTGCTAAGTTAGGAAAAGCAGAAAAAGAGATCATTATCATCATCAATTTTTGGCCACCGCATGTTGAAAGGGGCTGAAGAAAAAGGAAAAAAAAACTAATGAATGAATGAATGAGAGACAATATAGATAGGTGGGTGCGTGAACATCACTGATTTTTCTTTTGCTGTCTACCCACTTCAACCATCCATTTTTGTGCACTACTTTAGTTCAACATTTATTCTGATTCTCCCCTTTAATATGATGGTACTAATATCTGAGTAACTTAATGTTTAAAAAATAAATATGTCACAAGGAATTAAACTCACCTGTAGGTACAAGTCTCATTTCTTCTCTTCCTTTTTCCGCATGACCGGATTGTACACCTTTGTGTCTGGCTATGTCCAATCATGGGAGAATGTTCAAACTGAAAAATTAACATTTTTCAAATAAGACAGTTATCAAATATAATTTATCTATTTTATCCTAATAAAATAAGTGAAGTGTATTGTATACATCCGTATACTAAACACATTTCATATTTTCTTCTGATGCTTGAACTAGAAAGATAAAAAAATGGAAGTGTACCAGAAAAAAAAGGCATATCTAAACTGCTTACAACCACTGAACTGATGCAAATTGTCAAATAAACTTTAACCATGTGCTATACAGTGAGCTACGTCCATTTACTTGGCACCTAAATCTATAATATTTATCCAGACATGAAGATTCTTGATTCTTTGTCACCAGAAACTTTACATCTGACAAAGGAGGTAAGATACAAAAAGTTCTTGCACGCTCGAGGGAGGGTACTATCATTTCTGGCTTGTTCTAGACTTTTAGTACAAGTAAAACATGATTGATTGAAGTACTTCAAGGTAGAGAATAGATCAGCCAAGTTTATATCATACAATAGTGGAAGCCATATAATATGGAAGAAGGGTTCAAGAGTGACATACCTACCACGAGTCTCGAATGTGAGTTGTGTACAAGTGAAATCTATAGCATAAAAAAAAGCCATCCCACTTTATAAGGCTCACACCAGGTAAGGTCTAAGGAGGGACAGATGTATACAGCTTCACCCTTGCAAGAGGAAAGGTTGTTTCTAGGATTTGAACCAATAATCTCTAGGTCATATGACAACAATCTTACTATTGCTCTGAGGAATAAAAAGTAATGACACAAAACATGAATGCTTACAAGACCGACTTTCTTTCCACTGTGTCTTATTTCTAAGGCACTTCACAAGCTTCTGGCGTCAAATGGTCCAAATCCATCGTTATTTACGTTGGCTGAAATTGACAATGGGGAAATAACTGCTTCAATGTTATTGTCACCGAAAGTTCTCAGGATCCCTTTATAGCTTCAGACCTAAATATGATAAACTCACCATACCTATTTTTGGGTTAGGGGTATGGACTATCAAGACACCACCTAAGACACATCCAAAAACTGCAGATGAATCTCACAAAAGTAGTCACTTACAACGAGTTCCTAGAACTGAGAGATTCAAACATTGTACAACATGAGTGATGTTTTCAGATTTGGGTTTCATCAGACAACCTTTCCAGCTTTTCAAAGACTAAAGCAATTTCAATTTAGTTTATCACCAAATCTAGGTCCTAAATGTGATTTCTGAATAGGTATTGTCTTTTATTATCCTAATCCTGCGTGGGAGGGAACAGTGGTACAGGCAGATAAGCACAAAAATTTTCTTTAGTAGCATGAGCCAACTAGATATCTTTTCACGTGTCCTAAATCCATTTGTCTCGCACCTAAAGATGCTCCATCAATCCTCTACTTTGAATGTATATATATACCCTGCAGTGACAATAAGATACACAGTTCATCTTCTAGACAAAACCTCTCCTATTAACACTATAAATCATATGATGGGTGACATTGCAATCAAACCTTCAGTTCAGATTGTGATAAGTGCTCCAGTGAACACCAGCAAACACAGCCAAACCCACCCAAATGACAATGGCAAGCCATCAAAGTCACGAATCTTAACGCAACTTCATGCAGGCTACTTCTCCATATGCATTTCCCTTGGTGCACAGGCTTTATTATGGAAGAGTTTGAGCGAACACAAGATGGACTCACAAGCTCTCTGGCATGCATTTAATGTACTGCCTTCCATTGCTTTTCTCCTGCTATGGGGTCTCTCGGTATTCATTGCAGCTTCTCTATCTTTTCTTTACATTCTCAGGTGCTCCTGTCACTTTGATCTGGTGAAGACAGAGTTCTTACATCACATAGGAGGGAACTACATGTATGCTCCTTGGATTTCTTGGCTACTCATTCTTCAATCCGCACCCATGAATGTTCCTAGATTTTTCTATCAGGTTCTATGCTGGACACTTTCAGTTCCAATATTGGCGCTGGATGTGAAACTCTATGGACAATGGTTTACAACTGATAAACAGTTTCTGTCGGTGGTAGCAAACCCTGTAAGCCAGATATCAGTGATAGGAAACTTAGTGACTGCTCAAGTCATGGCAGAGATGGGTTGGAAAGAGAGTGCAGTCTCAATGTTCTCAATTGGATTTGCACATTATCTGATTCTGTTTGTAACACTGTATCAGCATCTAATCAGTAGCAATCGGTTCCCCACAGTGCTGAGGCCAGCTTACTTTCTGTTCTTTGCGGCTCCAAGCATGGCAAGTCTAGCTTGGAAGTCCATCTCAGGGATTTTTGACACCCCATCAAAGATGCTATTTTTTCTGTCTCTGTTTCTCTTTGTGTCTCTGGTAAGTTCCCAGCTGATTCAAAACAGGCTTTTTATTATTCCCGTTGCATTGTAACATGGTAATCTCTCTGTTTCAAAACAGGCTTGCAGGCCAGCTCTCTTCAAGAAATCATTGAGAAGGTTGACTGTTACATGGTGGGCTTACTCGTTCCCTTTAACCTTCATTGGTCTAGCCTCTGTTGAATATGCTCTTGAGGTAAAAGATAGCACAGCTTCCAGGTTAATGTTGGCAACATGCGCGCTTTCGGTGTTGATTTTCATTTGCTTGATGCTGATCACCGTACTCAAAATTGAGAGGCTGCTATGTAAAAATGCTCCAATTATCTGTTGCTAAAAATAATAAAAAAGTAAGAAATCTCAAGCTTAATCTTCTTCTTACTCATAAACTAAGAAAGGGAATGACTTTGACAAGAAAAAAGGGAATAACATCATGAGCTTCAAATTGACCTATATTAAGCTGTAATTTTCTTCTTATCGTTGTAAGAAAAGTAAAAGGAAGTGAACCAATGCAGTGTTAAAAGCTAGCCCAGTTACATTAGTTGACTTCCCATCTTTTCTTGTTCTTTTTTAATCCTCTTAACCAAACACTGCATTATTTTACTTAGATTAATGCATACTTCAACTACCAAAAAATAAATAAACAAAGCGAATATTTGAAATTATCTTTAATCAAATGATGAAAAGATTAAGATGGCTATATCTGTTTAACACAAAAGGTTGAGCTGTCAGGAAGAGAGAAACCCTCCTAAGTCCTAGAGGGGAGCCCAACAAAAAGGGGCAATGATAAATGCAGAATGAGAAAGATGGAGAGAGAGCAAGGTGGACCCCAAGTCCCCAACCCTATGGGACTCATGGGCAGAGGCGAAAACTATTGCTATCTCCCTTTCTCTCTCATTATTTCAAAGAATCCAGGTTTGATCTTTGGCATAACATATATACCACCAAGCACTATTTCTAGTCACTTCCCTCCTTCAATATGAAATGGTGAAGCATAAGTAGTAAAATCACCTATATATCTTTGATTAAAATAATCACCTATATATCTGGCCAAAAAAATATATATACATAGACAGTCCAAGATAGCACTACATTTTATCTTATCAATTACAAAAATCACAATTTACCAGGACAAAATTGATCCACATTCTCTCTACGTCATCAATGAAGCTAAATTTTGATAGTCTATTTCTCAATGACATCTTTACAAGGATTTATAGCAGGCAATTGGGCCAACCACCTTCATAAAAGCTTACATGGAGAGGCCATTCCTGACTGAAATGTTTCATACATATTCTTCTTACTAGCTGAGCGTGACAATTTCTGGTAGTCCAAGGATTGCAGTTGGATACGCAACTCTTGTTTTTCCTGGAGTACGCAATCATATTCAAGAAGGAATCCCTCAGATTGTTTCCTTAGAGCAACTGCATTGGCTTTTGCAACATTTATATTTTTAATATTTGCCAGAAGTTCAAATTCCAGCCCTTCCAGTTCTGCTCCCAATCTGGCCTTTTCTTTTTCCAAGGCTTTGATTTCTTCAGCTTTTTTAGCTTTAAATTCTTGGGCTTCTTTCTCCAATTCTTGGGATTCTTTCTTCATAGCTTCCGTGTTCTTTCTTTGGATTAGGAGTTCTTTTATGTCATGATGTAGTCTGTCTACCATAAGTGCATAAAGGGACAACACCTGCAAATAAAAGACCAAAGCAAAATGATGCTCAAATGCAAACAAGACGCTGTCTAGACAATCAATTACTAAGAAACAACAGGCTCTGAAACTAAAATTAGTATTTTGGCTAGATGCTGTGTTAGCTGTTTAGAGATCTTGTGACGTGATATAGTCCCACCTGGAGGGACTCTTTTAAGTTTTTCGACAAACCTTCTAACATAAGGGTCAAGCTACATGGTTCTGAGTCAATATTGCCTTATGAATTAAAGCAACAATTCCTTCAAGAATCAAAATTAATATATGGGCTCAAAATTACTTAATTATGTTCATCAAAAATAAGTCCAATTATTGTCAAATAGATATATATTATTTGAAGCACTTATTTATAAGTACAACAATACGATTCAGGCCACTGAAGTGGGAAAATAAATTAGAGCAGTAAGGTGGAAGGGTCTAGAAGCGGGAATGTTAATATAGTGGTGACACCATGAAGACATTAACTTGCCCAAAAATTGAACAGAGCTTAACAGAATGTTAAGCCTAGTTTAGCGACGCATACTGGGCGTATTGAACCTCATTTTTAGTTTCCTTCTTTTTCACCCTTTGTCGCTTCCTTTCAAGAATAAGTATTCTATGGGTTCAAACAAAATCATACTTCTGGAAAGTAGAGTGGCAAAAGTCATTTCGAGCATCACATTGATATTAACAGAGTCTTTTAAGAATGATTTTGTGGAAATTGACACAGAAGAAATCAAGGAATAAATACCCATTAGAGTAGCTTCAAGAAGGGGCTTAGCCATAAGAACCTGATCGGTGTGATTGACAGCACCGTCCTCGATCTTCGGTTCTGAATCTTCAGAATGCTGTAGAAAGTAGCCAACAGCATCGCAAGAACCATCCCTCCAAGGGTCTTCACCATCACGGGTCCCCAACCGCGCTTGACCCGATCCAAGCCCATGATCAACAGCTTCCTCAAGGGGGTTTCGAAAAGAATCAACATTATCGTCACCGCCTCCAAGAATATCGCAGTGAACAATAATCTAATCATCTCTTGCAGCACCAAAATTCAGAGAGAGAGAGAGAGAGAGACTCTGATTGAAGGATGGCTATAAAGGGTCGATTGAGAGATTTTTGTTTTGTATGACCCAAAAAGGGTAGTAATGACTGAAGGTCACATTCGAAGAAGCAAATGGGGGAGCCTGGGAAAAGAAATTGGCAAGGAGGCGTTAGAGAAAGATACCAGAGAGACTTTCAAAGCTCAAGAATCGAAGATGAAGGCGATAGCCTGCGTTTTCTCTTGCCCCTTCTCATAACGGCTGGTTCGGATGAGGTGTTTGATAACTCTCCGACGCCAACAAGATTAAGAGGTAAGTTAATTGAAAAAAAAAACGTTAAATTAATTATGTTCAAAATATATACAAGTGGGCAAAAAAACATATAAATTGATATTATTCTCCTGAATATAGACAACTTTTTAATATGTATAATAAAAGGTGTCTGTGATTGCATGCAGGTGATTATATTATAGAATAAAAAATAGTAAAAAAAAATTGAAAAAATTACTATAAAATTTTAAACCAAATTATTTGACATTAGGCCAAGCCCAATCAGAGTTTCACATTATCAGTCTAACATGGCCCAATCCATAAGATGGCAATGCTTTGTTTTTTTTTTGACCGGAATAAGATAGCAATGAATAGAAGTTCAATTTTGTAAAAGATGTTGAACCAATGAAGAAAAGAATCTTATACTTGAGGAAGTAATTAATATATATATATAATTATATATATATATATAGTTATTTAATTTATTCAGATGAATAACCACAGAATTTGAATAGAACAAGTCTATATTGAAAATTTTCAAAAGCGCGCGCATAGTTTGGTGTTCAAGACTTGAGGCTCCCTTCCATTATTGAAGCAGACGAAGAGGCTGAAATGTCAGCTAGAAGAAATAGTCCTCTTCTCTGACTTTTCTCCTTCTCTCTCTTCATATATATATATATATCATCCTTCTCAATTTTCATCCAAATACCTCTCTACCTTCAATCACATACCATTTACAGAAGAAACCTTCCCAATTCATTATTACTCTCATGTCTTCTCTACACATCTCAACTCTTTCTTCTTCTTCTTCATGCAGAGTTCACGCCGCCATTAGTGTCCCTAAGCTCCCACGTGTTCCTTTCTCACTTCCAAAACTACCCCCATCGTCATCTTCTTCAAAGCTGGTTCATGAATCCAATAATGGATTTTTACAGACAATAACTACACCAGAAAAATATGTTGCAGAGGCCACTATTCAACTGTATTCAATCTTGGAGGCTGTGGCTGATAGAGTTGAAATGCACAATAACATTGGCGAGCAGAGAAACAACTGGAACTCTCTTCTTTTGAACTCTCTCAATATGATGACTCTTTCTGCAACAACCATGGTTGGTCTCAACACTGCCTTAGACAACACTGCTCTCAAATTATCCTCCACTCTTCTGTTCACTGCAGCCACGGGGATGCTTCTCATCATGAACAAGATTCAGCCTTCACAACTCACTGAAGAACAACGAAACGCGACTAGGTTGTTCAAGCAGCTTCAGGCAGAAATCCAAACCACATTGGCTATTGGAAATCCAACTGAGCAAGATGTCACCAGTGCAATAGAGAAGGTTTTGGCACTTGACAAAGCTTACCCACTTCCTCTCTTAGGGACCATGCTTGAGAAATTCCCTTCCAAATATGAGCCAGCTGTTTGGTGGCCTCAAACTAAGAAGCATATCGCCAGATCGCAGAAGAACACGAATAATAATGGATGGACTCCAGAACTGGAAATGGAGATGAGACAGATTCTTGAAGTGGCTAAAAGTAAAGACATGGAGGACTATGATAGGCTTGGAAACTTGGCTCTCAAGTTCAACAAAACCTTAGCCATATCAGGTCCTTTGCTAACCGGGATTGCAGCTTTAGGTTCTGCATTTGCTAGCCATGGTTCATCTTGGGCCGGCATTGCGGCGGTCATGGCCGGGTCGTTGGCGGCGTTTGTGAACGGTTTAGAGCATGGAGGGCAAGTCGGGATGGTGTTTGAAATGTACAGAAACTGTGGAGGATTCTTCAAGTTGCTGCAAGAGAACATAGAAGCAACACTTGAAGAGAGAGACTGCGAGAAGAGAGAGAACGGGGAGCTTTTAGAAATGAAGGTTGCTATGAAATTGGGAAGAAGCGTTTCGCAGCTCAGACAACTTGCCTCCAAATTTGATGCCTATGACTCAGAAGGAATTGCCATGCATGAATTCGCAAGCAAACTTTTTTGAAGACTACATCAGTTCGTTGATTCAATTTAATTATTTTAACTTTGGATATATATATATATATAGGAACATTCATTTATTCTTTTGTATAGTCTCCCGACATATAAGAAATATTCCTATTTTGACACACAACATATGCATTTGTATACAGAAGAATATTTTCTTAGCTCCTGGAAATTTCAAAGTCTAGTATTTAAACTCAAAATTTTGCAACAATGAAATAGAAGATATCTATATTGGAAATCGGTTGGGGTGCTGATGTTTTAAATTTAAATGAGCACCCAAAATCTATTTCATCTTGACTATCCAAATTTGATATGGATAGTATAGATTTAATTTTTTTCAACTAATATTTTTAAATAAAAAATTATTTTTTTAAAAGATAATAGTTAAGAGATTACTTTTATTTTATATTTTATACTCATTAATTTTTGTTTAAAAAAATAAAGAAAAAAGGTTTGCTTATATCTTGAGTGGATCACATAGTTATGGCAGAATTTTAACCCGGTTGACTTGGTAAACTTAATCCATCTCAACAACTTGGACTGGGCTCATTTTGGGCCCAAACAAAATAACAATGCCAACTTAAAAAAAATTAGATAGTGCTCGTGTGAGAAAAAAATTCGGGATTACATGACATCAGATTGTTGGAAACGACTGCAAAACTTCTAACCATTATTTACAAAGAATAGCTATATATTTTCTTAGATAACCTTCTTATATAAAGTTATCTAAAAATTTTATAATTTTAAAATAAAATTATCTAAAATATTTTACTTCTACTTCTATCATTTTATTTCCTAACTTTTTTGATAGAATTAAAATGACCCAAATGTTAGAAGTGGAAGATTATACTTCCACTTCCTTCGCTTCCATTTCCTTTATACCAAATATGCCCATAAGGTTAATACAATCGTTAACTAGTTATTTAAATTTATCTTTATTTTAATTTTAATCCCTTCAAACTATAGGTGCTGCCATTTTGGTCCCTTAAGAGACAAAATTGTCCAGATAATTTAAAATTATAGGGACCAAAATCTTAAACAGAAAAAAATTGATAGATTAAAATTTATAATTTAAAATTTAAAAAAACTAAAATTAAAATAAGTACAAACTTAATAAACTAAAAATTATATTAATCATGGTATCGGCATATATGTTTAAATGACTCAAATTAATTTAGTAGAAAAATTAATTAGTGTCTCAACTCACCCACCACATATATTTTGAACAAATTAAACTCATATATGTATAGTTTTAAAGCATCTCAAACGTTTCAGTCTATAGCAAGCAAAATAGTGATGAGGTAGACCTCAATCTATATATATATACACACGCACAAGAAGATTATATTTCACTTATATACACATAACTATTTTGTTCAGATCTTTTTACTGAATTCATTAAGAATTAGTCTGTGGATCCAGACACTTTACCTTTGAGTTATATCCTTTTCTTGCTCCGCTGGCCATACAAATAGAAAGTAGAAAGGGTGATAATATCTTTTCAGTTTTTTCTTCTCTCCATCTTCTTTTCTCCCATTTTTTTTCTCACAACTTTTATTTCCATCCAAACATAGCATTGTTGAACCATTTTCTCGGAGTAATCATCAATCTGTCTTTGTTTTCCTTAATATCTTAAATTTTCGGCTGATTCACAAACCCTAGATCTATAGCTTCCCTTCCTCACTGGTAACGTCAAATATAAACCACTCTTTTATAAGAAAGAGAAAGAACTAAGACCAAAGAAGAAGATCAACATAGCAGCCACGGAGACGAAGAAGAAAGAAGAAGGAAAGAGTAAAACGTTGAAGAGAAGAGGAAGAAATTATAGAAATAAAAAAAAATATTTGTATTTACGTACTGTTGCATGTGACAAGCTTGTCCTTTTAACCTTGCGTCAGAACTCCTTGAATAACGCTTTTGACATGTGAAGGTTTTTAGTTATATCCCATCTTGCTTCTTTTCATTATATGGAAACGCACAAATACTATGTTAATACCTTTCATTGCGTCAAGATTCAATGTTTTCTTCTCACTTTTCTCTTCCCCACTTCCTATATCTCCATATATATATATATATATATATATGACCTCTCGTCCTTCACATTTCAACCAGAATTCTCAACCTCTCCACTACTGCTGCAACACGTACACCAAATAGAGAAAGCCTTCCAAATTATTCCATGTCTTCTTTACGAATCCCTATTCTACCTTCTTCTTCTTCTTCTCAAAAGAGGACTCATGCTCATGCTGCAATCGCGGTGCCAGAGCTCACACGGTTTCGAATCTCACTTCCAAAAATACCCACATCATCGTCAACCACAAAGCTGGTTCATGAATAGAATAATGCCTCCTTACGCACAATAACTCCAGCAGAAAAACATGTGGCCAACGCACAAATGCTTCAAGATTTTTCCCATCTCAGCGAGTCCAAGGCCACCATTCAACTGTATGCAATCTTGGAGTCTGTCTCTGACAGGGTCCAAATGCACAAAAATATCTGCGAGCAACCAAACAATTGGAACTCTCTTCTTTTGAACTCAGTCGATATGATGATGGTTGGTCTCAAGAATGCCATGCACAACACAGCATTGAAATTAACGTCAACTCTTCTGTTCACTGCCGCCAAAGGGATCCTACTCATCATCAACAAGATTCGGACGCCGCAAGGAAAGGCGACTACATTGGTCAAGCAGCTTCAGACAGATATCGAAACCAAGTTAACTCATGGGAATCCAACTGAGGAAGACGTCAACAGTGCAATGGAGAGGGTTTTGGCACTTGACAAAGCTTATCCTCTTCCACTCTTAGGAATCATGCTTCAAAAACTCCCTTCAAAGTTTGAGCCTAACGACTACCAAATGAGAGCCTGCAAATCGTAGAAGAAAACGAATAATGGATGGACTCCAGAACTGGAAATGGAGATGAGGCAGATTATAGAAGTGATTAAGAGAAAAGATCTGAAAGAGTATGAGACGCAAGGAAACTTGGCTCTCAAGATCAACAAAACCCTAGCCATATTAGGTCCTTTACTCACTGGGATTTCTGCTTTATGCTCCACATTAGCGAGACATGGTTCGTGTTGGGGCACTGTTGCGGTCACTGCAGGGTCAATGGCAGATTGCATAAACGCATTGGAGCATGGAGGCCAAGTGGGGATGGTGCTTGAAATGTCCAGAAACTGTGGAGGTTTCTGCAAGTTGCTACAAGATACAGTCGAAGCAATACTTGATGACAAAGACTGCAAGAAAAGAGAAAATGGCGAGCTTTCTGAAATGAAGGTGGCAAAGCAATTAGGAAGAAGCGTTTCACAACTAAGACGACTTGCATCAAAATCTAAGAGAGGCATTACTCACCGGAGATCAACTAAGTCAGATGATGCGCAAAGGGAAGAGAGACCACGGAACCCAGAGAAGAGATGGAGCTAGGCAAACTGAGACGGACTTGCGAGTTGTGACTGGAATGGTGGAATGTGATGCTGGGGTTGCCTGTTTATAAGATAAAAAGGACAATGTTAGAATATTAAAAAAATTATAGGTATATTAGTCTAATCAAATAAAAATATTATCCATCCTCTCCAAATTTTCCTACTTTTAGAGGGAAAGTTGAAGTCCCTTCTCTCCTAAAATTTTCATCAACTAAAATAAGGGGAGGAGAGCAAAATCCTTCCCCTCCTCTCCCCTCCCACCAAAATCCCTAGTATTAAACGAAACTGTTAAACTTTAAATTTGAATCATACATAGTCAGATTAATTGAGATATAGAGATATCATGTGACTACCCGGTCATGATCTAGCGATGGATATTTTAATATTAAAATATTCCACTACCTATAAATAGGGGACTCTCCACCAGAGTTTTCGGTGTATCTCTCTATTCTCTTTCTCTCTTGTACATGTAGGGCTGCATCTGTAGTATAACTCAAGTTTTAGGTTATAGAAACCTCAATTAAAGAGTCATTGGATACCTAGAAGCAAGAAAGAAAGAGTGCAAGCAAATTAGAACTCACAAGGTGAAGAAGACACTTGATAAGTTAGATTCGTGCATGGATAGGGAGAGTAGGATAAGACCAGGTGTTTTATGAAAGTCAAAATCAGGTTGTTTGAATCTTAAGACTTGGGTAATGATCATAACATAATGTATTAATAATTTAATACTAATCCTTTTCCCATGCACAAAAGCCCTATGTGTATATAATGTATTTAATAAATATATAGTATATTTGATCTAACGGTAGACCAGTTAGATTAAAGACTAGAAGAACTGATAATATTTAAATCTCATCTTATTAAAAAAGATTTCTAGAGAAGTATCCAAATCTTACTCAGTTGCTCGAAGAAAAATAGCAAGACACCACATCTGATGACCCAAATGGTTATAAAAAACAAAAAAGCACAGTCACGGGGCCACCAGTTTCAGCATCCAACTTGAGCTTGAAGCTTGGATATTTAATTGCTCTCTATTTTCAGTTGTTGTTTCTGTATTTAGCCTCCACGCTGAATGTAATGGCCCTGAAAATGTCACAGAAATAAAATTTATTTAAGATGACGTATATATATATTTTCTTACAGTGAAATTTCATGAGGAAGTGCTTAGCTGAGTGGTTTATGGCAGTGTAATTAATCCTGTGGTGCCTTATTCGAATCCCAGCAGCTAGAAAGGAGAGATTTTATTTTTTTAAGACTGAAATTATTGAAATTCCCTCTTACCAATTATTCTGAAACCGTACTTCCCTTTTTCATTTTCCTTCGGGTGTCAGCTGAAGCAAAGGAAGGAAGACTATGAGAGATCATAGAAGGATGAAAGCTTCACGCCACGCGAAGTCTGTTGCCGTGTGACCAGACGCTGCCACCATCTTGCTTCAGTCAGTTTCTTTGCTGTAGGGCTGTTACCGCAGAAGCTATTTCATCCCTTGCAGTTTCCATCTTCAGCGAAGAACAAAGTGAGGGTTGAGGGAGGTGCATCCGTGAGCTACTGGAGAGGAAGGAGTGTCGCTGGCCACCATTAAAGAGCAGTTTCGGTAGTCCTCTGTCAGTTGTTGTGCTGTTGGTGAGCGCCATTTCTAATCTTCATCGTTGTCAAGTGCATATAGATACTGTAGCAAGTCTATATCTTCAACCTCCTCTTTCCGGTCGCCGTATCCTGCAAGGTCCAGTGATCTGTGGCCACTGAAGACCACCGTGAGGGATGTGTGGTAAGTACCCTCTGCCTCCTTCAGCCATTATTTCCGTCGATCTGCACATTTTAAGGTTGAAGTACACTGTAGCTATTTGAAAAAAAAATAGAGATGTCTATGCTTCTGTAAGTGGGCTGTTTGATGGCATATATACATACGTATATACCTTAGTTGCTGTTATGGGTTGAAATAAAAAGAAGAAAAGAAAATAGGGAAGAAGATCTGAGGACGCCATTGCTATTGTTCTATATATATATGTGTGCGTGTTTATATAAACAGAGCTGCTGTGATTCAAGATCAGAATATGATGGTGTGTAATGTAACTTTAAAAAAATAAAAACAGAGAGAGAGGAAGAAGACGCTGAAACTGAATACATATGTATATATATAAATAAGCTGCTGTTATGGAAATATATATATGAGACGATGGATGAAGGGAAAAATGAGTAAGGAATGAAGGATCAATGATGTTTAAAAGTATGGGTTGTTGTTATGGTGTGTATGTATTCTTTAACAGAGAGGAAGCGAGGATGCTGCTGCTGATATGTGTACATATACAAATGGATGTATTTGGAAGTTAGGATGTTAATAGAGTCAAAGAGGGAATCTATATATATATATATATATGTATATATGTATTTCGTTGCTGCTGCCACGGGGAGTTATGTTGACAGCATGTGTTTGTATCTATATTGCTTTTGGTGGGTTTTAAGTAGTGATAATGAGCTGAAATTTTGAACGTAAATTGAACAGGACTTGAAAGGTATTAAAGAGGACATATTCACCTAAAGAAATGTAAGATATGGATGTGGTTTAATGGATGTGGTTTAATGTATGAAGACAAGTGTTAGTTGGGCTAAATTTAAGGAGCTGAAATTTATTAAGACCTATTGTTTTAAGGTACCATAATATGAAATAAGAGAATTATATTTATAAATCTCATTTGAAATATGTTTAAAGGGTTCTAAGTGTTGATTTGAAGGTTTATAGAGTTGATAATTGAAATGAGATTCAAAGAAGGAATGTTCAAGTTAAGAGTTAAACTCAAAGTGATAGTTTTGGAAATGGTAAGAAAGGATTAAGTGATTGAATTGATTTAATCATGGCCAAGTCAGGGCACTGAAGATGCCTTCTAATGGGGTATAGATTATAGAAGCAATTGGTTAATGGTATGTAATTAGTTGAAATATTAGCTCAAGGCTGATTATTTGTGTTGAAACATTGAATAGAATGTTGATATTTTGTTTCGGGATACCAGGGGATTGAGAAGTGAAAGTAATCGGAAGTAATTGGCTGAACGGGTAAAGGTTTTGGAGCGTGGCAGGTGAGTGAATAACGTTCCCTACAAATTTACATTTTCAAATGCATTGTTATTTCAAATGATGAATTTCAAATATGGATTTCGAAAAGCAAGTTTTATAAAAGTATGGTTTAAATCGTTAGAAATGATTTTCTTTCGATCGATTTACAAAAGATTATGATTATGCATGAAAATGGATAAAGAGGCTTTAGAAAAAGATTTAACAGTGAACTGATGTTATTCATGAAATATTCCTATGTTAATTGCATATGTTTTTACAGTAAACTTGATTTTGAATGTTCATGCTGGGGTTTTTGAAATTCAAAGTGGCTTTATCAATGATTATGGTATTTGAAACGATTGAGATCATTACATGTGAAAAGGACCCCACGCATGATGGAAATGTTTTAGGACGGAATACAGAACGCTGGTTGCTAACAGCAGTACTGTTAGTCCTTGGTGCACCTTGGTTACTCGAGCTCGACAGATTGTGGCCTTGAGCCACCAGAATTATTTCGTGGGATTTATTCTCGCTACAGTTTATGGCATAGCCACCAGAATTATTTCATGGGATTCGTTCTCGCGACAGTTAGTGGCTTCGAGCCACCAGAATGGTTAGTTACCCTCGTGGACTGTGTGTCCACATCTGTTTTTGTTCTGTTGAAGTCCTACAGAAAGATCATGGTTTTGAAAGTATTGGTTTGAATGATTTATTTGAAATAGTATTTCATATTATTATTTCCCCTGAAATACAAATGTTTACGAAAAGGTTTGTATTAGATTACGAAGCGTTAAGAAATACATTTTTAAGATGATTATGCATTGTTTATTTTCCGCATTCTTTAAATAATGTTTTTTTTGGGACGTTATTCACGAGTAGATTATTTGGCCTCAGATAGTGCAGGTGACCCTAACCTTCCCGCTGAGCAGTGAAGAGCCTCGTTGCAGATCCGAAGCGTTATTTTTGAACAAGATTGATTTTAATCTTTATTAAGTACTTGTGTTATTTTGATAAAAAGGTAAATGCTCCACATAGACCTTAGAAAAGATTGTGTTTATTTTGAAAAACGCTATGGGAACTTTAAACGATGTATTTGAGGTTTTAGGCTTTTGGAATATGAAACTATTCATATTCCGTGCCGGTCACGGTCCAAATTTCAGGACGTGACACTGAAGCTCAAGGTACAAGCTTGTAATTCTTGAGTGTCGAAAATATTGAAACATGATGAGATTAATTAATTAATTAATTAATTGTGTGGGTTCTAAGTATTTGATTAATGAATGAGTTGTATAATATAATTAGGAGGTGGCAACTTGTGGAGGGGCCAGCGGAGGTTACAATTGTGCAATTTAGAGTCATCTTACAATTTTAAATAAAATAAAATATCATTATTAATTTAGGGTTGGATAAAACAATTCTCTACTGTTGGAAATATAACAACAACAACGACAACATTGTCACTAAAACTTTATATGACAGACTAATCCATGGGACAACATATACAGCTGATAAAATTAAAAATGAGACACACACATGCGTATATGTTATGTAAATTGAAAAGATAAATATATCTTATTCAAAAGAATCTGAGTGTTATTCATAGTGTATTATATATATATAGTATATAAAAATAACTCAGATAAAGACTTCTAAAAATGTTTAAAAAATCATAAATTTTTTTAAACATGGTGACTAATACTATAAATAAAAGGGTAAATGTGTAAAAATATCTATGAAGTTTTACTTAAGGGTGCTCAACACTATATGTTTTTTTGTGCAAAAGTAACCATAGCTATAAAATGGATTCAAAAGTACTAAATTCTGTTCATAAGTGGTATAATCATGATCTAGTTGGCTTCATCTATTATCTGATAACAAATATTCATTTAGTATTTATAAAAAATATTTTTTTAAAAAATAATTATAAGATCTCAATTTACTTTATCACTAAATTTATAATTTATCCCTAAATTAACTCTATTTTTAATAAAATTTTAAAAATAATAAATTGATATAAATTGATAAATGATGGATGATCCTAATTATGACATAATTATACTACATTTGTATTCATATCAACATTTTTAGTCAACATTTCTCTCTCTAATGATTAACTTTTGACAGTTTTACATCTATGCTATAAAGTTATGGTTAGTTTTATATAAAAAAATTATGTGTGTGTATGGATAGATTTTTAAAAAATGGCTTATAAAAAAAAGAGTTTTTAGATAACTTTTAGAAAAGAACTTATAAAAAAAGTGATTATGAATAAATGAGTGTTTGGATAGTTATTACTAAAAAGACTTTTATAATTAGAAAATTATTAAAAATGATATAATTTTATTAAAAGTATGAGAGATAAAAGATAGTAGAGAAGATAGAAGAGAAATAGGAGAAAATATAGAAGAGAGATGATAGATAGTTGAAAAGATAAAAGAGATATGAGGGATAATGTAAAATATAGAGGAGAGAGGGTGTAAGAAAAAATAATGTTTGAGTAGTCTATAAACTCTTTTACTGTTCTAAAAGCTAATCTGACCAACTTATCTGAAACCATGATTTGGTTTGGAAGCCTTTTTAGATAAATATAGCTGTTTATTTTAAAATTTTTCTAAACTAAAATTTTGCCCAAAAATATTTTTAAAATCATAGTTTGGCAAAAAAAAACCTATATAGAGTTGGGTGCCCTAGTTAAAACTTCATGGATATTTTTGCATATTTGCCCTAAAGAATAATGTCTGCTACATTAATGTTCAGTTTTGCTGCACTCTCCTACAAACAAACAAACGCTTGACAAAAACTTCAAAAAGAAGAAATATGAAGATGAAGGAGGAAGAAATAGCCGTCACCGGAGACGACGAAGAAAGAAGAAGGATAAAGAGGAGGAGGAGTAAGAACGTTGAAGTGAAGAGAAGAGAAGTTAACGTGTGATAAGCTTACGCCTTTTGACGAGTTATAAGTTTATAGCCTCCATCACAACCTACACAAAAGAATATTCAATTTTTTTTCAATAATCTAAAAAATAAATTTTAAATTTAAATGAGAGAATTTTCCAAATAATAATAAATAATTGCGAGAAAAATTATATTCCATGTATAGTATGAATGCAAACAATCATAAATAATATCAGCCATAAATTTTTTGAAAAAATCAACATCAATAACTATATGATTTGTTTTTTTAATTGAAAGGTATAAGCTATAAGGTCATTGAAAGGTCAAATGCAAGGCCCAGTCCCATTCACTTGGTCAATAGTCAATATTCTCCCATATATGACTCATTCCCTTCCATTTTGGTTCCCGTGCAGTCTGCTATATATATCTCAGAACCCATCATCCTCATTCTCAACCAAAGCGATAGAAATCCATTTCAATTAAATCTTAAGTTCTCATGTCTTCTTTACATATCTCAGCTTCTCTTTGTTGTTCTTCTTCTTCTACTTTCAGGAGAGTCAACGCCGCCATCAATGTCCCGAAGCTCCCCTCACTTCCAAAAGTACCCTCCTTTACAACGACGAAGAAGCTGATTCAGGAACTCAATGGATCTATTCATACTGTAATTGATCCGTTACAGAAGGATGCTACTACCTCTCAAACAACCTATGCTGATTTTTCCAAACCCAGCGAGAACAAGGCCACTGTTCAATTATATGCAATCTTGGAGGCTATCTCTGACAGAATCGAAATGCATAACAACATGTGCGAGCAACGAAACAACTGGAATTCCCTTCTTTTGAACTCTCTCAATATGATTACTCTTTCTGCAACAACCATGGTTGGTCTCAACACTGCCTTTGACAACACTGCTCTCAAATTATCATCCACCCTTTTGTTCTCTGCCGCCACCGGAATGCTTCTCATCATGAACAAGATTCAGCCATCGCAACTCGCCGAGGAGCAACGAAATGCGACTAGGTTGTTCAAGCAGCTTCAGACGGAAATCCAAACCACATTAGCTATTGGAAATCCAACTGAGGAAGATGCCAAAAGTGCAATGGAGAAGGTTTTGGCACTGGACAAGGCTTACCCACTTCCTCTCTTGGGAGCTATGCTTGAGAAATTCCCTTCCAAATTTGAGCCTGCTGTTTGGTGGCCAGAAACTAAGAAGCAAGTTGCCAGATCCCACAAGAAGACGAATAATGGATGGACTCCAAAACTGGAAATGGAGATGAGGCAGATTCTTCAAGTGGCTAAAAGTAAAGACATGGAGGACTATGACAGGCTTGGAAACTTGGCTCTCAAGTTCAACAAAACCTTAGCCATATCAGGCCCTTTGCTCACTGGCATTGCAGCTTTAGGTTCTGCATTAGCGAGCCATGGCTCATCTTGGGCCGGCATTGCGGCAGTAGTGGGTGGGTCGTTGGCAACGTCTGTGAATGCATTGGAGCATGGAGGGCAAGTGGGGATGGTGTTTGAAATGTACAGAAACTGTGGAGGATTCTTCAAGTTGCTGCAAGAGAACATAGAAGCAACCCTTGAAGAGAGAGACTTCGACAAAAGAGAGAACGGCGAGCTTTTCGAGATGAAGGTGGCAATGAAATTGGGAAGAAGCGTTTCACAACTCAGAAGGCTGGCATCAAAATCTGCTGCCTGTGACTTAGAAGGAATTGCCTTGGATGAATTTTCCAGCAAGCTCTTCTAAGAAGACTATTTTCCCCCCCCCCCATTTTTCTTGATACAAACATTATTTTATTCTTTATTGTATTATAGTCATCTGACTTAGGACTGGCCTATAGTTTTACGGAGAATAAAGAATTTGTATAAATCCATCTTCATGATGTCTTCGTTCAACTATTTGTTCTTACACAATCTCGTTTTCATTTTTCACACAAACTTATCGAATTGCCAGTTCTTGCTTGTAAAATGGTTCGAATTTTGGACACAGCGTCCGTGGACAATCCTATTTTTCATAATTCGATTATTCAGTTAAATGCTTAATTTTTGTGTATAACGATTATCTTATTCTATATTCTTTATGTATAGTCTCTTGATAGTGAAGATTCTTATATTTAAAAGTTATATGAATTTGTATTAATATATGGAAAAAAATTTATTTTGATTCTAAACCTCGATTTTTTTTTAATTTGAATTTTGAGGGATCTAAAAATGACACGCTGCCTTTTTTCCCCTTCTTTCATTCTGAATAGATTTACTTTAATTTTAGCTTTTGGTGCGTTTCTTTGAACAATATAATTTCATTAGACGTTAAAAATGATTGAGAGGGAAAGTTGGATAATATAATCTCACAAGTGTCAAAGTTTAGTATTTGAGATCGATATTACAGAGTAATAGTGAAATTGACGAAAATGTCATATATATATATATATATATATATATATATATATATATATATATAGGGTTTGTTTTGGTATGGGCTGAGTATGAAAATCACTCTAAGCTTGGATGAAAAAAATGATGTTTGGTAATTTTTTTGTTTTTAATTTTTCTTTAGATTTAAATCTTTTAAAACTGATTTGTTAATATATCACCCAAACAAATTTATGTCTAAATGACTTTTTTATATAAATTTTTATTTAAACATAAATCACATTACTATTACTTAACTTTTACTTTAACTTATAGAATAAAAATCAATTTTATCAATGCTAATCCAAACAAGCTCGAAATGCTATAAAGATTTTAGGTGCTTCTTTATTTTTTTTTACTATAATGATTTTATTATATTCTTGTAGTTTTTAACAAATATTATTTTAATTTATTTTATTATTGTAAACTAATTCAAAATGTATTTTTGTATTTTATTTCTATTTATAATAAGTAATATATCATGAAAATGCATTTTTAGTGTTAATATATACTATTGTTACTCCTTATAGTAGTTTAATCAGTCATTGTAATTTTAAATCATGATTTTTTTCTCTATAATTTATTTCATCCAAAACTTTAGTCCCTATAATTTGAAAAGGATTTTGTATATGAGTTTAACTTAATGTTATTATTTGTGGGGTTAAAACTAAAACTCAGTAAAAATATAGAAATTAAAATCAAAACTTGTTAAAGTATCATAACTAAAAATCGTTAAAAGTGTATATATAAAAAAATTTCCCACTTTCCCCTTTTTTTTTTTAAGAAATATTGGGGGAACTTTTCCCATTTAGAAATTTGTTTTTGTCAAAAGGATTTGGTGCAATTATTTTCAACGGGTGAAACTTTTTTTTTAGTTATGTGCACATAATCCTTAACCAGTAGATGAACCAAGAGAAGGGTAAAGTGGGCAGCCGCCTGTCAGATTTTACATGTACCCCTTTATCTACAAGATGTAAAATTTATAGTTTTTTTCTTCATCTAATAAAAAAATTTATAATATTATCAGTTAGATTAATACATACATACTTTGAGTACCACATTATCTAAATTATATCTAATCAAAAAATAACAATTTATCATTTTAATTATAGTTGGTTAATGATTTATATGAAATAATTTATATTTTTTTATTTTAAGAAAAATAAATATATTAATTTGATTTAGACAAATTTTTATTTTTCTATATTAAGATGTTTTTTAAAAAATAAAATATAATATGAATTTCATCAAATGAGTCATCAATTATATTGATTTATATTAATTTGACAAAATTCACGACTTGACACCTCTAGAATAAATAAATATTTTTCTATAATTTATTTTTCCTTAAATTTATAATTCAGTTAGTTATTGTCTTTATGTGCAAAAATCTTTAATATAATAATTATTTTTATATAATTAAAAATATATTATAAGAAGAGTTATATTTATTAAAAATGATGGCATATTTTCAAATTGATGAAATCATATTTAAACGTAAGAAAATGGAGCATCGATTCAAATGTTAGAAATCAATTTTTATTATTGAAAATTGATTTTTCTACGCCAAAATCAGACTTTTTTTTAATCACGCATTTAAGTTCCTTTATTTTCATGATAACCGGTACCTGTACCTTTTATCATGACAGGACCCCCGACTCGTTATCTGTGAAACAATTTGTTGACTGATTTAATGTGGGACGCAGTTTCTGACGCCTTGAGTTTGACAGGTTAATATAAAATGCCTGACGACAGAAACGGTTCCCACTTTTTAATGCGTCAGAAGACTCAAGATTCAAATATTTCCTTCTTTGAACTTTTCTCTTCCCTCTTCCGATCTCTCTACCTATATATATTACCTCTCCTACTTGTCATTTTTCATTCAAAATCTGATCCTCCAACCCCGTAACACACACACCATACAGAAAACCTAACTTCCAAATTATTATTCCCATGACTTGTTTACTAATCTCAATTCTATCTTTCTTCATCTTCTTCTCAAAAGAGGGTTCATCCTGCCATCAGTGTGCCAAAACGCACACGAATTGGAATCTCGCTTCCAATAATGCCTCCTTAGACACAATAACTCCAGCAGAAAAACATGTCGCTAACACGCAAAAGCTTCATGATTTTTCCCATCTCGACGAGTCCAAGGCCACCATTCAACTGTATGCAATCTCGGAGGCTGTGCTGACATAGTCGAAATGCACAAAAATATTGGCGACAACCGAAACAATTGGAGCTCTCTTTATTTGAACTCCATCGATATGGTGATGGTTGGTCTCAAGACTTCCACTCGCATCACTGCATTCAAATTAACGTCAACTCTTTTGTTGACTGCTGCCAAAGGGATTCTAGTCTTCATAAACAAAATTCGGAAGCCACAACGAAAGGAGACTACATTGTTCGATCAGCTTCACACAGATATCGAAACCAAGTTAACTCATGGGAGTTCAACTGAGGAATACGTCAACAGTGCAATGGAAAGGGTTTTGGCACTTGACAAAGCTTATCCTCTTCCTCTCATAGGAACCATGCTTGACAAATTCCCTTCAAAGTTTCAAACTAATGACTACCAAATGAGAGTCTGCAAATAGCAGAAGAGAACGAACAATGGATGGACCCCAGAACTTGAAATGGGGATGAGGCAGATTCTTGAAATGGTGAAGAGAAAAGATATGAAGCACTATGAGAGGCAAGGAAACTTGGCTCTCAAGATCAACAAAACCCTAGCCATATTAGGTTCTTTGCTCTCTGGGATTTCATCTTTATGCTATGCATTAGCAAGAGATGGTTCGTCTTGGGCTGGCACTGTGGCGGTCATGGCTGGGTCTTTGGCGGATTCTATTAATGCATTGGAGCATGGAGGCCAAGTTGGGAGGGTGTTTGAAATGTCCAGAAACTGTGGTGGATTCTTCAAGTTGCTGCAAGAGAACATAGAAGCAACACTCGAAGAGAGAGACTGCGAGAAAAGAGAGAACGGCGTGCTTTTTGAAATTGGGAAGAAGTGTTTCGCAGCTCAAACAACTTGCCTCAAAATCTGCTGCCTATGACTCAGAAGGAATTGCCATGGATGAATTTGCAAGCAAGCTTTTATAATTAAGAAGACTATTTTTTTTTTCATTTTTTGATACAAACATTATTTATTCTCTATTGTATTATAGTCATCTAACCAAGGGCAGACATATAGTTTTACAAAGAATAAAGAATTTGCATAAATCCATCTTCATGATGTGTTCATTCAACTATTTATTGTTACACATTCTTGTTCTGATACAAACTGATCAAATTACTAGTTCTTGCATGTAAAATGGTTCTAATTTTTGAAACAAAATCGGGCCGTTCTCCTTTTCCAATCAAACTGAGCCGCCTTATGCAACTTCATTTCAGTTTCTCCATGTCCTTCGATCTCGAATACACGCCGTTTCTGAAACCGAAGTCTTACTTACCCCACGCCCCATATTCCTTGCTTCGTCGCTATCGTCACTGCCAGTTCGGTGTGCCTCTACGGTATTTGTTCCCCATCTCTCATCTTTTGCCTTCGGTGAAACCAAAGTTGTATACACTCCCTCTATCCCGATTATTGAATCAAATCTTAATCATAAATATTAAATATATTTTTAATATTTATCAATTTTTTTTAAATTATTACTATTAATACTTTTTTTAGTAATAATTATATAAAAAAAGAAAAAAATAAAGATGATTAAAGTATTTTAAAAAATATAATATATTAATTTGATTATTTATTTTAATTAAATAAATTTTATATTAAGATTTGGGAGCAGTACGTAGATTTTGGTTTATTATAATATCAACTTTTTGATTTGTTGTGTGTTGTAATGGTTCTGGTCATTATATTTAGCTTTGATGTAGGACGGCTGCTCTTCAAGCAGACTGACAAACTCATATCAACTCCATTCACTCCGTCACGCACCCATCATCTTCCATCGTCCATTTCGTTCCACCGACGGCCGATTGCACACCACAGACTCACCTTCCCCACTCAAGCCGTCCACGAACAGAATTCAGCAGGCAGCACCACGAGAAGAAGACAGAAGCAGCGACGGTGAAGAACAGCTCGACAACGGCACAGCAGCATCCAACAGAACCTCTAGCGACAGACCTCCGTCTCCTCTTCGTCGTTAACTATGGTTGGCCGGGGAATGCTTCACAGAAAAATTTATAATATTTTATTTATAATTATTGAGAATTATAGGAACTGAATTATTGTTTAACAATTAATATTAAGTTAATTATAATTTAATTTTAAATTATTATTTTACAATTGATATTGAGTTAATTATAATTTAGTTTTATTATTTTGTTTAGGTTAAAACTTTGTATTGATATTTTAGTGAATATTTAGTGATTTATTAAGGTGACTTGAATTATTAGATTATTATATCTCTTGCTATCTTTAATCATATCTTTATAAATTATTAAATTATAATTGAATATTAGTTTTTAATATCCGTATATCTATTTTATTATTCTAATAACAGTTAATAAATTGGGACTTTAAAAAATACTTTGTAATAATTTAAGATGGTTGAATTGTTAGCTTAAAAATTTAATCATAATTATTAATTCATTATTTTTAACTCTCATATCTTTTAAAACTATAATCACCTGTGTTATTGAATTGGAAGATTATTTTTATAATTATTAATCACTTGTATTATCATTCCATTCACTTTTTATTAATTAATTAGTTAAATTAAAAATATCAAAAAATATTTTATTTTAATTCATCTCAATTCTTGACATTTCAAATTAAATTCTATTTATAACTTATATTGTATTGTATTTAATTATTTAAAATTTTATTTTATTTTTTAACTCCTTAAAAGAATGAGATGAGATTATACTATATGTAATTATTAATTTAATTTTTAAAATAATCCCCAGTTGACTTTTAACATTAAGTTGTTTCACAGACCCTATTATTTTCAAAGAAATATACACGAATACTTTGCAGTTATTCAGTTAAATACTTTGCAGTTATAACTGAATTTTTATTTTTTCTAATAATTTTAAATATTTAATATAATTATGTTAACCTATTTATTTGATAATATTTTAAATACATACATCAGCGAGTTGCTGAAAATGTCTTTCAAGAATTGGCGCTTGAGAGTCTGTCACATTATCGAAGGGTGTAAAAGTAGATAGAGCAATTTTGGGCAGTTAATGGGATTCAAAACACAACACCCGCCAGCTGAAAAAATAAGTGGGACCCACAATAAATAAATGTAAAAAAAATATAATATCTTTAGTTTATTTTTTAATATATGACTAATATCTTAATTTTATTTATAGTATAATTTTATTTATAATTTTTTAATTTAGTATATTTATAGATAAAGTTGTAATAAATTAAAAAAATTATAAATAAAATTATATTAAATTAAAAAAATTAAAATACTAATAATAAATTATAATATTAAATATTATTTTATCTAAAAAAAGATGGATGTTTGTGCAATTAATGGAAGTGCCAAAATTAGTTCCGCTATAAATGATTATGGCTACTTTTATATCTTTAAAATTTAAAAGTGTCAAATGTTCACTCATAATATTTTAGATAATTTTAATTTCATACAAAAAATTAAGAAATAACATTATAAAAATATAAGTAAAATATTTTAAACTATTTTATTCTAAGTTATAAAATATTTGAATAACTTTAACCTTTCTCAAATGATAAAAAATATATTTTAGATAATTTTACCTAAAGTTATAAAAAAATATATATCAATTCTATATTTATTTCTATCCTATCAAACAAACTTTTAAAATCTATTTTTAGTTTAATTATATTTCCCCTTTCATATCTATAAAAAAAACTTATATCCTATCAAACCTACCGTATGTGTATTTATAAATATATAATGTCATGTGGTTGCTCCACTCGCGTGCCCCTGGCCACCAGTTTCAAACTTGAGCTTGAAGTCGAAGCTTTGGATATTTTCTTTCTAGTTTTAGTTGTTCCTTTTCTCTTTAGCCTAATACTTAGCTTATGATGATGAGTTAGGAGTTTATAATTATAATCCTTCATGTCGAATATATTGAAACATGATTAGATTAATTAATTAATTAATTGTGTGGGGTTTAAGTATTTGATTATTGAATGTGTGGTATAAAATAATAATATAATTAGGTGGGGGCAACTTGTTCAGGGGCCAGCGGAGGCTACAACTGTGCAATTTAGTGTCATCTTACAATTTTAAATAAAAATAAATTCTCTACTGTTGGAAAAATAACAACAACATCGACAACATTGTCTCTAAAACTTGATATATATGACAGACTAATCCATGGGGACAACATACAGCTGATAAAATTAAAAATGGTTCTCTGTCAAAATGTATTGACTTTGACTATGTTATATGTGTGTGTATAAGTTATGTAAATTGGGAAAAAAAAGTCAGATAAAGACGTTTAAAAATGAGGGGAAAAAAACTGTTAAAAATTTTTAAGCATGGTGACTAAATACTATAAAGAATATTGTCTGCTACAATGTTCACTTTTGCTGTATTCCCCTACAAACAAACACTTAACAAAAACTTGAAAGAAATAAGAGTGCTGACAAAGGTATATCTAATTAGTTAATTTATAATTTATAATTTATAATATTATGAGTTTAAATCACTCTACAGATATGAATAGATGAGTCCCTAAAATCAACTCCCCTATTTTTTTAAAAAAAAATGAAATAAGAGATAGACCATTAATTATATAAGAAAGAGAAAAAAGAAGATGAAAGAGGAAGAAATAGCAGCCATGGGAGACCAAGAAGAAAGAAGGAGGAGAAGGAAGAACGTTGAAGAAAGGAGACAATTACTTACCGAGTGATAAGCTTACACAAAGAATATTCAAATTTTTTCTTCAAATCTAAAAACTAAATTTTAAATTTAAATGAGAGATTTTTGCCAAATAATAATAAATAAATGAGACAAAAATTATATTCCATATGAATGCAAACAATCCTCAATAATATCAGCTATCATTTTTTATTAAAAAAAATCAATATCAATATTGATACCATTGAAGTTTAGACTCCCTATAGGAATTTGTTTTTGAATTGAAAGGTATAAACTATAAGGTGCTTGAAAGGTCAAATGTAAGGCCCGGTCCTACTTACTTTGTCAATAAACAATATTTTCCCAAATATGACTCGTTCGCCTTCCATTTCGGTTCCCTGTCATGCCTGCTATATATATCTCAAAACCCATCCTCATTCTAAACCAAATCTAGAAATCCGTTTCAGTTAAATCGTACGTTATCATGTCTTGTTTACAAATCTCAGCTTCTCTTTGTTCTTCTTCTTCGACCTTCAGGAGAGTCAACGCCGCAATCAATGTCCCGAAGCTCCCACGAGTTCCTTTCTCAATTCCGAAAATACCCTCCACGACAACGGCGACGAAGTTGATTCAGGAACTCAATGGATCTATTCATACAGTGATCCCGTTAGAGAAAGATGCTACTACCTCACAAACCCGTGTTGATTTTTCCAAGGCCACTATTCAACTATATGCAATCTTAGAGGCTGTGGCGGACAGAGTTGAAATGCATAACAACATGTGCGAGCAACGCAACAACTGGAATACCCTTCTTCTGAACTCTCTCAATATGATGACCCTCGCCGCCACCGCCATGGTTGGCGTCACCACAGCCATTGATGACACTGCACCAATGGTTGCACTCAAATTATCGTCGACCCTTTTGTTCTCTGCCGCCACCGGAATGCTTCTCATCGTGAACAAGATTCAGCCCTCACAGCTCGCCGAGGAGCAACGAAATGCAACGAGGTTGTTCAAGCAGCTTCAGACTGAAATCCAAACCACATTAGCTATCGGAAATGCAACTGGGGAAGATGTTAATAGTGCAATAGAGAAGGTTTTGGCACTTGATAAGGCTTATCCACTTCCTCTCTTGGGAGCAATGCTTGAGAAATTCCCTTCCAAATTTGAGCCTGCTGTTTGGTGGCCTCAAACCCAGAAGCAAGTCACCAGATCGCAGAAGAAAACTCCTAATAATGGATGGACTCCAGAACTCGAAAAGGAAATGAGAGAGATTATTGAAGTGATGAAAAGAAAAGACATGGAGGACTATGAGAGGCTTGGAAACTTGGCTCTCAAGATCAACAAAACCTTAGCCATATCAGGTCCTGTGCTCACTGGGATTGCAGCTTTAGGTTCAGCATTGGCGAGCCATGGTTCATCTTGGGCCGGCATTGCGGCTGTCATGGCCGGGTCATTGGCGGCGTCTGTGAATGGTTTAGAGCATGGAGGGCAAGTCGGGATGGTGTTTGAAATGTACAGAAACTGTGGAGGATTCTTCAAGTTGCTGCAAGAGAACATAGAAGCAACACTTGAAGAGAGAGACTGCGAGAAGAGAGAGAACGGGGAGCTTTTAGAAATGAAGGTGGCTATGAAATTGGGAAGAAGCGTTTCGCAGCTCAGACAACTTGCCTCCAAATTTGATGCCTATGACTCAGAAGGAACTGACACGGATGAATTTGCAAGCAAGCTCTTCTAAGAGGACTAATTCTTTCATTTTTTTTTATACAAACATTATTTTATTCTTTATTGTATTATTGTCATCTAACATTGGACATACGTCTAGTTTTACAGAGAAGAAAGAATTTGTGTAAATTCATGTTCATGATGTCTTCATTAAACTATTTGTTGTTACACATCTTGTTTTCATACAAATTAACTTGTCGAATTGCCAGTTCTTGCATGTAAAATGGTTCAAATTAATGAAGCAAGTTTCAATGCAATTGATTAAATAAATAATTTTTAGAAAAACTAACACATAATTTTTACAGATAATTAATTTAACTAATTATTATTTTTTTAATTTTTATATAACTCTTATATATAGGATGGAAGAGATATAATTGAACATTTATTAGCTTTAGATAAAGCCCAACTATTAATGTAACACTATTTTTCTACAGAAAAATAATTTTGTGTTTAAAAATAAAAATATGAATATCATGAAATCTAAATCATTTATGTTAAGAAAACTAATGGGCATATGACAATAGCATGAGAAAAATTAGAGAGGAGAAATGGGGGAGTGCTCTCTCATTCACTTTGATTCAAATGTACATGTACAAGATTTTGAAATTAATGAGCTTCTCCAATTGTTAAAACTAATAACTATATTTCCCTGTATCTATACTAACATATTAGATGGATAAGACCATATGGTTTATGAAAGTCAAAATCATCACGTTGTTTGAATCTTCATAGTTAATGATCATCACAAAGACACAAACTATATTAATGCTAAAGGTTTTTGGGGCGTCCCTATGATTCTAATGTAGAATAATGTTACTAATTGAAATTGAGTCTAACGGAAAATTGTTAATCAAAGTTTGAATCTTTATTATGAAATGTGCTTACCTTCATTTTAGTTATAGTCTCTCAATTTTTTTTCTATCTAAAACATTGATCATATAATAATTTAATAAAAATATAGATCATTTTGCCCCTTGAAGGACCAAAACTAAAATTTGTACAAATTAAAGGACCAAATATTGTATTAACTATAAATAAATTATAAATTTATAACCATGTGGTTGCAACAGTCGCGCCCACCAGTGTCACGGTCAAACTTGAGCTTGAAGCTTGGATATTTTCTATCTATTTTAAGTTGTTCCTTCTCTTTAGTTATGATGATGAGTTAGAAGTTTATAATTCTTGAGTGTCGAAAATATTGAAACATGATGAGATTAATTAATTAATTAATTAATTGTGTGGGTTTAAAGTATTTGATTCATGCATGTGTAGTATAATATAATTAGGCGGTAGCAATTCTACAACTGTGTAATTTAGTGTCATCTTAATTACAATTTTATATGAAATAAAATATCATTATATATTTAGGGAAGGATAAACAATTCTCTACTGTTGGAAAAATAGCATCAACAACGACAACATTGTCTCTAAAACTTTTTGTGACAGACTAATCCATGGGAACGACATCGAACAGCTTATAAAATTAATTAAAAATGATTATCTGTCAAAATATAATTGAAAACATAAAAGATATCCTATTAAAAAAATCCCTACTAACAAGTATCTATTTTTATAGTTCGTGGTTGCCCCTTCAGTATAGATGTCTCTTTTATGAATCAAATTTGAGACTCAGATAAATCTAACAAAGTTTTATACTACTACACTAACTCTATATTAATCTGTGGATTCATATATTATATAATTTAGATAAATTAAAAAAACTAAATAAATAAATTATTTGACTATAACAATGTGACTTTATTTTTTTAAAAAAATAAATATAATAAATAAAATAGATTAAAGTCCTACATTAGTACCAAAGCCCATATCTTAATTAGGTACTACAGATTTAGGATAAGAAGAGTACTATATACAAATAAGTCTGGTAAAGATTTTTAAAAATGAAAAGAAAATCTTAAAATTATTTCAACATGGCTACTAATTAATGTACTATCTTCAGTATTTTATATAAGAATTAAACAACTAATTTATGAATATTAATAAAATTAATTAAATTATTTATTTATAATAAATTTGTCTTAATTTCCCTAAACTACTATCTTTAATGTGTATTGGAACTCTCTTTAATTGTGAGCCACCTAAATATGCAATTAATAATGATGCTTTGAACAAAATATTATATAAAGTGGATTGGGAGTCTTATATTTAAAATTAAAATAAATTTTTTATCTAATTCTTATATTTAGGATAAGAGTGAGTATATTATAAGGAATATACTACGATTTTCAGTACTACAGTTTTTCTGTATTATATTAATTCAATTTCAAACAAACACTTGACAAGAACAGAAATAAAAGAGAGACCAAGAAAGAAATATAGCAGCACAGGAAATGAAGACGACAAATTTTGAGTACAAATACACAGATACGCAGTGTGTCGGCTAGAAATGGTCAAGTCCACTTGTTAATGCCTAGTCAATATATTCCCCTCTTCCTATCTGTATATATATATATGAGCTCTCGTCCTTCCCATTTTTCATTCTAAATCTCATCAACCTCCAACACTGTAACACACCAAATAGAGAAAACCTAGCTAGCTTCCAAATTATTATTCCAATGTCTTCTTTACAAATCCCATTTCCATCTTCTTCTTATTCTTCTCAAAAGGGGGTTCATGCTTATGCTGCAATCGCTGTGCCAGAGCTCACACGAGTTCGAATCTCTCTTCCGACAATACCCACAACATCATCAACCAAAAAGTTGGTTCATCAATCCAATAATGCGTCTATAAACAACATAACTCCAGCAGAAAAACGTGTGGCCAACACACAAATGCTTCAAGATCATATTCCCCATCTCAGCGAGTCCAAGGCCACCTTTCAACTGTATGCAATCTTGGAGGCTGTCTCTGATAGAATCGAATTGCACAACATGGGCAAGCAACGAAACAATTGGAACTCTCTTCTTTTGAGCTCTGTCGATATTATGATGGTTGGTCTCAAGAATGCCATTCACAACACTGCATTGAAATTAACGTCAACTCTTTTGTTGACCGCCGCAAAAGGGATTCTACTCCTAATCAACAAGATTCGGTCGCCACAACGAAAGGCGACTACATTGTTCGAGCAGCTTCAGACAGATATCGAAACCAAGTTAACTCGTGGGAATCCAACTGAGGAAGACGTCAACAGTGCAATGGAGAGGGTTTTGGCACTTGACAAAGCTTATCCTCTTCCTCTCTTATTAGGAACAATGCCTGACAGATTCCCTTCAAAGTTTCAACCTAATGACTGCCAAATGAAAGTCTGCAAATCGCAGAAGAGAACGAATAATGGATGGAGTCCAGAACTGGAGATGAGGCAGATTATAGAAGTGGTGAAGAGAAAAGATATGAAGGAGTATGAGAAGCAAGAAAACTTGGCTCTCAAGATCAAGAAAACCGTAGCCATATTAGGTCCTTTGCTCACTGGGATTGCAGCTTTAAGCACTGCATTAGAGAGACATGGTTCGTGTTGGGCCAGCACTGTGGCTGTCACGGCAGGTTCGTTGGCAGATTGTATAAATGCATTGGAGCATGGAGGCCAAGTGGGGATGGTGTTTGAAATGTCCAGAAACTGTGGTTGTTTCTGCAAGTTGCTTCAAGAGACCATAGAAGCCGCACTTGGAGAGAAAGATTGTGAGAAAAGAGAGAACGGCGAGCTTTTAGAAATGAAGGTGGCTATGAAATTGGGAAGAAGCGTTTCGCAGCTCAGACAACTTGCCTCCAAATTTGCAGCCTATGACTCAGAAGGAATTGACAGGGATGAATTTGCAAGCAAAGTTTTTTGAAGACTAACTACTTTTTCAGTTCTTTGATTCAGTTTAATTATTTCAACTTTGGATAGGAGCATATTCACTTATTCTTTATGAATGATCAAGCCATGCCGCAAAATTTTCCCTTACAAAGTGGCAATATATAATTCTCTATGCTTTGTTCTTTCATGGAAATTAGGGTTAGTCGTTGCTATCTGAATTGCTACCTTACATAGTAAATTGTGACTGGTTATACATCCTTTATTTTCAAGTCTTCTAACAATCCAATCATCCATATTACCTAGGTTTATACTTTGCTTCTGCTGACGATCTTGCCACTATGTTCTGTTTCTTTGACTTTGTATTCAAGGAGTATAGTGTACATATTAAATAGGGTGAAAGTTATTAAATTGTAAGGCAGAATTCTTAAATTCTAAGGATTACTAAGTCATCCACACAGGCCAAGACTATAGCTAAACGAATAATCCCGCTTTGCTTTGGACAAAACCAGCACCAATTAACTGAAGTCCCTGTCAATTTAATGTAGGTTTTATTTGCTTCTAATGCTCTTATCTCATCCTCCATTGCCTTTACCCATCTCTTATCTAATATTGCTTCTTCTTCAAAGGTTTCCGGTTCTACTATCTTGTTTTTGTTTGGGACAGAAAAACTATATATGATTGAGTTGTGTTGGCATGATTATAAAAGCATATTTTATTATGATTTTGGTGTGTGATTTGTAAGAGTTTTACCATTTATTTGAGAACAAAATCAGTATTTTGGGGTGAATAAATGGAGGAAATAATCTGGAATGAATAAGGGAATAATTGTCATTTTTTAAGAATTCTTAAATATTATTGGTGGGAATTGCAGGACAATGCTGTACGGGACTTTTGAAGGGAGACTTTATGATGTGGAAAAGGAGTTCCAGAGGGAAATAGAATTCCAATTCCAACACAATTATTTTCATTAACCACCAGGCCAACTAACCGTTGGAATGGAATGGAATTGGAAGTGAAAATAGTTAGATTGTAATGAGATGCATCTCTGACAACTGGATCTCGGAGGAAATGCCAGCTCATCACAGAAGCAACAAAGTCCCCAGTTCTCATTGATAATTCCGTGGAGTTCACGAGAGGGGGAAAAAAAACTTCACGCGGATTCTTCTCTCAATTTCTCTATCACTTCCTCTGTTATCTGCACAAAACCAGATCTGATTTTCAATCTTTCATTCGATTCTTTTGGATTCTTCCATGGCTTCTTTAGCTCTCACCGTTGAGCTTAACTCAATGATGCGTGGCTAAGTGGCTGATGTTCGACTAGAGAAGATGGAGCCTGAGTTCATGTGCTTCAAAGAGGGAGTTTCTTCTACTTATTGTTCTGTCTGGAATTTAAGTGTGAAATTAAACAAGTTGTACAGTTTCAGACATACTTCCAGGATCTTCGATTGCTAATTTTGAGTAAAGAACATTTAGAGTTCCAGGAATAGTTAGACATGGATGATTTGTGGGGATTGAGTTAATTATTGCTTCTTCCAGGTAAGTGAATTGTATTATAGAATGTGGTATTGTAGATTCAATCTCTGTAGTTAATTCAATTGATTCCATAGTAATTTATAGTCATGACTGTTGACAGAAGAATTAATATGTCTCTGCATTATTCCTGAACAGAATCATTTTTTGCTTGCTGTCAATCATTCTAGTTGAGGTTAACAGTTAGTGTAGCTTTCTGAGTTGTAAATAACTACCTAATGACAATAAAAAAAATAATTCTATCAATAGGAAATAAGAATCTCATAGTGAATGAATAAGAATTTGACAACTGAAAAATAATTTATCCACGATAGCAAAAATAATAACTCTAACACTTATAAATAACAACCATGTAATGAAGGAATAACAATATAACCAATGAAAATAGAACATCTATACAACTGCAAAAGTAACAATTTCACCATTTCTAAATAACGGCATCTTTATAATTCTTCCCAGGATTAGAACAAACAAAAAGTGAATTGGGGACATAAGTACAATACGTAGACTAAACCAAAAAGAACATACTATGTTTATAAAAATAATAATTTCACCAATAACAAATGACAACTCTATTATGTAAAAATAACAACTTTGGCACAAGACTTTCTAGCACTACTCTAATAAGAATATAACTTCATATATATGCCCTTTATAGTTACAGCAGTAATGAGAAGCAAACGTAAAATGAATATAATATACATAGTCATTTGCATTAAGATCCACCTTATAATCCAAAAGATGGAGCTGGATGAAGGTTACAAAAAAATAACATTATCACTTTGTTTAACTATTTATAAAGTAAAAATTAGTGTACTATATATTTACACAAAAAACTATACAATCCAGCACCATTTCTCAGCTCAGATTTAGATTATTACAAGTCTTGACTGTGTGTTTAGGCTCATAGTATTTTCCACAGTGATGAGTCTTTTTGTTATTAAATTGAGACTCAATCATTTTTTTCACTTGACCACAAATATATGTTTAACCTCATCCATCATTTTTAAATTATTCCACATATAAACATAACATAATAGATGCTTTTCAGACGATCTGGCCATGAGTAATGACAACATATACCAAATACAGATTATTAACAACTCAACCACTCATTAACAATTATTGCATGCTATAAGAACAACTCATGTTTTACTCTCATATCAAACCATGCTATGTCAAAATATAATAGTAGTAAAGCTAGTGTATAAGACTGTCAATGACACAAGGAATGGAAAAATAAAACCTATATATAAAATTGAATCCATTGTGATATAGATGAGAAAATTTGAAAATCTATAATTTTTGTTGTGGTTTTGTTCCATGACGCAATAAATGGGTTGAAGGTGATCTCTTTGGTGTTTGCCCTTTAGGGCATTTCGTCATACTTCTATCAATAGTACTTGGATGAGACTAAGTCTAAAACTCATCAACACACAAGGCATAGTGATATATTCAGAGATTCATAGTTAAACCCAATGAATGAATAATCACAATAATCATCCATGCAAAATACTATATTTGACATATATAAAATGACATTTTATCAAATTATACTGCTGATAAGCCTTCCTCTACAATTATGTAAGCTCTGTCTAGTGTCCTCGACTTACATGTTTCCAATTCCCATCACTAGTTTCTACTTTAATTTAAAAATACCATCCCATTAATGTCCTAAGCTAGAACAAAACTAAATAAATACTTTCTATTATTATTATTACTATTATTATTATTATTAAGACAAATTTTCACAAATCCAACAACATGCTAAAATAATAAGTTAATACATATTCACCTGTCCAATACTAGAATATTCCCCCATTTAAATTCACGTTGCAGCATATTCAAATAGCTCTAGAGAGAGGAACAAGATCCAAAATACTATTTTTATCAACATCATCATTATACATTACACCAGACAAGAAATTGTAAAACAAATTTTAAGGAATCCATCAACCTCTTTTTCTCCAATAAATTATTTGGAGACCCTATTGGGAAATCAAATACTATCATACACCAAAAATATAAAAATAAAATAGACCAACCTAAGAATACAATGAACCTTAGACATGTGCATGTTTTTTCATAAGATGAATCAATGTAATAATCTATATATTTGTTTAAGACTAATTCCACATGGACAATGCCGTGGATAGAAAAATACTATCAAGATATAATGACAATGTGTTAGAGATTATCTTTTGTAATGATTATTTAATGTCTACTATTTTTTTCTTTATGAGAATGTCTAGTGAAAAATATAATATAATACTGTTAAAAGGGTAAGGGGAAATTTGTTTAATGTACCTTCCAGACAAGGATGCTTATATCATATTGAGAAGACCCATAATTTGAACGTGGATAGATGCTGGCTCCAAGGGCTATTTGATTGTTAATTTGAATAAAATTAGAGCAAAGAAGTTTATAACAACCAGTAGCTTGACATGCATCACTATGAAATTAATAAAACAAAATTTGTGAATGATTAGGGGAAACAAAAGAAGTACTGAGAAATAAGAAATTAATATAACTTACTGTCTAATATGTCAAGAGTATAGTGTTATTATCTCCATATAGATTAAGGCTGACCTAAATTGTCATAACAAAATAGAAAAAGGAACATGAAATTGATGTACACTTTTGAAAGAGAAGAAAAAGAAGAAGAAGAAGTGACAAAAGCAAACAAGTCAAATCTCATTCGTACCTATCAACCAACTTCAATGCTATTCAAATATTGACCAAAAGAACCACCAATGATCCAAAATAAATGTACAGCTTGTTTGAAATTAAGGCAAAGAAGAAGGATGCAATGAGTGAGAGGTGCGAAGAGAATAAAAGATGAAAACGGTAAGGAGAAGAGCATCGACAGCAAAAAGTGGTGACTCATGCTTTCTCTCTTCTTAGCATTGAGGGTAATCTAATTAAAAGAATATGAGCAAAAGGCAATTATGTCTTTTTACAATTAGAAAAAAATTAATCTCAATTCCTATAGGAATTGACATTAATTATATCATTTCTTAAAAAAATTTTAGCATTTAATATCTTCTACGAAACTTATATGTCATTTTTCCAAAAACATTTGGCGAGTTATAAGTTTATAGCCATCCATCTCAACCTATACAAATAAGTGCCCCCTTGGAATTTTATTATTTGGAACAAGTTGGGGCCGGTGGACTTATTTTTAAATAAATTATATAATTATAATTAAATATAATTTTTAAAATATATTATTTAAATAGTTCTTATATTAATTATATTAATTAATTTAATTTAATTAAAAAATTAATTAACTCTTATATTTAAGATAATAAATAATAATTATTTATTGTAATAAATAACTATTCTTAATTAAATGTATAGTTTAAATTCCAATGCTAGTACTTAAGAATTATGATATATTTATTAAAAAAAATGATGATAGTCAAGTAAAAATCAGACGTACCACACACACTACATATATATATATATATATATATATATATATATATATATATATAACCAGTTAATGTGCCAGAAATCCTAAATTCAAATTGTAAAAAAAAATTTGCCCAAATTTTGATTTAGAAAAAAATTAAAATAAATAGTTATATTTATCTAAAAAAATTATATTAAACCATGGTTTAAAACTAAAGTTTTGGATAGACTAATTGAACAGTAAAAGATCTCATAGACTACTCAATTATTATTTTATCTTTATTTTTTTATTACATCACCTCTCATCTTTCTTCTCCACCCTCTCTCCTCTCTCCTCTCTCTTCTCTCTTCTCTCCTCTCTCCTCTCTCTTTACTTTTTTTTACCTTGCTTCCTCTTTTTTCTTTCTTCTCTACCCTATATCTCCTCTCATATTTTTAATAAAAACATACTCTTTTTAATAATTTTTTAATTACAAAAGTTATTTTAATAATAATTATCTAAACACTCATTTATTCAGAACTATTTTTTTTATAAGCTATTCTCAAGAAATTCTTATTTTAAAAGTTGTCTAAAAATTTTTTTATGAGTTATTTTTAAAAGTTTTATCAAAAGAGCTAAATATATTTCTCAACCCAATATATTTTTTACGTTACATGGAATCTGAAGTAAATCATAGTATTCGTGTTCTTTATGAATGATGCATTTTTTTATGTTTTATATTGATATTCTTTGTGGGTTGTTAATTTGATGATTCATATTTGATAGTTATTAAAAGTAAAAATTAATTTATATCATTAATTTGATTATTTATATCAGATTATCATTTAATTGTAGCATAACTTGGCCGAAACTTAAGTTTATTCGAATTTTTTCATAGAGTTACTTATTATTCAGTCTTTAAAAAAGATGTCACCAAATCTTTTAAAAGAAGTCAATAATTTTGATGTGCATAGTTAAGCTAATATTTTGGGGATTGAAAATAATGTTTGAAAGCATGGTCAATAATGAAGTCTAGGAAGTATATATAATATTTTAATCTCATTTTATAAATTTCATAAATTTTATTTTTATAGAATATTATTAAAAAATATCATGATTTTAGTTTAATCTATATAAAATTATATCATTAAAAATATTCCAATTTCTCCTTCATAAAATCTAAAAAATAAATTTTAAATCTAAATGAGAGACTTTGTAAAATAATAATAAATAAATGACACAAAATTTATATTATATGATCATGCAAACAATCATCGATATCAAAAGTCAATATTAATACAATTGAGGTGTGGACTCCGTATAACCTGAGGTTTGGGAAATTGATCTAAATTGAAAGGTATAAGCTATAAGGTCCTTGAAACCGGAAGGTCAAATGGAGGGCCAGGTCTTATTAACTTGGTCAATAGTCAATATTTCCCCAAATATGATTCATTCCCTTCCATTTTGGTTCCTTGTTATATCTGCTATATAAATCTCAGAACCCATCCTCATTCTAATCCAAAGCCAGAAAATCCATTTCAATTAAATCGTTCTCATGTCTTGTTTACAAATCTCAGCTTCTCTTTCTTCTTCTTCTTCTTCTTCTTCTTCTTCGACTTTCAGGAGAGTCAACGCCGCCATCAATGTCCCGAAGCTCCCCTCACTTCCAAAAATACCCTCCACAATAACGAAGAAGAAGCTGATTCAGCAACTCAATGGATCTATTCATACAGTTATTCCCTTAGAGAAAGATGCTCCTACCTCACAAACAACCTATGTTGAGTTTTCCAAACCCAGCGAGAACAAGGCCACTGTTCAATTATATGCAATCTTGGAGGCTATCTCTGACAGAATCGAAATGCATAACAACATGTGCGAGCAACGAAACAACTGGAATTCCCTTCTTTTGAACTCTCTCAATATGATTACTCTTTCTGCAACTACCATGGTTGGTCTCAACACTGCCATTGATAACACTCCTCTTAAATTATCGTCTACCTTTTTGTTCTCTGCCGCCACCGGCATGCTCCTCATCATGAACAAGATTCAGCCGTCGCAGCTCGCCGAGGAACAACGAAACGCGACTAGGTTGTTCAAGCAGCTTCAGACTGAAATCCAAACCACATTAGCCGTTGGAAATCCAACTGAAGAAGATGTCAATAGTTCAATAGAAAGGGTTTTGGCGCTTGACAAGGCTTACCCACTTCCTCTCTTGGGAGCTATGCTCGAGAAATTCCCTTCCAAATTTGAGCCTGCTGTCTGGTGGCCTCAAACTAAGAACCAAGTCGCCAGATCGCAGAAGAACAAAAATAATGGATGGACTCCAGAACTGGAAATGGAAATGAGGCAGATTCTTGAAGTGGCTAAAAGTAAAGATATGGAGGACTATGACAGGCTAGGAAACTTGGCTCTCAAGTTCAACAAAACCTTAGCCATATCAGGTCCTGTGCTCACTGGGATTGCAGCTTTAGGTTCTGCATTAGCGAGCCATGGTTCGTCTTGGGCCGGCATTGTGGCGGTCATGGCTGGGTCGTTGGCGGTTTCTGTGAATGGTTTAGAGCATGGAGGGCAAGTGGGGATGGTGTTTGAAATGTACAGAAACTGTGGAGGTTTCTTCAAGTTGCTGCAAGAGAGCGTAGAAGCAACACTTGAAGAGAAAGACTTTCAGAAAAGAGAGAACGGCGAGCTTTATGAAATGAAGGTGGCTATGAAATTGGGAAGAAGCGTTTCACAACTCAGACGACTTGCCTCAAAATCTGCTGCCTATGACTTCGAAGGAATTGCCATAGATGAATTTGCCAGCAAGCTCTTCTAAGAAGACTATTTTTTTCATTCTTTGATACAGACATTAGTTTATTCTTTATTGTATTATAGTCATATAACATAGGACAGACCTATAGTTTTACATAGAAGAGAGAATTTGTATAAATCCTTCATTCAGCTATTTGTTGCTACACAATCTTGTTTTCATACAAACTGATCGAATACCAGTTCTTGCATGTAAAATGGTTCGAATTTTGGACACCGCGTCCAAATAAAATCTTGTTTCTTTTCATAACTCGTTTATTCAGTTTAGTGCTCTTAGTTTTTGTATCTATAAGGATTTTATGTATAGTAATGAATATACGAACAACTTGATAAGAGCATGAGAAAAATTAGAGAGGAGAAATGGGGAAGGAGTCATATCATTCACTTTAATTTGATTCAGGCCTTTATTTAGACTTTGGAGTAGTTTTATTTAGGACTCCAATAAAAAACTACACACAAAAAATTAAAACACATTTTTTATAAATAATTAATTTAATTAATTTTTTAATATTTATAAATTAATTATTTAATTTTTATATTTATGACTAGAGATAAATAAAAATATTATATTGTAATTCATACTAACATACTAATGTACATTTCCCAAATTCAATGCACTTATTGGTACATATGAGTGTTCTTGCACTTAATAATTTAGATTCATGGATGGGAGATAAGATGTTTTATGAAAGTGAAAATCAGGTTCTTTGAACCTTAGCAGTTAGGTAATGAACATCACAAAATGTATTAATATCTAATCCGTTTCCAATGAATGAAATTAAAAGCCCTATGTGTGTGTATGTAAATATATGATCCTGTGTGGTTTCAACTTGAGCAAGTATAGGTATATCCCCATATAAATCATGAAGCTTGGACCTATTTTCTCTGTACTTTTTGTTCTTGCTTCTCTGTTTAGCCTCCACGCTGAAGCGCAAGGTACTAGCTAGCTAGCCTACAAGCTCAAGGTACTTTTTTCAGTTGTGTCCAAAGGAGATGACGTTGGATGGCACGTGTGCTGAGACAGGTGGAGCATCCAACTGTGCAATAGAGTTTTTTTTTATATATAAAAAAATTTTAGATAGAGATTAGACTCACTTACGATCTAAAGGTAGGATAAAATGTCATTTTCTCCTAAATGATACTAATATTAAGCAATATAAATTATCTATTACCCTTAGATATAAATTTAGACACTTAAAAATTAGGATGCATCCTCTAAAAGTCATGATTATAATTATAATAAAATAATACTCTTTAAAAATTAAATATATTTTAAATAGTCATTTTTTTAAATTTGTTAGTTAAATCTACAAATAATAGGGTGGAATGGAGTTCCTTGCAAAGTATGAAGCAAACGCCATGCCACAGCACTGCTCTTGCTCTGACCTTCAACATCAACAACGCCTTTGCAAATGTTATATTGGATGTCTATAAACTTTATCCTATATACATATACATACTGCGAAAGTGGGAATAAAACGCATGTAAATTTGACTTATGTTTAATTAATTTTAATTAATTTTCTTAATCTTATACTTCCATATATCCTTAATATAAGAGTTAGATATAGGTTAAATTATATTATAAATATAAAATTTTAATTTACTTTATCTTCTATATATATTATTTTTCTCTAAATTAATTTACATAACTTATGGATCAATATATAATATAATCTTATATAAAGATATTTTAAAGAGATTAAATAATATTTATTATAATTAATTAATTAATTTTATTTTTTTAATTTAATTAAACTAATTAAATAAATTAAGTACTGAGTCTAAAGGACAAGAGGAGTATTTCTTCCTCTCTCTCTCTCTCCTCCTCTCTTGTTGAGGGAGAAGCCAACCATCTCTCTTTTCAAAGAACACGTATTGGGTCCCCTTTCTTGTTCCCTTTACCCTGGGGATGGTGTTTGAAATGCACAGAAACTGGTGGATCCTTACAACACAAAATTGAAGCAACACTTGAAGAGAAAGACTGCGAGAGAGGAGAGAACGGCGAACTTTTTGAAATGAAAGTGGAAAAGAAATTGGGAAGAAGCGTTTCGCAGCTCAGAAAACTTGCCTCAAAATCTGCTGTCTATGACTCAGAAGGAATTGGAATTGCCGTGGATAAATTTTCAAACAAGCTCTTCTAGAGGAATACTAATTCTTTCACTTTTTTGATACAACCATATCCTATTTGGATAAATACTTTATTTTATTCCTTATGGTATTATAGTCATCTTAGGACGGAGAAAAAAGAATTTGTATATTAAATCCATCTTCATGATGTATTATATATATATCTTGTCAATATTTAATTATAAAATTATTATTTATATTCGTTGACTCAGCATTAAGCAGTGAGGGGACACTATTTAAATTGTAGTTTTTCGTTTGTTATATGATGTTCTTGTTCTACATTTTCTGTTTTGTTCTTAGCTCATCATACTCATTCAGCATCCATTGTACATGAGTTAGACTTTATGTGTGTAGTCATTTTACTTGTAATGAAGTTGATCTTTTATAAAAATAACAGCAAAAATTGAGGAAAAGGACAAAACTATATGCTAAACATACCTGTAATTATTTAGTTAATTTATTACAAAGTACATTATGTTACAGACCCTTTTTACCTTTCTTTAATACACATATTATGGTTGGCCTCCCATCAAAACCTATTGAACCACTAATAAGTAAAAGACATCCTATGCTATATATGTCATCTGCCATTAATTAATTAAATACAAAAAAACACAAAGAAAAACCTTAAAAAAATGTCAACATGACCACTAATATTATAAGGAACAGTGCATGTCTGTTACAATTTCCTTTTTCTCTGTGTTCCCTTGCAAACCATTTTATACGTTTTTCACTTGTGTTGACTTAAATATATAATAAACCCGCCGTAGTCAAATATAATACATTGGAGGCGTTTGTTTAATGCATTAATTATTTTTTTTCTAATTCTAATCTTAATTGTTGAATCTCAATTAATTTTCTATATTTGTAAATTGGGAAGATTGACATAAGAGAGAATGAGACAAAAGGATGTCACTCGTCGTGTATTATATCTTTTCTTTCTTGTTTCCTCTTACTGGAAGGAACATAGGATATTGGTAAATTAAATTCAATCCAGCCTACTAGACCTGTTCATGGGTCAATTTTCAAGATTTGGGAATTGGGAAGACTGAAATTTAAGAAACATGTGCCAAAAATGAGATGTTGGGTGATGAATGAAATGAACGAATGAAGGAGTGACAACGGGGTTTCGTACTTATCTGCACTGTAGTGAGATGCACACGCTTTAAATCCAGTTTTTTAACTGATGATTTTTAAATAAAATAATTATTTAATAATTCTTATTTTTCATCTATATATGCTTCAGATGATACCTGTAGCAGCAAATGATGTTGCATTCTCATCCCATGCGGTTCTACTCACACTGATTACAATATTCCATATTATAATCTACGGTGTTAGTGTCTTGCTTTCTTTTCCTTTGAGCTTGATCTTTGTCCCATCATCATTGGCTCTGGCTTCTCTCAATAGTAAGGTACCTTTTATGCTTTCTTAACTCATTAATTTTATTTTCCCATTTGCATATGGATACTTAATTATATGAATGTTTTATTTATTATTGATTTTTTTTTCTGATGAATTATGTTGAAATTAACTATTTTGCAGTGAGCCAGTGACATTAAAATTTGCATGACAGTTTCAAAATATCTGTCTCAGGTTAATTAGGAATTATATATCCCATTTTCAATAAATATATAATAAATAACTTGCTAAAGAACTTTTTTTCTTGGCCGTTTTTTTTTTTTTTGCTTTGCTGTGTTAGAAATTTGTTGTTCTTTTTTTGTAGCTAACATATTATTATTATTCATGACATATTAATAAGGTGTGTTATGGGGGATTTGGAGGAGAGGGTGGGGCGAGAAAAATTTTATGAGTTGGATTTTAAAAATTGGAGAAGTGAGGTCATCAAATTTAAAAAAGAGAATATATAAGATAAAAGAGTAAAAAATTAATTAAAAGTTTTTTATCTCACTTCTCTAATTTTTAAAATCCTAGCGTTAAAATTTTTTCCTTCTATTCATTTCCCTCTAAATCCCTCATACTAAACAACTTTTTAGAATACTAGTACTTTTATATATGGAAATATATCAAGTTTTTTTATCAATACAATTTTCAATTAAGGGATTCTCAAAAATTTTGTGTTATTAAAAAAGAAAAAAGAATTCGACTGCAACTTTTATAGTGATAATATGCATATTTTGATTTCATCATATCACGTAAAAGATAATTCTTTATTTTCATTTAATCAAAGATTTTTCTTGTATTAATTAACCATCTGTATGTTTCTTTCTCTTATATCTTTAAATGACTCAAATTAATTTAGTAAACAAAATTAGTGTCTCAACTCACCTATCACATATTTTCAACAAACTCATATTATCAAATGTTGCTGGCTGATCCTATAGCAAACAAAATATTCACAAGATAGACCTCAGCCTATAAACATATACAAAACAAAATTACATTTTATTTTATGTAGATTTTATATTGCATATTGATATATGGATTTGGAAAGTAGGTAGTTAATTAAATAGAATGAGTCTATCTTCAGAATTTTGAACTAAGCATACTTATAATTTTTTTTAAACTGGATCGGACCGTCCACGCTGTCTAGGATAGAAGAAGGCGGCACCAGCCATAGGTGAAATCCGTTTTTAATGTTTAAGCCATTTTGGATTGGTGTGATTACAACAGTTTTGGAGTAACCGGTCGGTCTGAGTTTTCCTCAATATATGAAATTTTTGGCTGATTCACAAACCCTTGATCCCATATTTCACACTTACGAACGAGCACTTCCATGGCGGCCTTCCCTCACTGGTGATGTCAAATATGCCACTATTCTATAAGAAAGAGAAAGAAGAAGACGAAATATAGCAGCCATGCACACGGAGAAGAAGAAAAAAAATAGGAAGGTGGAGAGAGAAAAACGTTGAAGAGAATATTAAGAAGGACTAAAATTCAATTCATATTTTTATGGGATTTTCCGTGATTAAAATATTTTTTTTATTATAACCGAGTGCACCAGGAAATCACGAATAAACATCTTGACTGACTCAATTATATACACACCAGCCCAATTTATAAAATATTGGTCATAATCTGCCAGGTGCATTTTAAGGTTGAAACGCACGCACAAATTAAAAATAATAAGCTGACATCTTGGCACTTGAAAGGTAAATATAATACATTAAGGGAGACAGAATGTCTGCAAGAAAGGGTCAAATCAGTTCAATATTCCCTCTTCCTTTTCTCTCTATATATATCACCTCTCCTTCCTATGTTTCATTCTAAATTCTCAGCCACCAACTGTACTGTAACACACCAAACAATGTCTTCTTTACAAATCCCATTTCAATCTTCTTCTTCTTCTCAACATAGGGTTCGTTCTTATGCTGCCATCACTGTGCCAAAACTTGCACCAGTTCGAATATCACTTCCAAGGAAACCCACATCATCATCTAACAAACTGGTTCTTCAGGTATTCAACGGTTCAGAAAAAGATATGATCACCACCACCTCATCACAAGCGTTTCAGGTTTCTTGCTATCCAAGCAAGTGCAAGGACATCATTAAACTGTATGCGATCTTGAAGGTTGTAGCTGGAAGGATCGAAATGCACAATTATTGGAACTCTGTTCTTTTCAACTCCATCAATATGATGACTGTTGGTCTCAACACGGCGATTGACAATACTGCACTCAGATTAGCGTCCACTCTTTTGTTCTCTGCCGCCACAGGGACGCTGTTCATCATCAACAAGATTCAGAAGTTCGAGCTCAAAACTAAGACTAATGTCTACCAAATGACGAAAAAGAATAATGGATGGAGTCCAGAACTGGAAATGGAAATGAGGGACATTTTAGAAGTGGTGAAGAGAAAAGATAAGGAGGATTATGAGAGACTAGGAAACTTGGCGCTCAACATCGACAAAACCCTAGCCATATTAGGTCCCATGTTCACTTTAATTGCAGCTTTAGGCTCTGCGTTAGCGAGACATGGTGCCTCTTGGGCCGGCACGGTGGCGGTCATGGCGGGGTCATTGGCGGATTCTATTAATGCAGTGGAGCATGGAGGCCAAGTGGGGACGGTGTTTGAAATTTACAGAAACTGCGGTGGTTTCTTCAAGTTACTGCAAGAGACCATAGAATCAACACTTGAAGAGAAAGATTTCGACAAAAGAGAGAACGGCGCGCTTTTTGAAACGAGGGTGGCAAAGAAATTGGGAAGAAGCGTTTTACAACTCAGACAACTTGCCTCAAAGTCTGCTATTTGTGACTCAAATAATAAGATGGCTTCATGAACTAATTTGTCCTTCATGACCAAGTCTTCTTTTATTTTTCTTTTTAGATCCGCTCCCCAGATGAGTATAAGACATCCGGGGAAGAAGGCTTTGTATGAGAAACATGTCTTCATTGAGATGATGTGCTTCTTTAACAAGGTAATTAATCATCACACTATAGGAGCGTAGGATACCACATGGTGCATATCTAACTTCAATGTATGTATATCACGTGGTGTATATCTGACTTCAATATATGTCCAATTTCAAGTATATGACCTAGCCTTTTGCTAAACCTAATTATTTGTCATAATAAATAATTTTCACATTAATTAGATGTATGCCATTTAAATTCTCGATCATGTACTGCTAGACGGTAGAAAAACACCTGGTCCCTCTTATCTTTATTGTAAGACACTTTTAATTAATTTACATGAACTAAGAAATCACGGTTAACTCATTAAATATATTTTAAATTAATAAATTTTTAAATTTTTTCCCTATTAAAAAGAGTCATTTAAGCATTAATTATTGAGAAAAATTAGTAAATATATATTAATGAGTAAGGATGAATAAATCCTTCTAAAAGACCCTATAGTAGATACTGGACTTAGTAATTACTATGAATTTATTAAAATAAATCGATAGTAGAGAAATAAAAATGAAAAATCAGATATACCACATGTGTGTGTAATTGGTTCATTTATTTCTCAACTAAACACATTATTTTTCTCACATTAGATAGAATTTGAGGTAAATCGATAGTATATCAGTATTCAAGATTTTATGAATGATGCATTTTTATATATTTTTTATACTTTATATTGATATATTGATATCATTTTAGACTTTGGAAATGACTTCTTTACACAGAATACTACATTGTCAGTTCTTAAATCAGAATTTATCATTCATAAATTAAAAGTAAAAATTAATTCATACCGTTAAAATTTAACATCTATCAGCGGTCCAAAACTACTATGAAGACGCAGTGGACATAAATTTAGTGGAGAGAAACGCAGTCTCTTAGATTAAAAAATGGCACAAATTTCGTCCAATAAAAGCATGAAATTTTTATAATTAACACTTGTTCAGATTTTGCCGGTTTAAATTACCTTATGAAAAATAATCTATAATATTCGAATTTCCTTGTAGAGTTACTTGTTAGATTGAGTCTTTAAATAAAAATAAACTTGGTGATAAATCTTTTAAAAGAAGTCAATAATTCTTAGGGAAAATCACTATAAGTTTTTAAAAGAAGAAGTATAATAATTAAAACTTCTCACAGCATATAAGTATCATGCAATGACCAATTTTAGCATAAAAATAATAATAATATGCCCATGTTGCTCATTTGTTGAGAAACTCTTAGTAATTACATTCATTTTTATGACTTACAGTAATTTTCTCTATTTTTTACATAAACAATTAAGTATATTTGGGTTAATATAATATTTAATCCCTCAATTTTGTATGAATTTTGGTTTTAACCCATTAAGTTTCACAACATGGGTTTTGAAGGATAAAATGGTCCAATTTTTTATACAAAAATAAATTTGAGGACCAAAACCCACGGTTTGAAATTTAAGGGACAAAAATCAAAATAAGGGTAAATTTGAGAGATAAAAATTGTATTAACTTTTAATATCTTGGGTATTAAAAATAGTGTGTCAAAGCATGCAATAATGAAATCTAGGGACTATATATATATATATATATATATATATATATATGTAGCGAGATAAAAATATTTTAATGAGAGACTTTGGAAAATAATAATAAATAATGAGACGAAAATTATATTCCATATCAATGCAAACAATAATCGTCAATATTAGCAATAAAATATAATTTATAAACAATATTCAATATCAATATTTTAGACTCCGTACAGCCCGGGGGTTGAAACTATATAATTGTAAGTTATTTAGATTGAAAAGATAAATATATCCTATTAAAAAAATATGTGTTTTCTAATGTGTGTATTATATACAACTATGTCAGATAAAGACTTTAAAAAATAAAAATAAAAAATCTTAAAATTGAAGCAACACTTGAAGAGAAGGACAGCGACAAGAGAGAATGGCAAACTTTTTGCATAATTCGGACAGAAAATAATATAGTAGCTTTTTGTAAATAAATTTACATGAATAATAATCTAACCATTGCATTTTTTTCAAGAAAAAAAAAAGCAGAATTTTTTATGTAAACTATTGGTCAGAATTTTTCTCTTTGCCTCGCGAAATACTATTTGATTAATTCTCAATTGCAAAAATAATTCATTCCGATAATTTCTTTACCTTAATTTTTAAGCTTTCAAGTTATTATATTATGTGAGGTGATTGTATTATTGCCACATAAATTTTATTTTATTTGTTAGTCGATATATATATTTAGTTAAATATTTTGATTTTCAAATAGAAGATTAGAATTATTTTATTTTAATTTTTCATTTTGATATTGTTGGTTTTAATTTGAATATAATTTTCATGGTCTGTTAAAGAGAAAATGTTAAAAAATTACTTGATCTGGTTCAAATGGAGTAAAAGAAGAATGAAAGGAATACTTAATAAAATTATTGAATATAACCTTTTTAGTTAATAATATATCTAAAAATTTAGTTAATAATAAAAATAATAATATTATATGATCTGTATAGTTAATCTCATCTAATATAATAAATCTGGAATTGTTACATAAAATGGGACAAGAGTATTTAATAAGTATAGTTCTCATTTCTATTATGTTCACCCTCCTACTACTTTTTTTTTTCCCTTCTAGCGTTTACCTTTTCTTCTTATCCAGACAGAACGTTAAGGCATATGAACGTCACTGCTTTTTTAACTCACCATTTGATTTTTTGATCGTTTAATCTGATGATTCAGAAATTAAATAATTGTAACCATTGAAATAAAAAAACACATAAATTAATCCGCCACTTGCGCAACGGCTATTATTTGTTGTTGGGTTGACCAAGCTCGCATAGAAAATTTGACGATCTAATTTGTCCTGCTTGGTGCATTTCAACTCTCTGACCTAATCTACCTTTGACAAATATATTATTTTAAGGGAAAATTTAAAATAAATTTTAAATTGAGACTTTATATAGTATAAATATTAGAGAAGTATCAAGACTAAAATTAGATTTTAAAATTTAAAGCTAATGACTAAAATGCCCCTAAACATGTAATATGATGGACTTTTTTTAATAAAATAAGGGGCATTTTAGTTACTTGGCCTTGAATTGTAAAATCTCAATTTGGGTCATGATACTTCTCTAACATTTATAGAGTCCCAATTTATGATTTATCAATTTCTAAGATCTTTAGTTTTGCATATCATGGATTAGTGGAATAAACTGCATGCATATATCAATCAAATTAAACTTGCTTATCAGATTTCTTAAACTAAGAATATAAACACAGAGAGAGAGAGAGGGAGGATTAAGAGAGTAATTAAAATCAACGAAGCATAATTAATATATAGTAAAGAGCAGAGACCAAGCATAGAGACAGCCTTTTTCTTCACGACGCCTTTGAACGTGATCAGCGTACGACATTTCCTGCGTTGGTGGTGCTGCTCCCTCCATTCTTCTTCTTCAGCACGCACTTAACAGCCATTCTCACGACAGATATCATAATTTATAAAGTTAAGGAAATTAAAGCATTAATGATGGTAGATAGAAGACGAGTGGATATAAGTTTTATTCACTGTGATGACCAGAATGACCCTCATATATCGCTTTCCCCCACCAACACACAGTCCAGCTCAACCGTTTAAGACACATGTGCCCTATAGCAACCTAACATGCATATATATATATATATATATATATATATATCCAACTTGCATGTATTGGGTCTGACTGGTGGGAACAAGTCCTATTCATTAATCATTCAACCGCACACTAAACCCAACCCTTCCTTGCCAGTTCATTTCATTCAATTCGGTTTGGTTTTAAAGTATATATTTACATATTCCATATGCGTTTCGTGGATTTCGAGAAAACCAGGATAAAAGGAGCATGCACGTAATGTTACTATAACTTAACCTAATCTTACTTGGGTGTGTTTAGATTAGTTTTTTTTATAATACTTTCCGAGGAAAAAAATGATTTTAGTGATAATAATTTATGCAAAAGTAAAAAAAATAACTTTATGAATAGAGAAACAGGGGATTAGTTTTCCCTCTTTAGTTTTATCATCTATCATGGATTAGGCTGTCCTATCAATATCAATTTTTACAGACAATATTGTTATTTTATTACAATTATTATTAATTTTCAAATAGAGAATTGTTTTATCCTACCCTAAATAATTTTAAATTATAAGATGTCACTAATTTTACGTGCGTCCTAAGTTTATTATTATATTATTAAATATAAAAATATTTTAATTCCTCAATATAAATTATTAAAATATAAATTTTTAAATACAATTTCTTTCAACTCAGTGATATCTCTCTCTACTTTTATCCTCTTCCCATTTTCTATCCTCTTTTTCCCCTTTACAACATGTATTCATAACCAAGAGTGTGTTTGGTATGAGAGAATATGGAGAGTAGAAATTTTTTTAATAAGTTCAATTGAAAAAAAAATGAATTAGTGGGGTTATATATTTTTAATGAAATAGAGATGTAAGATAAAAAATAAAAAAATAAAAAATAAAATATCTCTACTTCACTATTTTTCTAAATAGAGCTCATTAAAATTCCTCTGTTTTCCTTCATATCAAACATAACCTAAAGTCATTTGTCTATGCTTTTCTAACTCCTCATTTAATTGTAACCATTCAAATAAAAAGAAGTAAATTAATTGGCTCACTTTTACGCAACGGCTATTATTTGCGGTTGGTTGACCAAGCTTGCAAAGAAAATTTGACGATCTAATTTGACCTGCATGAAGCATTTCAGCTCTATGACCAAATCTACCTTTGACAAATCTCATTATTTTAATAAATAATTACTATTCTCACTAATTATATATATGGTATTAAAATACAATAAGCTTAATTTTTTAAATAAACTATATTAACAATATATAAGATTCCCCCCTAATTATATGTATGATAGAAAATATTTTAAATTACTCTAAAGAGCAGCCACTATGCCAATAGTATACATTACAACTTGTTTTTACCTGTTTTGAATCCTTATTTTATTAAAATAAAATAAACTTAATTTTTAAATAAACTATATTAACAATATATAAGATTTCACATTTTATTATTCTTTATCAAATATATGTTAAATTTTTTATAAATAATTAACATATCAATAACAGATGTTTATCTCTCAGTTTATAATAACAATAGCCCTTTCAACATCGCAACTTATACGGAACAGGTCAGATAATTTGTAAGGTTGACATTTCTAAAATTGAAAATTATAAGCTTGTAATTTGGTAAAGGTCAGATAATATCTACTAGGTCCCTGGTCCACGTACGTTTACTATTCATATTATTCAATTAATAATCAGTCAATGGTCAATATTTTCTTCCTCTGCCCTTAATTCCTTTGCCTTTATATAAATAGAATCCACCACTTCATCATCTCCATCCTCATTCCAAAACTCAAAACCTTTCTGCAAAAACAAACCACACCACACCAAAAGCAAGCTCATTAAACGACACCGTACCTTTTAGTTTCTTTCAGGCTAATGACTTCTTTACAAATCTCTGCGTCTTCGTCTTCTTGTACGTCTATCAGGAATATCAACGCCGCCGTTAATGTCCCTAAGCTCCCGAGAGTTCATTTCCCACTTCCGAAAATACCCCCGACCACTACAACAAAGCTGGTTCAGGAATTGAATAGATCCATAGACACAATAATCCCATCGCAGATAGAAGTCACCTCCACAAAGATATACGATGATAACTCTTCCGATGAATATTCCAAGGCTACCATGCAACTGTATGCAATCTTAGAGGCTGTCTCTGACAGAATTGAGATGCATAACAACATGTGCGAGCAACGAAACAACTGGAATTCCCTTCTTTTGAACTCTCTCAATATGATTACTCTTTCTGCAACTACCATGGTTGGTCTCAACACTGCCATTGATAACACTCCTCTTAAATTATCGTCTACCTTTTTGTTCTCTGCCGCCACCGGCATGCTCCTCATCATGAACAAGATTCAGCCGTCGCAGCTCGCCGAGGAACAACGAAACGCGACTAGGTTGTTCAAGCAGCTTCAGACTGAAATCCAAACCACATTAGCCGTTGGAAATCCAACTGAAGAAGATGTCAATAGTTCAATAGAAAGGGTTTTGGCACTTGACAAGGCTTACCCACTTCCTCTCTTGGGAGCTATGCTCGAGAAATTCCCTTCCAAATATGAACCTGCTGTTTGGTGGCCTCAAACTAAGAAGCAAGTATCCAGATCGCAGAAGAAAACGAATAACGGATGGACTCCAGAACTGGAAATGGAGATGAGGCAGATTCTTGAAGTGGCTAAAAGTAAAGACATGGAGGACTATGATAGGCTTGGAAACTTGGCTCTCAAGTTCAACAAAGCCTTAGCAATATCTGGTCCTTTGCTCACTGGGATTGCAGCTTTAGGTTCTGCATTAGGGAGCCATGGTTCGTCTTCGGCCGGCATTGCGGCCGTCATGGCAGGGTCGTTGGCGGCTTTTGTGAATGGTTTAGAGCATGGAGGGCAAGTGGGGATGGTGTTTGAAATGTACAGAAACTGTGGAGGATTCTTCAAGTTGCTGCAAGAGAACATAGAAGCAACACTTGAGGAGAGAGACTGCGAGAAAAGAGAGAACGGCGAACTTCTTGAGATGAAGGTGGCTATGAAATTGGGAAGGAGCGTTTCGCAGCTCAGACAACTCGCCTCTAAATCTGCTGCCTATGACTCAGAAGGAATTGGCATGGATGAATTTGCAAGCAAGCTCTTCTAAGAAGACTAATTCTTTCATTTTCTTGGTACAAACATTATTTGATTCTTTATTGTATATCATAGCCTTCTAACATAGGAAAGATATGTAGTTTTACAAAGAAGATATATTTGTATAAATCCATCTTCATGGTGTCTTCATTCAACTATATTTGTTATTGTTGCATCATCTTCTTTCCATGCAAACTGATCGAATTACCGGTTCTTGCATGTAAAATGATTAAGACAATCTTAATTTTTTTTCATAATTCGTTGATCCAGTTTAATGTGTGGAATAAAAAATAAAAGAAATTGATTAAATAGTTTTCTCTAAACTTGATATTATGACGGATTAATCCAAGGGGATAGCATCTTGCAGCTGATAAAATTAAAAAAAAAATATTATCTTTCAAAATATATTGACTTTTGACAATAATAAAAATTTAGAAATAATATCATAATATTTCTATTCTAAATATAAGAGATAATTTAGTTTTTTAATAGATTAAGAAAATTAAATAAATTAATTAAATATAGTTAATATAAATAAATTAGTTAATTATAATTAATATAAGAGTTAGTTAATTAATTTAGATAGATTAAAAAATATAAATATAAATTTATCTTAAGTGAGATTTAGTAATAATTTATTTATTTATTTAGTTTTCTTAATTTATTTAAAAAAATTAACTAAAATTAACTTTTATATTTAGAATATGATGAAAAATTTCTTATAGGTAGGTCAATTATAGTAAGCATATTTTCCTAATATGCCTCATTTGCATTCTAATCTGGTTTATCTAATTTATATAAATACCCACAACAACAACGAAGCTGATTCAGCGACTCAACGCACAGCGATTCAATCAGAGAAAGGCATGGATGACTGAGAGGCTATGAAAATGAATTGAAGACATTGAAGTCATATGTCCCCGCTTTTTCAACTCCTCAATTTGATTTTGTCGTTTGATGTAATATTCATCAAATTAAATCTTATTTAATTGTAACCATTCAAATAAAATGAATAAATTAACAGTTAATATATACGTTTGATTTTTTAAGTTTATATTAAATTTTGGTTTAGTCGTTTTAATCTAAAAAATATATTTTCAATCCCTTAAATTTAATATTTTATTTCATTAACAAAAAAAAATTAACTCAACAAATTTAAAATATTAACTTAATAATTAAATATTGAGAAAGCATGTTTTAATAATTATACTTTTTAATAACCTAATAAAAACCTAGATGTTTAAAAATATACTTCTTAAACATAAGAATTAAATCAAATATATATACTTTAGCCTAAATTAATTAATCAACTCCCTTGTGCGAAGGCTACTATTTGTGGTCAGTTGACCAAGCTCGCAAAGAAAATTCGACGATCTAATTTGTTCTAAATGGAGAAGTTCAGGTGACCTTTGACAAATCTTATTATTTTAAATCACTCTAACTAGCCACCATGCCAGAATTACTTTACATTATTTTACCTATTTTAAATAATTTTATTATTAAAATACAGTACATGCTGCATTTTTTGAGTAAACTATATTTAACAGATAATTATCTCATTCCCACGATGATTAAGTTTCATTATCAGATTCCCATATTTTTGTATATAAGTATTCCACTAATCAAATATTCCTTTAAAATTCACCCTCATGCCTAGATAAAAATTCTCTCTGTTTTTTTTTTCTTTCTTTTGTTTTTTTACTTTCTCATGTCAAACATCATTTTTTCCCATTTTCATCTCATTTTTTTAATTTTTATTTCTCATTCCTCTAAATATTTTTCCTTATCAAATATAAATTTTCATGTCAAGCATGGATTGATGGAATAAACACATCATGAGTCATGACAGCAGCCCTGTCGCCTTAACCAGCAACGTGCTTCTGCCATTTCTCATTAACTCAACACACCCACACAAAACAGCACGGCATCTTCATCTCTCCCTCTCGTTTTCAAACAAAACACAGCAAACAAAGCAAATCAAACCAATTCAATGCTTCACATTGCACAGCTCAACAGAAGTAGAACCAGAACAGGAGAAAATGCGGCAACTACACTACACAATCAATACTGTCTGAAACAGAGAAAAGAGAAGAGCAACTAGACATTTGAATACCTGCACAGTGACGGACAGAAACTACTGTGCACGCGTCGCCGGCAGAGGTTCACGCTGCGTTCACCGTCGCTATGTCTGACTCCAAATCACCGCCACTTCTGTCTCCCTTCTTTCTTCTGTCACACTCTCACTCTCACTACTTCACGCGTCAGGCACAAGGCAGCGGCGACAGAGCATTCATACGTCGGCTGCAATAACCCAGATAACAGGGGACGACGGCAATTGACTGCGCAAGCAAGGTGATAGCAGCCAGAAAAATGGGTGGATAACATTGGGATGGATTCCACGACGCTTCTCTTCTCTCGCTGTCGACACCTCAGAGCAGACATAACCCAACAGAGGAGGATGAAGGCCGGCAATGGGACAAGGCGGAAGGAATACTGACGGAAGAAATCGCCTGAGCACACGGCACCGGTGGCGTGGCGCGTCCTTCGCCGCTCTCTTCCCGCCTGCGTCCCTGAGAGATTTAGAGCAGAACATTAAAATGGCGTACGGTTTCTGCAGAAAAGGGGAGAGGCGCATTTCTGTAATTTCATGCGCCAGAAAACTAAAAAACCTCACTTTGCAATTTGCATAGTTGCCAGGTCTCGAACACGGTACCTCATAGACTACTACAGCACCTTTGACCACTTGTCTACTTCATCCACACTGAAATATTTGCAATAAATATTAATATATCCTTTTATAAATTAAATTTACCTATTAAATTTTGCAGAGCCATCATATAAAAAGTCGATGGTCAATGTTTCCTTCCTGTACCCTTTTCGTTCCCTTCTATAACCTTCCACCAGCTTCATGCTCATCCTCATTCCGAAACTGAAAACCTTTCTGCAAAACTCACTACACCACCAAAAGCTGTACCTCATTGAACGACACCGTTTAGTTTACTTTCTTTCAAACTAATGTCTTCTTTTCAAATCTCTGCGTCTTCGTCTTCTTGTTCGTCTATCAGCAACATCAACGCCGCCATTAATGTCCCTACGCTCCCGCGAGTTCATTTCCCACTTCCGAAAAAGCCCCCGACCACTATAACGAAGCTGGTTCAGGAATTGAATAGACCCATAGACACAAGAATCCCATCGCAGCCGTTAGATGTCTTCTCAACAGAAATATACGATGAAGATCAATCCAAGGCCAACATTCAATTATATGCAATCTTGGAGGTTGTCTCTGACAGAATTGAAATCCACAACATGTGCGAGCAACGAAAAAACTGGAATGCCTATGACTCAGAAGGAATTACCATGGATAAATTCGCAAGCAAACTTTTTTGAAGACTAACTTCTTCGGTTCGTTGATTCAATTTAATTATTTTAACTTTGGATATATATATATATAGGAACAGTCACTTATTCTTTTGCAGAGTTCACGCCGCCCTAAGCTCCCACGAGTTCCTCCCTCACTTCCAAAAATACCACCATCGTCATCATCTACAAAGCTGATTCATGAATCCAATAAGGGATTTTTACAGACAATAACTACACCAGAAAAAGATGTTGCCGAGGCCACTATTCAACTGTATTCAATCTTGGAGGCTGTGGCTGATAGAGTTGAAATGCATAAAAACATTGGTGAGCAGCGCAACAACTGAAACTCTCTTTTGAACTCTCTCAATATGATTACTCTTTCTGCAACAATCATGGTTGGGCTCAACACTGCCATTGACAACACTGCTCTCAAATTATCCTCCACTCTTCTGTTCACTACAGCCACGGGGATGCTTCTCATCATGAACAAGATTCAGCCTTCACAACTCCCTGAAGAACAACGAAAACGAGACTAGGTTGTTCAAGCAGCTTCAGACAGAAATACAAACCACATTGGCTATTGGAAATCCAACTGAGAAAGATGTCACCAGTGCAATAGAGAAGGTTTTGGCACTTGACAAAGCTTACCCATTTCCTCTCTTAGGGGCCATGCTAGAGAAATTCCCTTCCAAATATGAGCCAGCTGTTTGGTGGCCTCAAACTAAGAAGCATATCGCCAGATCGCAGAAGAGCACGTATAATAATAGATGGACTCCAGAACTGGAAATGGAGATTAGACAGATTCTTGAAGTGGCTAAAAGAAAAGACATGGAGGACTATGATAGGCTTGGAAACTTGACTCTCAAGTTCAACAAAATCTTAGCCATATCAGGTCCTTTGCTAACCGGGATTGCAGCTTTAGGTTCTGCATTTGCTAGCGATGGTTCATATTGGGCATGTTAAAATATAAACATGTCATATATGATATAATCAATTCAAAGTAATATATATAAGTATAAAATTTATATAAGATACAGTAGAAGATTTAAAGTTATCTCTTACTATTAACTTAACTGTTTTGAGAAAGAACTATAACTCAAATATTTATTAATCAGATAACTCTATTAAATAAACAATAGGTTCTTTCAGTTAGTGATTAGGTATAATGGTGACATCTTGTATACTGTTGTCACTAGGGAAGAACTTTTAAGAATAAACTGGAAAACTAGATTATCGCTCTAGTTATGACTCAGAAACTATTGCACGAATAATTCTTAATTATTAATTTTTACTATCAAAAAATTAAATTTAATAAATTGAGTCAATAACCCAATTTAAACTATAGTCAAATGACTATAGGCCATACTAAAATATTTATTAATTATTCTAATTAATATATAAATATATTATATTATAATAATAAATATCTCATCAAATCAGACATTACGGTGGTCATGGGCAGGTCATTGGCCGTGTTTGTGAATGGTTTAGAGCATGGAGGGCAAGTGGAGATGGTGTTTGAAATGTACAGAAACTGGGGAGGATTCTTCGATTTGCTGCAAGAGAACATAGAAGCAACACTTGAAGAGAGAGACTGTGAGAAGAGAGAGAACGGGGAGCTTTTAGAAATTAAGGTGGCTATGAAATTGGGAAGAATCGTTTAGCAGCTCAGACAACTTGCCTCCAAATTTGATGCCTATGACTCAGAAGGAATTGCCATGGATGAATTCGCAAGCAAATTTTTTTGAGTTTATACAATTTTTTTTTCATTATTTGATTATTTATTCAATCTTTTCCTGATGTATATAAACATTACTTCATTCTCTATTGTATTATAGCCTTCTAACGTAGGAGAGATATACACTTTGTTTGAAAAATAAGGAGAAATATTTGTATAGATCCATCTTCATTATTTACACTTCAATAATAATTAAAAGTTGATTGATGTTTATAAAAATTCATTATTGTTTCAACTTTTTTGTTGACTTTTAAAAATAATATATATTTTCGAATTTTGACATTGTTGAGAAGTAAATTTATCTTTTTTTCAATCTAAATATCTATTTTCTTTTCAAATATGGACAAATTAGTATTAATAAATTACATTTTGTGTTGAGCATTATATCTTTTATATATGGTTTTACCCATCATGCATTAAAGTGAGTACATGGAGAAACTTTTCTTTTCCTTGGAATTTTAATAATAAAGGAACAATCTCCGTTAGCTATTTGCTTTGACACACACACACACACATATATATATAGTTGAATTATTTTTACCATTTGCTCTAGTGGTAGTGGTAGACCAACTAGATTATAAAATAAAAGAATTAATATTCAATTCTTACATAAAAAAAAGACTCTTGTGAAGAGGAATTCTTGTCACAAAGCCTCAATTGCTTAAAATATATCTATGGTCTTTTAAATAATTTTCTTTTTGCTAATCTATGTGAATTCCACTCTCCCATTTATCTTGTTTAGACTTATTGCATCATGTTAGTTCCATCTCTTATAGATATATGTACGATTGTTTTATTTTAAATATCATTTTTCTTATTTAAAAAAGCATTATTGAGATTTTACATAATATTGCAAATGCAATAAGCTCCCAAAAGGTTTTGTTCTATTGCCTTTAACTTTTTGGGAAGGCATTCTTTCACTTTATTTCAGATTAACTTTAGCCTTTATTTTGGATAAGATCTATAGTTGATATAGTTCTTTCTTTTTTTCACAAGTCATGATCATAGAAGTAATTTTCTTTTCATGTTTGATATGTCACAACAACAAAAAAACAGAACATTCCTTTTAGTTTTGCTGTGTTTGAAACAATGCAGCTTGCTCCCAACTTTTGTATCTTCTACTCCTCTCCTAAATATAAAATTTAATTAAATAATTAATCTTAATCATATATATAATACATATTTATTATATTTATCTCTTTTTTAAAATTATCTCAATTAATACTTTCCTAATAATAATAAAGTAAAATAAGGAATGAGAGAATTAAAAAAGATTATTATAGTATTTTAGAAAAAATACAATATATTAATTAATTTAAATAAATTTTTTAATCTAATCAAATTAGTTAAATATATCTTATATTTAAGATAGGAGGAGTACTAAACTGCTTTTGAATCCATCTAATTCATAAGTCATATTTACAATTGATTATATATATGCCATTATGGCTTGCCTTCTAGATGCTATTTGGAATGTTTTGCTTATTTAAATTTATTTCTCAAATGCATTAGTTTTCTCTCCAACAAAATCACAATATTAGGAGCATTATAAGTCCATACATGAATGAGCATTAATACCTTTTTCTCTTTCATTGTTATAACAACTTAAACCCTTTTTTGGACCATTTTATCATGTTATTTTAGAATAAAATGCAATGACCTCCCTTCAGGTTTGTCAATGTATAGAAACCTCCCATCTGTCTTATATATATATATATATATATATATATATATCTTAGTCCATTAACACCTTTAATAATATTCGGTTAAAGATTCTAAAATGCTTAATTGTACCAATTAAAGTTATGTTAAAATAGTTAAAATTACAAATTTTCCTCATAATCTAATTATATACTCTTTCTTCAATTTAAAGAATTTTAAGTGATTAAGGTAATATTTAAATACATGATATAAAAAATATTATATTAACTAATTTATCCTCAATATATCAAACTCCTAATTCATTAATATTTTTTGTAGATATATATTTAAAATATTTTTTTAGGCACTTATGTTTTCAAATTATAAAACTTACTCAAATAAATAAGTTTACAGAACTAAAAAAAATAAAATATTAAAACTATTTTTGTAATATGAATATTTTTAAATAGAATTCATGTTACTAAATGATATTTTGGCCCAAGGAATGTTATTTAAGCAGCATGTAATAGTTTGGTGGATGGGAAGTGGAAATAGTCTCTCAAAGGTAGGTATGTGTAAGTTTTGAAAATAGAAGAGACGTTTTTGTAATTAAGATAAAATAAAGGGGTATGAGGTATTTTACTCTTTATTTTATTATGAACCCAATTTGACGGCTTCACCGACTCATCCAGCGGAGCAGATCAGCCCTATGTTTGACTATATCTTATCTATTTTTCATAATAATTTACTATTCTTACTAATTAAGGGTATATTTAAAATATTAATTAAGGAAATTACCTTGCACTATAGTGGGCATTGTTTATAATTCAGACCACAATTCAAATGATAAATTTTCATTGGTTCATACTCCTTGACAAAATTTTGAAGAAAAAATACTTTCATACTCAGGAGTCTCACATGATCTAAACTCTATCCAATTAAAATATAATAACTCAACTAATGACTCATATAAAATATTTATAATCTATTTTATTCTTAAGAAAAATAAATATCTTGATTTTAAAAAAAACTCATTTAAATCAAATTAAGAGATTTATTTTTTCTTAAAAACAAAATAGAATGTGATTTATTTTAGATAAGTCATTGATCAACTAGAATTAAGATATATTAAGTTATTATATTTTAATTAGACATAGTTTAAATAACGTAATATTCCCTAACTATCTAAGTGTTTTTCATTTTGAAGTGACACTATATATATTTTAATTAATGTCATTTTAAATGCTATATTTTTTTTTATTTTCTATATCATATTACTAAATATCTAGTTTTATGATTGCCCCTCCCAACTTAGATATCTCATATAGAAATATAAAAGCTATATATTTTTAATACATGTTCTAATGTCATATTAACATGGACTTATCTTCCATTTATTTTGTTAAAATTACAAAGAGCTCTATTATAAGAAATAAAGATTCTAAATTATATTTTATTAATTAAAATCTACATTAAAATAATATAAAATTACAACTATACTCTTATATCCTAAAATCCTAATTTCGTAAAAATCTTAAACACTTAATCCCCTTATTATCACTGATCTTGGGTTTAAATGTGTTGCCAATTTCTCTTTAAAAACGCGTATCGTGTGTGTGTGTGCTTGTGAAGTAAATCTATTTAGGGAGAGTCATGTGTATATGTTTTATAATTAAAATAAAATGGAAGTCGCCCCATGAAATCATAATTTAATTACAAGTTATTTCCATTTTAATAAAAAATACAAGTCGTTTAGAGGATCCAGTATTAGCGTAATGAAAGTACCCATGTTCAATATTAAGCAAGCTTATATAATATTTTGAGATAATATAATCAATAGCTTTTGACCAAAAAAGAAATAATCAGTAGTTGACAATTTCAATAGGCTAATCGTTTGAATTGGACAAATCATGAAAATATTCAATATTAAAAAAAGGACAAACTATGACACTGAGAAAAAAGAAATGATATTTTTTTTATTTCATGTAAAATCACATTGCCTCTTATGACGTTCAATTGTTGAAGTTTATTTTATTATTTAAAATATATTGTTATATATCTAAATTTTAAATGAAGGAATATATAATATTTATCATTTAAAAATATAGTTCACCTATATTTTTTTTTATTTAGTGAAGGGTAGCCCTCCCTACCCTTTTAGGTGTTAAAGGGTAATAGGTTTTCACTTCTCCTTATAATCACGTTTCCTATTATTTAAATTTATATTTTTTTATAAATAAAACCTCTTCACAATTTAATTAATAGCTTGTTAGTTTATTTATATTTTTTAGTACATTTCAACTCTTGTATTATTAAACTTTATGTTTATTCTTCCTCTAATTATTAATATAAAAATTAAATAAATTAATTAATTATGATCAAATTAATCTCTCAAAATAAATTTATATTATATAATCTATAATATACTTAAATTAATTAATTATCTTTTATATTAATTATAATTAATAAATTTATTTTATTTTTATTAATCTATTTAAAAAAATAACTAATTTTTATATAAAGTACAGTATCATTATTTGAAGTACTTGGAAACTGTGCCGTGAGTTGCATTGTGTGTGTACAGTAAATGGGTTCACGCGTATGCGTATTATTCGGTGACATTGTTTTTTTCCCCCTTTTAAAATTCAATAAAGTCAAACAGATCATATATATATATAGAACTAAATAAACAAGGCGAGGGCAATCTTAGATATACAGAAAAGTAAACGCATGAGTCGTACTTATAATATTATTGTTCTTGTAATGCAAGAAAACCAACCAAACATCGTGGTTTTACCATGTCCTACGTTGAAGTGACGACAAGCTTAATTAGCCATTTCTGTTGGGGCATAACGAGGAACGGTTCAAGCTGAAGTTTATATAAATTACTAGAGAAGGGGTCAGCAATATTGGCCCGGTCTTTTCATATACACCGATTCTTGGTGACTTACTAAAAAAACAGGGAAAATTAATTTGAAAGCCCCTATAATTTCACTTAATTTTTAATTAGGTCCTTATAATTTTTTTAATTAGTGGAAATGAGAATGTTGACATAGATATGTTATCATATAAGAAAATATGAGATTTAAAATAATCATGTTAGAGGAAGAGTAAGCGTAGCTTCTATTAAAGAGAAAATTGTAAAAAATTATTTGAGGCGGTTCAAAATATACAAAAAAAAGTCACTAATAACCCCTGTAAAAGGGGTAAATTAGACAATATAAAATTTTTTGAAATGGGGCAAGGAAAGCAAAAGAGAATGATTAAGGAAATTATTAAATAAGACTTTTTAATAAACTATTTATATAAATATTTAGTTGTTAATAGAGAAAAATAGCATTGTGTGATCTATGTAACTCTCCCTAATAAGATATACCTTGTTATTGTATCCAGTCCTTATGTTTCACCTAATCAACAAAAAAGAAAAAATGATAGGGACCTAATTAAAAATTGAATGAAATCATAAGGATATATAAAAAGAAAAAATTATAGGGATCGGATTAAAAATCATATAAAATTATAAGGACTATATATTAATTTTTTTCTATAAAAAATTAGAATCCTGAACATATAAATAAATCATACCACATATAAATAATCAATAAAAAAGAAAAAACTGGAGGGACCTAATTAAAAATTGGGTAAAATTATAAGGATATGATAAAAAGAAAAAATTATAGGGACTGGATTAAAAATAATATAAAATTATAGGGATTATAGATTAATTTTTTTCTATAAAAAATTATAATCCTGAACATATAAATAAATCACACCACATATAAATAATCAATAAAAAGGAAAAAACTGTAGGGACCTAATTAAAAATTAGGTAAAATTATAAGGATATGATAAAAAGAAAAAATTATAGGGACAGGATTAAAAATAATGTAAAATTATAGGCATTATAGATTAATTTTTTCTATAAAAAATTATAATCCTGAACATATAAATAAATCACACCACATATATACCTATATATTAACCAACCACTCCTCAACCACATTATTAAAAAACATTGTCTTCTGATCTGATCGATCCCATATGGCGGCTTCCTTACAATCCTCAATATTCAAGAAAGTGAATAATAATATTACTGCCATTCCCACTGTATCATCAAAGCTTCTTTATCAACGAACATGTTTCTCAGTTCTGAATAATGTATCAACTTCAAGAAATCTGCAGGTTCAGAAATCGAAGGCACCCCTGAACGCTGTGTCGTCATTAGAAGAACACGTCAATGTTAAGAGCCAGAACGATGAAGGCTCCTACAATCTACACGAGTCCATCAGTAATAATAAGGCCATTGATCTTCAACTCTACGCGATTCTAGAGACAGTTTGTGACAGAATCGAAATGCATTACAACGTTGGCATGCAACGTGACAATTGGAACTCGCTTCTTTTGAACTCCATCAACATGATCACGCTCGCTGCCACGACCATGGCCGGTGTCGCCGCCACCGACACCGCCTCGGTTCACGGCACAGCACCGCTTTTTGCTCTGAAACTGTCGTCCACTCTTCTATTCTCTGCAGCCACGTGGATGTCCCTCTTCATGAACAAAATCCAACCCTCGCAACTCGCCGAGGAACAGCGAAACGCTACAAGGTTGTTCAAACAGCTTCAGGCTCAGATTCAGACCACCATCGCCCTCGGAAATGCCACCGAGGAAGATGTTAACGATGTAATAGGGAAGGTTTTAGCACTCGACAAAGCTTACCCCCTTCCCTTACTCGGAGGAGCCATGATTGAGAAATTCCCTTCAAAGTTTGAGCCTGCGATTTGGTGGCCTTCAAAGACAGAGTCGTCGTCCTTATCGTCATCGCCGTCGTCTTCTACAGAGGTGAAAAGCTCGAGCTCAACGAAGAAGAAGGAGAATGGATGGAGTGAGGAGCTGGAAATGGAAATGAGGGAGATTATTGAAGTGGTGAAGAGAAAAGACATGGAGGACTATGAAAGGCTAGGGAACTTGGCTTTAAAGATGAACAAAATCATGGCGATTTCAGGTCCTTTACTCACCGGAATGGCAGCATTAGGGTCTGCAATATTTCTGGGAAATAATAACGATGACACCGGGACGACGGTGGCTGCCATTGCCGGAGCAATGGCGAGTGTGTTGAATGCGTTTGAGCATGGATGTCAAGTAGGGATGGTTCTTGATATGTACAGATACTGTGGAGGATTCTTCAAGCTTTTGGAAGAGACGACTGAAACAACGCTTGAAGAGAGGAACTATGAAAAAAGAGAAAATGGAGAAATCTTTGAGATGAAGATGGCTCTCATGTTGGGAAGAGACGTTTCGCAGCTCAGAAAACTTGCCTCTAAATCTGCTTCCTGCCGTTCACACGGAGCTGAGATCGATGAACTCGCCAGCAAACTTTTCTGAAACTAATTATTTTCTCTCTTTTTTAGGGTCTAAAAATCTTAATTTAGATTCTTTCATTTTAAAGACGACACTGATATTATTAATGAGCTGATTAAAGCTCATTAATTATTCTGTACATTTTTTGGGTATTATTCTATATTCTTGATTTCTTGTATATTGTCCTCTGACTTTTCAAAGATTAAATGGGTAAATTATTCATTTTCATGTATATAATATATATTTGTTTTCAGTGTTTCAATTTGCAAAAATTAAATTAACTTGCAAAACAAGCAAAGTGATTTGATCCAAACGCAGAGATATTTCTAAAAAAAAGGATTTCGTATGAATAATAGACTAATGTAATTAAGGTTTTAAAATAAATTTAGATGTATTTATTAATTAAAAACATATAAATTGAGATAGTATAAATTACACTAGACGTAATTGAAAAGATTCAGTCACATAATAATACCTAAAAATTATAAAAGCTGCCAAAATTGTTTTATTTTGGTGATCTTTAATTAATTTCCGTCGGGTCATACTTTATAGTAATTTAATTTAATTCGGATATATATATATTGGTCAACTTTCGTTGATGACAAAATGCATTAAATAAATGACATATGGTAGTTTGACTAAAGTAAAAAAAAAAAATTGTATATCCGGCTGGTATTATAGATTTGGTATAATTTATTTATATAATATTGAATGATAAATATAATAAGTATCAAGTTGGATTATTATATATATTAATTTAAATTTTTTTTTTTAGAACTGGTGCCTATATATATATATAGACTATAGAGAGAGACTTTTCCAAGTGTTAAAAACTTAGAATTAATCCTGTTAAAATGATCAAGTAATTTTATAATATGCTAGAAATCTGAATTACTTTTACATACACTTGTTTTATGAGGTCGACGTGGTTGCCCTACGGCGTCGTATCAATATTTGACTTTGGACAATTGTTTGAACATCTAAAGTCAACCGTACCGGCGGTCAATAGCTTCCTTGTCTGACCACTTCTATTTTATAATTTTCCTGAGGTATTGATAATTTCACTTGTAAATACGCCTCCAGTTTAATTATTTCTTTTTTTTAATAATCCCCGTTTAATTATATATTTCAAACAACAAATTTTGTAAAAAAAAAAACACACAATCTATATGTATACATATAAAACGAAAAGGCCTCCTGATGTGAAAAATTCGTCGAGAATGGGAGTATAGTCTATTAAGTCAAATTTAGGCTCAGTAGAACCTACTTAAAAATAATTTTTTATATTCATACGAAATTAAATTGGAGACCTTATATTTAAATTAAAATATATTCTATTTAACTAATATCAATTAGTATATTTTAATCTTTTCTATTTTTGTTAGATTTTAGACCCGTTTGGATAAGATTTTAAAAACAGGTTTATGAACAAAAATGACTTTTGGACAGCTTATAAAAAAGGGCTTTTAGAGAAAAATTTATAAAAAAAATGATTTTGAATAAATAAATGTTTTGATAGTTATTTCTAGAAGTAATTTTATTATTGGTAAATTATAAAAAAAATGATATAAGTATTAGATGAGGAGAGATGAAAAGAGAGAGGAGAGAATGTGTAAGAAAGAAAAGAGACAGGGTGTAAGAAAACGTAAGAGAGATGAGAGAGTATATAAAAAAAATATGAGAGAGGATATAAGAAAAAATAGAGTTAATATAGTAATAGGTTAGTTCATAAGTTCTTTTACTGTTCCATATAATTTATCATATTATCTGAAATCTTAGTTTTAAATTATAATTTAATTCAAAAACCCGTTTGAACAAATATAACTATTTATTTTAAAAAAAAACTTAAATTTTAAATCAAACGTAAATTTTAAACCTTAGTTCCAAACACATAATAGACACAAATCATAACGAAGGACACATGGACGAATGAATTTAGTATGCATTTCTAAGCTTTTTGGTAAGCGAATTTGATTCTTTCTTTTTTTTTTTATTACTGAAACTTTAGGTGAGTCAAACTCAGACTTATCTTTTGAGATATGAATCCTATTTTTGTCAATTAGATTAACTTTTTATTGACTATATATTTTTATTTTCTCCATTTTTATATATAATATTAAATAAATACACACAAAAAAAAGTATTAGCTAGTAAATTTTACTAAATCCATACGTAACTCATTCAAATAAACTCACACTCACATAAACATGGCTCAGACTCACCATTCAAATGATGACCTTCGTATATTTTACTATGTCCATCTTTTCCTGAAATCAACCTGAAAGGAAAAGGATTCAAACTCTTCAATGGAAAAGTCACACACAAACACCGGTAGACATATCTTTCCGTTTCTTGTGCCTAAATTTCTTAAAAATTTTAGAGGAAAATGACAACAGAATATCTGAAATCTATTGTTTAAGTGATTACACAATCAAACGGGTACACGTATGCTAAAATTAAAAAAAATATATTAGAGAAGGTAATTAAATGGAAGACACTAAAGGTTGATAATGGAAGATACTAAAGGTTGATACCATAACCTAGTGGCACCAAAATTTTTATACAAGTAAAAAGTTATAGATTCAATCATACTTATAATATTAAATTATTAATGTCTGTTCTTCTAATTAAATAAATGACAATAATCCCCATATCATATAGTAAAAAGGGTTATAATCGCTTATATATATAAATTATTGTAAATGCAAATTATACTTTAATAGAATTACCCTCATTTTAGGTTTGACCTGATTTGAATTTGGATTAATCATATAGTATGTGTTTAGATAAAATTTTGAAAATGGATTTATAAAAAAAAATAATTTTTAGACAACTTATAAAAAATAGCTTTTGGAAAAGAATTTATGAAAAAAAATAATTTTAAATAAATAAGTATTTGGATAATTATTTCTAGAAATACTTTTATTATTGATAAATTATGAAAAAAGGTATGAGTATTAAATGATGAGAGAGAAGAGATTATGTAAAAAAAAAAGACAGAGGATATAAGAAAAAATAAGAGAGAGGAGAGAGGGTGTAAGAAAAAATATGGGTAATATAATAATTGGTTAGTTCATAAGCTCTTTTACTGTTCCATAAGATACTCTTACCAGTTTATCTGAAATATTAATTTTAAACTATAATTTAGTTTAAAATACTATTTGAATAAATATGATTATTTATTTTAAAATTTTTTAAAATTTAAATTTTATCAAAAATTAAGGTTAAAACTTAGATCTTGTGTTTCAAAACACACCTATAGTGTTATGTGACTTCGGATGCTGGGTTGATTTATGACAAAAAATAATTAGTAACCGTTGGTGGATTAGGGGCTTTGTCAAACGATTGGCTATGTTCCATGCATCGTATAGGAGTTGATGGTTGTACTGTACTCATCTAGATTTAAATATAAAAATTAAATAATAAATTTATTTTAATTTTAGATATAAAATTCTAATTTATTTTATCTTTTAAGATTATATTTTTTTTAAAAAAAAATTATTCTTATATAATTACACATATTAAAATATTTCTATTAAGAGGAATTCAAATACGCATGATAAAAATATGTATTATAAGGGAACTAACACATAATAATTATAAATAAATAATTTAATTAATTTTTTCAATTTATTAAAATTAATTAAATAGATCTTATATTAAAAATGTAAAATAATATTAAATATGTAGCAACTATTAAAAATATATGCGGTGACTTAATTATATGATCACATTTTCTCCTCAGTTAGCACCGACATTATTTTGTATCATTCTTTCTTAGGCTTTATATATAGTTCACATGTTAGTCAGCTTATTATTAGTAACATATAAACTTTATTTAGTTATTTGATATTCATCTAGTCTTTAATATAAAATATATTCAATTAATTTAATTAAATTAAAAAAATTAGTTAATTTTTAAAAAAAATATTATAATAATCTTCATTAACTATCCTATCATTTTCTTATTAGATTATTGCTAAAAAAGTACCAATAAAGATAATTTAAAAAATATATCTTAAATTTAAAACTAATATTAATTTTTCAATTATATCATATATTAAATATATATTAACTTTACCAGTGAAACATGACATGTTACTATATGAAAGATGGAAAATTAGTGTTCATAGCCCTTATTCCCTTTTGGTATATATGACCTAACATGGTAGCCTAACTCTCCCTTAAAAAAATAATAAAGCGTAGCCTCCTGTAAAATAAATATTTATTACAATAGCCTAATTCTCCCTTAATAAATTGATATATTTTAAATAATATATACTTGAAACAAATAAATAATTACTAAAATAATAAAAATAAATATTCAAATCACATACAAATAGTATATAATGAAAAAAAGTAATATCTATCAATACTCCATCTGTCCATCATCTCAATCCAAAATATACATACTTATTTCATAATCTATACTACCTCCAATCCTAATTATAAGAATTAATTTTTTAGATATATAAGAATAAATTAATTAATTTTATTAAATTAATAAGTAAATAATATAAACTTATCTTAATAGGCTATATTTGATTATAATTAACTTATTTATTTGATTTTCTTAATCTATCTAAAAAAAATTAACTAGCTCTTATGATCAAGGACATAGAAGTAATTTATAACTTTACAATACATACATACAAAAACCTACATAGATATATCTTGCAAATTTGTTTATTTTTTTTAATAGATATTAGGCATAGATATGTATAAATTGTAGTTTGAAAAATATGGATGAAAATTAAAAAATAATGTCACTGGTTTATCTGGTTCTATTGATATTGAGGCCAACTCTTGATTGACTATCTAACTGACCTATTTTTCCACATGGCCGGACTAGACTTAGGATGGATTCCTAATTCAACCGGTTGAATAGGTTAATCCGGTTTTAGTCTAATGAAAAAGTGAGCAACTGAGCACACTCGTTTGTCATAATAACTTGTACCATTATGAAAAACAAAATTACAAGTTGGAGGGGGGGTGGGGGGGGGGGGTTAGTCTGGAGATGAAATGTGGAAGAAGAGGGATGGCTGAATTGAGTGAGTAGCCAGAGAACCTTATTCTTCATTCATCTCTTGGCATCTTTCTCTTTCTGCCGCGCCACTCAAACTTTATCACAAATACTCCTATATACCAAACATCTCCCTAAAAGAATCAAATCATTTTGATGGGAACAATGTGTAGCAAGGGTTGGGAAAAATATTAATTATTTATAATTATTATAAATTTTTATTTTAATTAAAAATTAAAATTTTGATTTTTGAGCATTCATTTTAATTTTTTAAAAGATTTTGAGCTCTATAATAATAATTAATCAATAATTTCATTAAAATGGAGTTCAAAATCTTTAGAAGATTAAGAAAAAATTATTAATTAAATTTATAAATAAAAAATTAAAAGTATTAAATTAAACATATTTTTAATTTAATTAAATATTATAAAATTTTAAGAATATAATTCATCATAATAGATGATTTAAGACCTTTGATTCGATCAAAAACACAGTTTGTTTAAGCTAAAGTTAAAAATCTTGTTACGTTACGCAATTCAGTCTTTTTTAGAGGGATTTGAAAATTAAGAAAACGGGCACCTTTGGCATTTTGTGGACAAAATTTAGAGATACATATACACACATGGCTTGAGATTATTGAAGAAAATTTAATATATTTTAATAAAATATATTTTATACATATAGCTTAATTTAAATATATTATTTAAGGAATTCAATTATATGTATCAAAATATATAAACTTATTTATTTACTTAAATCTTTTTTTATTATATTTAGATTAGAAGAGTTGTAACTTTTAATCGCCATCCGACGTTTCATCACATTTTTTATCTTGTAATTTGGCATTCACATCATCATTGAGAACAAAACCAGTAAATATGTAGTGATAAATATTTTTTTAAGAAAATGTAGCAATAAATATTACTAGTAAATATTTTTTGTTGTTTATTTTAATTGTTAAATTTTAACTCTATATAATTTAATTTTTAAAATATATTTTATTTAAAATAAAATAATTTTTATCATTTTTTATTCAATATAACTTGATCTCTATTATTTCTTAATTTTATAATTTTTTTGTTAAATATAAATAAATTTTATTAAATATAATCATATTTAATATATTTTTAAAAATTAAATATTAATATTTCTCTTATCAAAATTTAAATATTAATTTCTCATGTTATAATAAATTAAATCTTTCCATTAAACCAATTCCCATTAATCTAACTTTATAAATTACAATAATTAACTTGTATATAGTAAAATTTTAATAACTAAAGTCATAATTAACCAAAAAAGTTTAGAAGTAAAAGTTAAATTATTTATATGTTATATAGTACCTAATATCTTAATATTATTTATAATATGTATATAATATTTTAATATTATTTATGGTGTTATTTTACTAATAATTTTTTTAAAATTTAATAAAATTTTATATATAATTTTTTTAATTTGTTATAATTGTTAATATTTAAGAATAAAATTATATCTAAAATTATATTAAATTAAAAATATTATGAATAAAATTATATTAAATTAAAAAGATAATAGATAAAATTATATTATAAATAATATTAGAATACTATATATATAAATAAAATTATAATATTTAGTGTTATATAACTCTTATTTATTTGTAAAGAATAAAAAAGATTTAAAAATAAATAATAATGATAATGATAATATGGGCAAAAAAAAAAAAAAAAGCACGGTCAAGTCAATTACGCAACGAAACAAGGCGGAATCCAGGTTAGCGGGAAGAAGCAAAAAGAAGAAATAGCAGACAGGAAATTAGGCAAAGCTGTCTTCGCTCGCGTCGGCGCGTCCGGACTCTTCATTCACCTTCAGAACAAATTTTCCATTAAAAAAAATAATTATACGAAGAAATATGTTTCTCAAATCCCACTATTTATTTTTTTAGATTGTTTTGATTGATTTGCTCCAGACCCTTCCTTATCTTTCTTCTCCTCAAAGCCCAACTTCCTGCGCCTTCGTCACCCTTTTCCTTCGTTTGAATCTATTAGGTCTGATCTCTATCTTTCTATTCTTTTAGTTATTTTTCAGATCGGAAACTAGTTTTATTTCGTACGAATGGTCTTTGAATGTGTATTTTTCATCCTTTTTTTTTAATGTCGGTTTCGTTTTCGAGCGATTATAATTTAAATTGATGATTTTTGGAGATTTGGGGTGGAATTGTCTGTTTCTCGTGGATTAGTTTCGTCATTTCGAAGCATTGAGGATTGATATTGACTTGATTGTTGATCAGTTATTCTGATAGGGTGGTTATCATGTGGGGAATCCTCAGGAGGAAAGTAGCAACTGGTGGCTCCTCTGCCACGGTAAATTCCTTAATTTAGTGTGTTATTCTTCTAATGTATGTTAATTTCATTCCTGTAATTATTGTTATTTTTTTTTTGTGTGTGTGGGAGAGTTCAGGTTTTGAAGCAGGCGGTGCAGGGGACTCGAGCCCCAAATTCACGGCGTTATGCCACCAGAGCAAAAGAGGTAGCTATGCATGCATTAAATGAAATCATCATAAACTACCAAGCTTACTCTGGTTTTCTTGCTGTTTAATGTGGGGTCCTTGCTATCATGTCTTAGTTGGGGGTAACCAATTGCCCTTATTTTTCTGATTATCTGCTCCTATGTGATGCGTATATCTTGAGTTCTGTTTCAAATAGTCCAATTGCCCTTAAATTCAGTCATTCTGTTTCAAATATGACATGTTTTGTAAAATCTTATGTTACAACACTAAAATGCTCTTTGAACTCTAGAAGTATATCAAAGTTACTTACCTCCTACCTAACAAATAGTTAACAATCGGTAGTATTAAAGGAAAAAATTTAAAATCTTAACTACCTAACTATTTTTCTTGGTTCGTTTGTTTTATTTAAAAATGTCTTATATTTGAAATAAAAGGAGTAGAATCTTTAATGCACTATGCTCTGGTTTTTTATTTGCCTGCTGACCGTATATATCATTATTTTGCATCAATCATAAGATCTATCAAAAACTAGTTGGGGCTTAGACAAATGATACTGATGTACTATGGCTATGACCTCTGGTTAATTAGCTTGCTTTCTGATGTTCATAAATGTTGAATTTCATGGCAGTCTCTACTTCTTGGAAAAGGATCGAATACCATGAGCAGTATTGGGCACCAAGACTGTCTGGGTATATTTACACTTTTCTGTTAAGATAATTTTTTATTTTGGTATGCTACTTTTCTCCAAGTCTATTATTTCATATGACTAATTCATATGAGCAGTATTGGGCACCAAGACTGTCTGGGTATATTTACACTTTTCTGTTAAGATAATTTTTTATTTTGGTATGCTACTTTTCTCCAAGTCTATTATTTCATATGACTAATTCAAAGCTTAAATTTGATGACAGGGTGTTTAGATAATACCAAATCTATCAGGTCTGTGGCATCTTCCTACTATGATCAATTCCTACTGTTGAAGCATATTAACGAGATACTTTTTATATTTTTCGTACAGGGGATTGGTACAATTCCGAGCAGCTTCTCCTATGTCTATGTGGAATAGATTTTATTCTTCTGAAAGTGGTATGTTATTAATATCTTCCGAAAATGAACATCATACAATTAAAGAAGGTTATTATACTATTGTCATGATTGTTCTGCAGGAGATCTTACTGATGCTGTTGTGCCCTTTATGGGGGAATCCATTACCGATGGGACCCTTGCAAACTTTTTAAAGAGTATGTTGTTTTACTGGCTTCTTTCAAAACTAATGTAAAAAAGTTGAAAATAATTGGTTCTGTGCTTTTGCTCTCAACTTCTTTGTGCTTGTGGTTTCATATGTGAGCAGAACCTGGTGATCGTGTAGAAGTTGATGAACCAATTGCTCAAATTGAAACTGACAAGGTAGTCTAGAGAATGACTTCTTAGTCATCATGAAACGGTGCTTTACCATTTATGATTATTGAATGTTTCTTAACTACATTTCATATACTACAAGCAGGTGACCATTGATGTGAACAGTCCTGAGGCTGGCATAATACAGAAGGTACCAATTCCTATGAATTAATAATGTACTCCAGCATTTTGAAGCTTTTAATACATTATCGCTTGTAGCAAAGAAAAGTAATAAAGAAAATAACCATTGTAGCTCATGAGTAAGGGCAGGGTTCTGACTTTCATGCTGTTTTCTTGAACTTATGTGTAGCTTGTCGCAAAAGAAGGTGATGTTGTTAAGCCAGGTGACAAGGTAGCTGTAATTTCAAAATCTGGTGAAGATGTGGCACACGTTGCTCCCTCTGAAAAAGAGCCCACCAAAGAAACTCCTAAGCCATCTCAAGAAGAAAAGCCAAAGCCAAAGGCGGCAGAGGAAAGTCCAAACACCCCACCTCCTCCTAAGGAAAAGCCTCAAGCTCCATCTGTGACAAAACAGCCCTCTCAGTCCCCAGTGAAAGAGCCTCAACTTCCGCCCAAGGAGAGGGAAAGAAGAGTAAGTTTTTATCTTCTTACCTTTGATTTCCTTTTAAAATTATTTATTTAGTATCTTACAAATACCTCCACCGTTTTTATGCAAATTATTTTTCAGGTTCCTATGACAAGACTTAGGAAACGTGTGGCAACACGTTTGAAAGATGCACAGAATACTTTTGCCATGTTGACAACATTTAATGAAGTTGATATGTAAGTTTTTTGTCCATAGTTTAGATCATTAATATCAGACACTTAGCTGCTTGTATCCTCTGCTGGAACTTCCACTGTGAATGTGCTAAGATTTTATATATATTGTTGTTTGCAGCCAAATTTAAACTTGATTTGATAATTTGGTGATTTCTTAATGCTATGTGTTTCAGGACTAACTTAATGAAGCTCCGAGCTGATTACAAGGATGCTTTTGTTGATAAACATGGTGTGAAGTTAGGACTCATGTCTGGATTTGTTAAGGTAGTAGCTGTGCCATGTGATATACAATTAGTTTTACTGTGTCTTGATCCTCCTTGATTAATGATAATATCTTGTTATTTTAGGCTGCAGTAAGTGCACTCCAGCATCAGCCAATTGTCAATGGCGTCATTGATGGAGATGACATCATTTACAGAGATTATATTGACATTAGTATTGCAGTTGGCACATCAAAGGTATGCATTTTAAAAGTATTTGTAGTTATTACTTAAATGAAGTTTAGATTTACATGGCGTGAGTCTTGGTTCAGGGTTTAATGTGTGGGATCTGTTATAGCTAATATGGCTCTGCTATCACTTTGGAAGACAGAAGTCGAGAGTTTCCAATTGCACTTGGCACATTCTGTAGTGTGAGATTGGCAAATGAGCTATTTTTCAATATCAAGATAACTGTTAACTCGAGGAAAACTAGTAAAAGATTTTCTTATCATGATTTTATATTTCAAGAAGAGTTGATCAGTGAACTTTTAGTGTTATAGGAGCCAAACCTTGCTTCTTTAACATCACATTTTGTTGGCTAGACATTTCTTTTTCTATCAGTGCCTGTCATGTGATCTTGTGTATCTAAATGTGGTTAATTTTCATTGAACTTTGTTTTCAAGGGTCTTGTTGTTCCGGTTTTACGCAATGCTGAACAAATGAATTTCGCTGAGATTGAGAAAGAAATCAACAACCTTGCAAAAAAGGCAAATGATGGTACTATATCAATAGATGAAATGGCTGGGGGTACGTTCACCATATCAAATGGTGGCGTTTACGGAAGCCTTATAAGTACCCCAATCATCAATCCCCCTCAGGTTTGTGTTTTGATTCATTCCACCTTGTCATTTAAGTCTTAGGACGTTCTGTTTCAATGATTATGAATAGTGATATTCTCATAATTGTTTGTCTATGATTCTTTATCAAGAAAAAGACGTGTTTTTCATGCATTATCCTAAACTGTGGCAGTCAGCAATCCTGGGCATGCACTCGATAGTGAATCGGCCAATGGTAGTTGGCGGTCAAGTTGTCGCGAGGCCAATGATGTACGTTGCTTTAACATACGATCATCGGCTAATCGACGGGAGAGAGGCGGTTTATTTCTTGCGTCGTATCAAGGATGTTGTGGAGGATCCCCGCAGGCTGCTTCTTGATGTATGATGAAGCTGTCTGAAGCAAGTTTTCATGTATACTCATCTCTATGGATATTTATACAGATCTCTTTGGCCGGTGACCTGCCATCATTGACCTGGCGCGACGGAGGCTTGAAATTTGATGTGTTTTGGTTCATTTGAAGGTTCTTTATCTCCAAGGTCATGCTCGCCAATCTCCTGGTTTTTATCTTATTTGCACTGATGCTCATTTACAATTTTCCGTCGTTTTGCGAAGAGGACGCTAAGAAAGTGATTTTGTTGAAATAAGGTGAATTTTCAATTGGACAAGAGAATTTCAATTGTGTGCCATTTAGATATGCAGAATTTCAATTAGGAAGAAGTGATGATTTTCACCTGCTTTTGTAATAAAGCTTAAAATATACAAAATTTTCTTTGAACCTGGTTCTCACTTTCTGTTTAAAATTTTGGTAGGAATTTATATGATTGTTTTTTTTATAATTTTGTAAACACTTTTAATCAAAATGTTCTTTACTTTTCAAGGTTCGAATCAAGAATTGTAACGAGTGTCATTTTCGTTGTATCAAAAAGACATTTGATTGTTATAGATAGGGCGGTTAGATTCAGTAGAAATAGTCCATCTTTTATAATATAATAAATTAAAGTTAAAATTTTAGTTAAAAGAGATGTTTGTATTTAGTATTTATTATTGCGTGACAAATTTTATATATTTAAAATTTTTAATATTCTTCTAGTCATAAATAGAGGGCTTAATAAATGAGTTGATATTAAGTTTAAATATAAGATTTATTTTTTAAATCTAATAATTTTTTTTAAAATTATGCTTAATAATAATTTTTTAATAATAAATAAGTAAGAAAATGGGGAAGTGAGGTAGAAAATATAATTATAATATTTTAAAAAATATTATAACAATTAATTTAATTAATTTTTAATTTAATTTAATTAATTAAATATATTATATATTTAGTTTTAGAGGAGTATATTTTATTTACAAATAAAAATAATTAAGATGTCGAATAGCACCAATCATCAATTATATACTTTTTTAAATTTTATTTTCGTATAAACCCATCAGTAAGGAAGGAAGGCTGGCTTTAAGAAAAATTTGATATGAGAATTTGTAATTGAAACATTTTCATCATAAATCTTAAAATTTCGAGATGTAAAATTTACAAATTCATTAAAGAGTTGTAACCCCTTCGTTTGTGATGAAATTATCAATTTCTGGGACAAATTTTTCAGTCACTAATTGCTGTTTTGTTGTAGAGATTTGGAAATATTTCAAGTATTCAATGTTGATTCGGCATATCAGTTAATAATGCATAATACGGTATCGATTTTTATATATCTCCATTAATTAAAAAAAGAAAAGTAAAGTAAAGAAATATCTCTTTTGAAAATATTTGCAAATTTTATAATGTCTCAAGATTTGAAGAATAATTAGTTCAATGAACACTAATATTATTGGGATAACCTATACCTAAATATATAGGCATTTGTGACTGTATTCCACTTTTGAGATTATTATAATAAACGTTTGTGGTTTGTTGACCTACATCTGGAAGATAATAATTTTACAAAATTATAATATAATTGGCAGATTAGTGGGAGTGGTTGAGTTGTATTGAACATTGAACAAATACACACACACACACACACACTATATATATATATATATATGGGGATTCCATAATAAGAAATATCATTTTAGGAGATTTTTGACTTCCAACAATTGACCTGTTCTTTAAAAAAGGGCACTGTCTTTGTCTCGTAGAAGTTTTATTACTATTTTACTGTCTACTAAGGATGGCCTTAATAATAATAATAATACCCATTAACAAAGGCTTATAATTAATTTCAACAATATCTAATTAGATATTTATTGTAACTAATTATATTCTTCATTTTCAAAAGAAGTTTATGGAAACTTCAAGACTCAAACTATCCGTGGTACATATTTTCTACTTTTAAGAAAATTTCTGTGCAAATTCTAAACATAAAAGGGAAGTTTGTGTGTTTCTTTAACATAACTACATGAATAATTATTATTATTATTATATGATTTACTCATGTATTAATTATTAAAAATATAATGATTGACTTTGATGATGCGTTTACTTTCAACACTAATCAACTCATCATCAATAGAAAATTGCAAAGATATATGGAAGTAAACCCACTAAAGCATATGCTTCAAACTAAGTGAAGGGTTTAACGAGGAAATGCTCCCTTTAACCAGGAAATGCAATGTGATTTGCTAAGAGCATAAAAGATATGATAGTATATAATGAAAAGAACTAAAAATATATAATGCAGTGCTTCCATCAAGGATCAAATAAAACCAGTAAGCCAAGCTGTATCGAACTTTAGGAGAAAGAAGAGGGAGAAGGATATTTTCTTCTACTTAATCTGCGACGTGTGCACTTCAAGTGTCTTAGCCTCCACCAAACCAAACAATATTTAACAAACTCAACAATTAATACAACTAATAAGTATCTAAGTAGTGGCCAAAACACTACACTTTTGTCTCTCTTTATGTCATTTCTCACATGCATGGCTTCCAAGTGGGTGTTTTCGAATATAATCATTTTGCCTTTTATAATTATTGGTTGATCGATATATATGGCTTACAAGGAATAAATTAAAAGTATATCATGACATTTTCTAAAAATATAATTAAACATATAATTTTAGGCATCTAAATGATCTAAAAATGTAATTTTTCCCAATTATTTACAATTATTTCATGTTTTTCTCGCACCTCAAGTTCGATCGATATTCCTGTAATTTTCTTTATTATATGTTCGCTAATGAACATGATAAGTTTAATATCGACTTATCGATTTATTTTGGATTAGTGGGAACATATTAATTAAAGAATAAAAATGAAGTGAACATCACATGTATCATTTCCTTTATACTATTCACAAAAGTATAGATTATACATGCTCTCGAATTCCTTTGCAAGTTTCGAGGTGATAGAGTCATCACCTACTCCACTACTTGTAATTATACCATGCTTTCTAGATCTATAGGTAGATTTTATTAATATATATGCAACATTACTAATTAAAATGATTTGGGATTTGATTACACGTCAGAAGCATAATTGATTTGGCTTACAATTCTTTAATATTTTCTGTCGGCTATGGTTGACCAAAGGGGACTCTAATTCAACATTTATCGACTTAGATGTGTTCCACATATAATCTTTTGCCCATAATGCTTCCCTTTCAAATGGAATAACATAATATTGTGGAAACATTATTTTAAAGGACATGGGTCTCTATATATAGGGCCAAGCACAGGGTCATGAATCATTACAAACACGAAGTTCGAGTTTCATATAGAGAGAAAGATGGGTGCTAGTACTACTACTACTAAGCTTATGTTCGTGGCTTTGCTTTGGTGGAGCACGTCTTGTGCTTTGAGTGGCATTGTTCAAGGGAAGGACGAGGATAATGGCTTTGTTGATCCAAACCGTTGGAGGTTTGGTGGTGATGAGAACGATGGTGATTATTGTTATAGAAGTTGGAGGGGTTGTGGGAGTTTCTTTGGAAGAGGTGTGAGAGATAATAATGTAGCTGGAAGAGGTGGTGGAGGAGGAGGAGGAGAGGGTGGCGGCGGCGATGGAATTGGCGGGGGATCAGGACGTGGTGAGGGATATGGTGCAGGTGGTGGCAACAATGGAGGTGGAGGTGGTGGTGGAGGAGGAGGAGGAGGAGAGGCAGGAAGAGGTGGGTCTGGCCATGGAGAGGGATTTGGAGCTGGAGTTGGAGTAGGTGAAATGGGAGTTGGTGGTGGTGGAGGAGGTGGAGAAGGTGGTGGAAGTGGTATTGCAGGTGGGTCGGGTCATGGTAGTGGATTTGGAGCAGGTGCTGGTGTTGGTGCTGGGGAAGCTGGTGCTGCAGGTGGTGGAGGGGGAGGGGGAGGGGGAGGAAGCAACATTGGAAGTTCTGGAGGCTCAGGCCATGGCAGTGGTTTTGGTGCAGGTGCTGGAATGGGGAATAAAGGAGGAGAAGGAGGAGGTGGTGGTGGAGGTAGTGGTGGAGGTAAAGGCAATGATGGTGAAGGATATGGTGAAGGCAAGGGATTCGGTGCAGGTTTTGGCATGGGCAACAATGGAGGGGGAGGAGGTGGCGGCGGAGGTGGAGGAGGAGGGGGGAGTGGAAATGGTTCTAGTGGAGGGGAAGGTCATGGAAGTGGTTTTGGAGGCGGTGGGGGTATGGGGGGCGTGGGAGGAGGAGGTGGAGGCGGTGGTGGTGGAGGTAGCAATGGTGGAGGGTATGGTCATGGTAGTGGCTATGGTGCCGGTATTGGGATGGGTGGGATGGAAGGAGGAGGTGGCAGCGGCAGTGGAGGAGGAGGTGGCAGCGGCAGTGGAGGTGGAGGAGGAGGGAGTGGAAATGGAGAAGGATATGGTAGAGGGGAAGGAATTGGCTTTGGAGTTGGGGGAGGAAATGGAGAAGGGAGGGGCGGGAATATGAATAACAACGGAAATGGAATGGGAATTGGATTCGGCATGGGAATGGGAATGGGATTTGGAATTGGAATGGGAACAACAAACGGAGGAGTTGGAAATACTGCCATCAACATCAATTCTCACAAGCCCTAATTCCTATCTCCCTCCTTCCAAATTCAAAGTCTATTAATTTTGTTTGACCTTGAGACCATTCTACATGTTTTTCGTGGAGATGCATCATATTTCATGATCCTCATGCAAAATAAAACCATTTCTTTTTCCTTTCAGATGATTTATTATTCTCTCCACTCTCCAACACATGTAAGATATTAGTTTTTCTTCATTCTTGGTTCCATGAGCTAGCTTTGTAATATTATAAATATTGTATTTTAAATATTTGGAGCCTATCAATTTGTTAAAAACTCTCAATATCAAATGAATAACAATTGGCAACGGATGCATGTCAATTGTCAACCATAGGTTCTAAATAAATTAGAAACTTTGTCAACTTTTGCTTTATCATATTAAAAGGAATTAAAATAGAAAAAAAAAAGGAAATATCGTTTGCAACTATATGTGTGTGATTAGACAACCCAATTTTATATTCCTTTTAATCACGTGAAACAACATATTTTAATGCTCATTCTAGCTGACAAAATAAATATTTTAAGATAATATCAAATTTATATATATATAGAGAGAGAGAGAGAGAGTGAGAGAGTTATACCATACGTACATTTTAATCTCGCCCTGTCATTCTTAAATCTTGATTTCTCATCCGAGTGCGAGTGTCTAGTGTTAATTAGTTATTCTAATAAAAAAAAGAATAAAATCTTGAAAGGGATTACCATAATAAGAAGTATCTTGAAAAAAAGGGCAATTTATTTGTCTCTTAGAAGTTGTCTTACTATTTTCTATTAAATTAAAGATTGGCCTTAATAATAATATTACATATATTTCTTAATATAAGATCTAATTAATTTTTTTAGTAGATAATATAGTTAAATAACTCAGTTAATTATAATTATATAAGAGTTAATTGACTAATTTGGTTAGATTAAGGAGTATATAATATAAATTTGTCACTATATTTTGTTATAATTAATTGATTTATTTAGCTTCTATAATTTATCCAAAAATAAACAATTAGCTATAATTATATTTCTTCTAATTCTAATTATAAGAGTTAATTAACTTTTTTTAGTATATATGATATGTGACAAACTTTAATTAAACGTTGCAAAGTCATTAATCCTCTCACTAACAATAGAAAAGTTAATTTCATCAAAATCTAATGAGATATTTCTCGTAGCCTACTCTTAACTAACCCTACTAATCAACTCAATTCAATAGAAAATTGCAAAGATATATGTGGAAGTAAACCCACTAAAGCATATATGCTTCAAACTAAGTGAAGGGTTTAATTAAACCTTAACTATTATATAGATTATTAATATATATATATATATATATTTAGCTGCAGGTAAATATATATTATGCTCCCTTTAACAAGGAAATACAATGTGATTTACTATAAGAGCATAAAAGATATGATGTGATAAATGAAAATAACTAAAAATATAATGTGGTGCTTAGTTTGAAATCAAAGATCCAATAAAACAAGCATGCCAAGCTGTATCGAACCTTTTTATATATAAGTGAATGATGAAACTTTAGATAAATTAGATAAATTGGATACTAGTCTCCCATCAAAGTTATGGCTCAGAGAGCACTTATAGGAGACTTATGAGATCGTGTATTAAAGAAACTCTTATAATGATAGTAGGAATTGAACTCACATCTTTGTGGGATACGAGTATATTTCTTCCATCTGTACCAACTCTTATTAGCTATTTGGTTCTACTTTAATTTGCTAAGCATACACTTAGTGTCTTAGCCTCCACCAAACCAAACAATTTAACAAACTCAACAATTAATATATATATCTACATGGTCAAAACACTATATATACTTTTGTCTCTCTTTATACGTTATTTCGTACATGGCTCCAAGTGGGCGTTTTCAAATTTAATCATTTTTCCTTTGATAAATATTGGCCAACATAGCACATACAAGTAAAAAAAGTGTGTGTGTATGCTCTTCTCTTAAAAAAATTAAGTTAATATAATATTTTTCCCCTTAAATTTATATTCATTTTAGTTTTAGTCCCTCAAATTTTAAATCATGGATTTTGGTACTTCAAGTGATAAAAATGTCTAGGTTTTTATTAAATTATAGGAATTAATATTTTAGACAAAAAAAATTGAGAGATTAAATATTATATTAACCAAAATATTAAATATATAATTTTAGCAGTCTAAATGATTTAAAAATATCATTTTTTTTCTCCATTATTTACAAATATTTCTGTATTATATCTTCCCTAATGACCATAATAAGTTTAATACCACTCATCAATTTATTTTGGATGAGTGGGAACATATTAATTGAAGAATAAAACTGAAATGAATATCACATGTATCATTTCCTTTATACAATATACAAAAGTATAAACTATACACAATTTCTTGGCATATTTCGAGATGATAGAGTCATCGCCTCCTCCACTATTTGTAATTATACCATGTTTTCTAGGTCTATCGCTAGATTTTATATTAATACACACACAAGCACGCAGGCACGTAACATTACAAATTCAAATGATCTGGGATTTGATTACACGTCAGGAGCATAATCGATTTGGCTTACAATTCTTTAATATTTTCAGTCGGCTTATGGTTGACCAAAGGGGACTCTAATTCAACATTTAGTGACTTAGATGTTTTCCACGTATAATCTTTTGCCCATAACGCTTCCCTTTCAAATGGAGTAATATAATATTATGGTGACATTATTTTAATGGACATGGGTCTCTCTCTCGATATATATGGCCAAGCAGAGAGGTCAATACTCATTACAAACACAAAGTTAATTCAACTTTCATACAGAGGGAAAGATGGGTGGTACTACTACTACTACTACTAAGCTTACTTTCGTGGATTTGCTTTGGTGGAGTACGTTTTGTGCTTTGAGCGGTATTAATGTTCAAGGGAAGGACATGGATATTCGTGATAGTGTCTTTGTTGATCCACGCCGATGGAGGTTTGGTGGTGATGACAATAACAGTGATTATTGTTATAGAAGTTGGAGGGGGTGTGGGAGCTTCTTTGGAAGAGGTGTGAGAGATAATGCATGTGGTTGAGGTGGTGGAGGAGGAGAGGGTGGCAGCAGCAACAATGGAGGTGGGGGTTCTGGGCGTGGGGAGGGATATGGTGTAGGTGGAGGTGGCAATGGAGGCGGTGGTGGTGGTGGAGGGGGAGGAGGCGATGCAGGAAGTGGTGGGTCAGGTCATGGAGAGGGATTTGGAGGTAGAGTTGGAGTACGTGAAAGTGGAGGTGGTGGTGATGGAGGAGGAGGAGGAGGAGGAGGAGGAAGCAACATTGGAAGTGTTGGAGGCTCAGGTCATGGCAGTGGTTTTGGTGCAGGAGCTGGCAAGCGAAATGGAGGAGGCGGTGGAAGAGGTAAAGGCAATGCTGAAGGATATGGTGAAGGTAGGAGATTTGGTGTAGGTTTTGGCATAAGCAACAATGGAGGAGGAGGCGGTGGAGGTGGAGGTGGGGGAGACAAAAGTGAGGGGGCTCTGGTGGAGGGGAAGGTAACGGAAGTGGTTTTGAAGCAGGCGGGGGTATAGGGGGCATGGGGGGAGGAGGCGGAGGTGGCAGTAGTGGTGAAGGAAACAATGGTGCAGGGTATGGTTATGGTAGTGGTTTTGGTGCTGGTGTGGGGATGGGAGGGATGGGAGGAAGAGGAGGCGGCCGCGGTGGAGGTGGACAAGGATATGGTAGAGGGGAAGGAAGTGAGTATGGAGTTGGGGGAGGAAATGGAGGAGGAAGAGGAGGGAATATTAGTACGAATAACAATGAAAATGGAATCGGAATGGGAACAACGAAAGGAGGAGTTGGAAATACTGCCATCAACATCAATTCTCATAAACACTAGTTCTTATATATTTCCCTCCTTCCATAACATATATTATTAATTTATTTTGATCTTGAGAATAATATTTCTCATGCAAAATAAATTACCATTTCTTTTTTTCCCCTCTGAATTCAGCTGATTTCATTCTCTCACTCAATTAATATTTTAAGATAATATTAAAAATCCTTACAAATATAAAAGAAATACCCCCATATAAGTTACTTTACCATCAAATTTTTAGAATAAAAACAAATATTTTTGTTAAATCTTAGTTCCTCCTCTAAATGTGAATTTTGTACCATCTGTGAGTTTTAATTCTCACTGTAACTGACAAAATTGATATTTTAAGATAATACTTTATTAATTTTCTTAACGAATATAAAAGAAACATTCACAAATACATGTTACTTTACTATCAAACTTTCATCTAGTAAAAAAAACTATCAAACTTTCTGAATATTTTTTTTTTGTTAAATACATATATTATATAAAGCAAGATATAGTAAATTGCACTGTTTATATTAATCAAACTTTTATAAAAAAAAATCTTCACATGATTTTTATATAAATTACATAAATATTCTTTGTTTTGAAAATATCCAAAAAGCTTCAAAATAAAATGTATTCTTCCCTTTAGTCTTTTTTTTTTATTATTACAAAAATGCTTTCCATTAACTAAACATGTTTTTCGAACTAAAAAGCAGCATAAATCCAAAAACTAAAAAAAACGCTCTGTATTTGCAAATGGGTAATTAAACAGTAAGACCGAATAAATGGAGGCCCATTATTTCTTGGGCCTATTAAGCCCATACAAACTGAAACAAATTTTTGAAGACAAGCTGTACCAAAAAACCCAAAAAGATCCATTCAACGCTGGCGGCTTGCCTTTTTTTTTCTTGGGTATAAAAGAAGGCGTGCAGCCTGTTTACATAAAAACTTAAAATAGAATCTTAGTAAATAATAAGTTTATATATTACAAAAACTTAAATTTAATTATTGTTATTTTTGTAAAAATTCTTTTAATAGAAGATCTCTTAAGTTCTATATAAATATTTTCTAAATTATAGAGTTATATTTTAATTTTAATAAAAAATTAGTGTTAAATTTAACTAAAGTTGTTCTTTATAAAAAAATTAAATTAATAATATTCGGAGATGAGACTGACAAATATCCAAAGACGAACAAGGATGAATGCATAATACCTTCTTTTGCTAAAAGTATTAGTAACTCTAATATTAACGCTTGTGGCTTCTTTTTTTATAATTTTTTTTAAAAGGGTTCATAATATAAAAATATGATAAAATATCTCTTCTTTCTATGTGATATCATTATTGAGTAGGGTAAGATATCTATTATTTTTAAATATAAATCTAAATACTTAAGATTTAGGATATCGTTATAACTAGAACTACAATAAAATAATATTTCTTAAATATTAAATATATTTTAAATAATTATATATTTTATTCTTTTAAGAGTTTAACATAATAGGTTAATGCTTAGGGCTTGTTAATATTATACTTTATATATATTGATGTAAATAATATTGACCCAATGTACTGAAAACATAAATGAAATGACTGTTTAATATGAGGGGTTTTCTGCTTGTTCTGCTTATGAATTAATATTTAAATTTTTAACAGAATAAATACTCTTATTTAATTTCCAATAATGCTTTAAATAAAGTTTCCTTCAATAAGAATATGCTTATGCATATAGAAAAAACAAAAGAAAACATCAATGGACCTGTTGAGGCAATAATTTATAGTTTGGGGTAAGGGTGTGCATAGATATGTTTGGGCAGGGTAATCACCTGTCCAAAAAATATATGAGCTGTATTTTGTAGTCTGATGCCCGACCCTACACGGTAAAAACGCTAATAATTTTGGGCTGAACATGAACGGGTTGGGCATGCTTAAGTTGTGATGTCATGCTCATGTTATGAAAAAAATCTGCAATTATGAACTTCTAAAATAATACCATATTCATGTGTCTTCAAGAGTTAAATAATATCTATAATCCTTTAAGAATAAGAGAACAAATATAATAATTAAAATCTTAAGATCTATTGCATATAAAAAATAAGCGTTGAAATCTATGTAATTTGTAATTATAACTTTACATCAATCTCCCCAATATTGACAAAGATAAAGCATCTAAAAAAATAAAATAAATAATTATAATTTGTAATGTAATCATATGATAATTAACAAAGTTAAAAAAAGAAGAAAAAATTAGTATAGTTATAAATATTAAAAGATACAACTTACCTACTTATATTTCTAAAATTACCTTATAGTCACCAGTAACTATCATATTCTCCTTTCTAAGATAGAGAAAAAATAAAAAAAATAAAAGAAGGTGTGCTTATGGGTAGGATAGGGCAGGGTAGCCCCTATACCCGGTGCCCAGCCCAAAAAATATATGGGTTATATTTTACAACTCGATGCCCAGCCCAATCCTATATTTATCGGGCTGAGTAGGACATTTTTATTGCGGGTTGGGTAGGACATATCGGGCTACGAGCTTTATGCACAGCCCTAATTCGAGGGTTTAATTCAGGATCAACTTGAGATAAAATCAGTTATTTACAATAATATAATTTAATTAAAATATATAAATATTTATATATAATTTAACAAAAGTAATATTAAAATAAAAATACATCAATTTAATCTGTAAAAAATTCTTGACCAGAGATAATAAAAAATTTAAGGCATAAAATTACCAACAACCAATTCACTAAATATGTATTTGATTCAACTAATAGGAGAAGAGACGATAGATTTTAATAGGAAGAGAGAATTAAAATAAAAATATTTTAATATTATTTTATTTAAATTTATAAAAAGAGAAGAGAGAATTTTTTTTAATATTATATTGTTTAATTTAAGAAAAAAATAGAGAAATATTTTTCTATATAAATAATTATGAGATGCAGAAGAATTATTTTAGAGATATTAAAAAATATTATAAATATAATTATTAATATAAAATAATTTTTTTTTAAATCCTCAGAGAAAAAATCTTTAAAAAATTTGTGATGCAAGAAAGTTAACAAAATTTCTCAATTTTTCCTTCCCTCCCTTCCAAATCCCTCTTACGAAACACACCTTAAAGCTGACCAGCTAGACATATAGACAATCTCACACCGAACTTCTCCGCCATAATTCCAAATGTAAATTCTAAATTTGGTTTTGTTTCAGTAAACTCGGACAATAATTACAACATTAGCGTAAAATTATAAGAATACTGTCAAATCCCCATCATCGTAACCGTTGGATACTGATATACACAAAAGGCAGAGTTGGATGGATGAACGGTTGATTAGCAAACAAATAGAGAAGGCTATGGACAACCTCGTCTGGGAGTGCTTCTACCACTCACTCCCGATGGGGTATTCTCTCTTCTCTCACCTCATAGCCACCCACCAACCCCTTCAATCAAGTTCCCTTTTGTTTTTTTATTCTTTTAAATATTTTCTCTCTCTCTCTTTGTTCTTTTCTTCAACAGATAAGTGACGCTCTAACGCCTAACACTTCTACAAAGAGAGTCTATCTCTCTCTATGACCATCCTCTGTTAAGCGGATCCCTGGAAGGCTCTAAGATTTGCCTCATTCTAAAGAATTGCAGATATATCAGAAACCCAACCTGGTCAGTGGCGTATTCTTCCCTCTTTTGTTCTCTTTTGCTTTGTGGATCGTATTTTATTCTCATCTGCTTACACTGATATGGGTGTTTGTTTTCTTTTTACGTGATCAATCTGGGAATTGCCATTTAGATCTATGAAGTTGATATAGATTAGAGTTTTCCCAGATTCTTGAGTCTGGGTGGTGGGGGAGAACCTTTTTTATTCTATGATTCTCCATTAAATTATTTTACAATGTTTGAAAGCGTGAAATTTTACCACTATTGAAACACAGCAACTTTAGGAACCCGGGCCTTTTGTTTTCCAAGTCAGAAATGTCACTTGTTTCTGTCAACCACATTTGGATCATTTGTGTGAATCATGACAATGTTAAAATGCAGTTCAGATTCTCTAGTCTGATAGAGACTAGAGAGAATGTGTAAAGAGGTAAATTGAGTTTCACATATGGTCATGCTATTCTGTATCACTCTTCAAATGCACAACAAGTACATGATATCTTGCAGAGGATCCCATTTGCCTGGTAGATTGTTTTTTAATTATTTTGAACTGAGCCTGATGGATTGTTTGAGTTTTCACTTTTAACTGTAAATGCTGGCCCTTTTTGGTGGGGAGAATATTGAAATACCTTTGTTTTTAAAAATATACTTTCCTAAGAAATGAGAGGATTTCATAACATGACTTCCTTTGGTACCTATCAAGCACTAGGCTAGTTCTGTTTGCTTATTAACATTTCGGCCTCTTCTTTATATTCCTCAGAAATCTTGGAAGATGAGGGGAAGCTTATGGCAACTTGGGCAATCAATCACCCGCCGTCTTGCCAGCGGTGATAAGAAGGCTGTGGCTCGCAGATATTTTGCCTCAGAAGGTGAGCTGAAAAAGACAGTTCTCTATGACTTCCATGTGGCTAATGGGGGAAAGATGGTGCCATTCGCTGGATGGAGCATGCCCATTCAGTACAAAGACTCAATCATGGACTCAACCCTGAACTGTAGGGAGAATGGGAGCCTATTTGATGTCTCCCATATGTGTGGGCTAAGTCTTAAAGGAAAGGATTCTGTCCCTTTCCTTGAAAAGCTTGTAGTTGCTGATGTCGCTGGGCTTGCCCCTGGAAGCGGAACATTGACTGTCTTTACGAATGAAAAGGGTGGGGCTATCGATGATTCAGTGATTACCAAGGTGACGGATGATCACATATACTTGGTTGTGAATGCCGGGTGTAGGGATAAAGATCTGGCTCATATCGAGGCGCATATGAAAGCATTCAAGGCCAAAGGTGGCGATGTGTCATGGCACATCCATGATGAGAGATCCCTTCTTGCTCTGCAGGTCATTTCATACACTCTTATACTTTGTGTTTCTTTTAGTATGTAAATTTTCCAAGAACTTCAAAATCTGTTCTTGAGTTGTCAACACGCTAACTTATTTCTCTATTAGCAAAAACTATTGGCAAAAGCACAAGTAACTTCACCTCAGCCTTGTCTTCTCTCTATTTGCCACTGCTAAATATCTTATGCATGGGCCTTCTAGCATTGTTCTTTACTTTTCGGATATGCCTTTGTTCTATTCCTTTTTAAGAGATTCTCAGATGTCAAAATTTGTTCTTCAGTCTCTTGTTTCTGGTAACTTTCTTTGGTCAATCTGTTTCCGTTGCTTTCTGTTTCAACAGATTACATATAATTCATGAGATTGATTTCATCATTTGTCAAAGTGATTTAGTTCTCCTTTAAAATGACAAAAGTGAAATTGAGAGCTGTTTTGGTTTAGAAAAAATTCTTTCCTGTGACATCGGTAAAAGATTGTGTCTCTTGTGCAGGGTCCTCTTGCTGCTCCTGTTCTTCAACACCTGACAAAAGAAGATTTGAGCAAGTTGTACTTTGGCGAGTTCCGAATATTGGACATCAATGGCTCACGCTGTTTTCTTACTAGGACAGGGTATGTTTTTTTTGAAAAGGCACTTCCCTAAAATTAGTTATCTTCTCTGCAAACTAAGGAGCCTTTGTTGAAGCCTTGCTACCTAAATTCCAGCTTGTAGCACTTTGGCTGTATCAGTGTTTTGATCACTACTAAAAAGCACTTTTATGCTTTACGAGACAAAACTTCTCTCAAATATTTATCTTATACAACACAATCACTGATAATAAGCTAATCCAAACAAGCACTGACGATCAACTTGGAGTGGCTGTTTTTGTCCCAAAGAAGATCCATTCTTGCTTTTAGCTTCTAAGAACTTCTAATTTCTTTTCCCTGACATAAAAAGATCAATTCAATCACCGCAAAGCTATTTGTTGTCTATGTCTCATCTTTCTTCGCAAACTACACTAGTTTCCTTTACTGATAAAATGATGATATAATAAGCTTCTTTTTTCTGGGTGTTTCTGCACACAATGCATAATCTCTTTATTGTACTGATACTTTCAGGTATACTGGGGAAGATGGGTTTGAGATCTCAGTTCCTTCAGAGAATGCAGTGGATCTTGCAAAGGCAATCCTTGAGAAATCTGAAGGCAAGATAAGATTAACAGGACTGGGAGCTAGGGATAGTTTGAGGCTTGAAGCTGGACTCTGCTTATATGGCAATGACATGGAACAACACATCACACCCATAGAAGCAGGACTCACATGGGCCGTCGGAAAAAGGAGAAAAGCAGAAGGAGGGTTTCTCGGAGCCGATGTCATCCTCAAACAGATCCAAGACGGTCCTCCAATCCGGCGTGTAGGGTTCTTCTCTACCGGGCCGCCTCCTAGAAGCCACAGCGAGATCCAAGACGAACAGGGCAACAACATTGGAGAAGTGACCAGTGGAGGGTTCAGTCCTTGTTTGAAGAAGAATATAGCAATGGGGTATGTGAAATCTGGATTGCACAAAGCTGGGACCAAAATGAAGATTGTGATTAGAGGAAAAGCCAATGAAGGAGTCGTCACAAAAATGCCATTTGTACCAACAAAATACTACAAGCCTTCCTGATTCAGATGATTTTTCATTGATCTGCTTTGTGTTGTTTCTGCTTGAACTTGCTCTCTCTGATCTGATCAGACGATTTTAACCATAATCATTTGAAGAGTGTTATAACCAATTTAGTGCTCTTGTCCTAAGAGCATAAAAGTGTTAAGGCACAAATTTATTGCATATTATGGATATGGTGATTGAGATCAACGTTGTCATCTTCAAGTTTACTGATACAGAGGGCCAAGTCCTTAAATGCAAATGGTCAGGATCAGATATGTAGATGCTGGTATTCTGATTTCAGCTGTACTGAACTTAAGAAACGTCAATTTCTATAGGTCTCTTGTCAATTTAAAGTTTCGAACTGCCAAGGGATTGATTTTTGGGAGAATTGCACCAATTAGTTATAAAAAATTCTTTCAAATCATCAAATAACTAAATAGTATCAAAGATTTAAGGATTTTTGGGTAATATTTTTTAATTGTAAAATAATATAAGTATCCGTGCTATATTCCTTATGTGGGTGGTAGGGTTTAAGTTTCACTATAGTGAGGCCAATTGTGTCATTCTACAATTAAAAAAAAATATTACCCCTAATTCTTTTGGAACTATTTAATCATTTGATGATTTTAGTATATTTTTTTACAATTAATTGTTTTTTATGAGACTTTATTGCAATTCTCTCATATTTTTCCCTTTAATTTTATAATTAAAAAGTTGTAGAAAAAGGGAAAAAATTGTTAAAAATCCCAATTAGAAGAATTTATTGATCAAAGGTACTTAAATTTTTTAGTGAGTACAACTCTTATTTAACTATCTATAATGTCTTTCGTTTTGTCTCTTAAATAAGATGTATCATTCGTCTTCAATTATATGTAACATATTTTGAGTTATATACAACGACTTAGAAGGGAAGAGTTACTAAAATAATTTATCAAAAAGAAGATATATGTAAATGTCTTTCTTTTTGCCTCTAAATATAATTTGTATAACTCATTTTTAATTGTATAATTTTTTTTATTATTATTATTTTGAGAAATCTTCCTTGCACGACTTTTGATTTGTTTTTTTATAGAAAAAAAACATATGATTTGTAATCTTAAAAATATTTTTAGTTTATTTCATTTCTCTTGTGCAAGGAAAAAATTCCCAAAATAATTTGTTGTTTAATTTTTCTTTTCGCTGACTAAACTTATTTAGAAGAAATATTTTTCTTAAAAAAATATTCAACCCAACAGGTTATTGGTCAATCATCTAAGTTTTTAAAAAATTACGTGTAGTATGATTTGAGATTATTCTGACAAGTGAGTAGTAGGATGTTTGAGTGCCATGAATGCTTGTATCGTTATAGAAACAGAATAATTGACGGTAAGATTAAAGATAGCATAGGAGTTAGAATTCAGAAAAATAATGCCTGAATATGATACAAAGAACATAGTAGAAATATTAATGAAGCAGAAAGTCCTAATATTACAAATATATTATAAAAATAAGAAAGTGAAATAGTAGAAAGAATAACAAGACAATATTTAGAGATGAGAAAAATGGAAGGACAAGAGAGAATTCCTCATATATTTGTATATTCACTTGTCCAAATGTCTTCTACATAGCCACTATTTATAGGCCACAACCATTAAAGACTAAACATAAGGTTACAAAGGATTAAAGATGAATAAAATGCCATTAACCACAAGAAACTCCTCTCAAGTTATTTATTGAGGAGTTATAGTTTTATGGCATAAAGGCAAGAAGGAATCCTAAGAGGAATTCTAAAAGGTAGAATGGACATCCACATGTACAATAATGTTTGCAACACTCTCCCTTAGATGTCCATGATAGATATTGTACCTCATTAAAACCTTACTAGAAAAAACCCATTGAGAAAAAAACCTAGTGAAGGAAAAAGAGTACACAATATTTATTTAGGTTGCCTTATCAAAAACATTTTCAGGAAAACCCAGTGAAAAACAAAATTCTTAAAATGAAGAGTATATCAAGTACTTGTTTACTCCCCCTGATGACGTTGTCAATTTATGTCTTTGAATCTACACATTCCAATACCATACACTAACTTCTCAAATGGCTTAGTTGGTAGTGTCTTGGTAAACAAATCTGCAAGGTTGTCACATGATCGAATTTGCTGAACATCTATATTACCATTCTTCATAAGATCATGAGTGAAAAAGAATTTTGGAGAAATATGCTTTGTTCTGTCTCCTTTGATATATCATCCTTTCAATTGAGCTATGCATGTTGTATTATCTTCATATAATACTGTTGGAATCTCTTGTTCTGGAAGTAGACCACTCATTCTTTGGATATGTTGGATTACTAACATTAGCCAAACACATTCTCGACTTGCCTCATAAATTGCAATTATTTCTACATGATTCGATGAGGTAGCTGATAAAGTTTGCTTTATTGAACGCCAAGATATAGCTGTACTTCCACAAGTAAATAAATATCCTGTATGAGATCTATCTTTATATAGATCTGCTAAAAATCCTGTATCTGCATAACTAATCAATTGTGATCCGAATTCATTAGAATAAAATAATCCCATATCAATTGTCCCTCGAAGGTATCAAAATATATGTTTAATTCCATTCCAATGTCTTCTTGTTGGAGAAGAACTAAATCTTGCCAATAAACTCACAGCAAATGCAATATCAGATCGTGTCGAATTAGCAAGATATATTAGTGCCCCTATAGCACTAAGATATGGTACTTCTGGACCAAGGAGTTCTTCATTTTTCTCTTGAGGGCGAAAATGATCTTTTTCTTTAACTAGAGATCTCACAACCATTGGAGTAGTTAATGAATAAGCTTTATCCATATAAAATTGCTTTAATATTTTTTTCAATATAAGCTGATTGATGAAGAAAAACTCCATTTGTTAAGTGCTCGATTTATAAACCGAGACAAAACTTTGTTTTTCCAAGATCTTTCATTTCAAATTCTCTCTTTAAACAATCCATTGCTTTTTGAAGCTCTTCAGGAGTTCCAATTATATTCAAGTCATCCACATATACAGCAATTATAACAAATTCTGATATATTCCTTTTTATAAAAACTCATGGGCTAATTGAATCATTTTTATAGCCTGCTTTCAACAAATATTCACTTAGACGGTTATACCACATTCTTCCAGATTGTTTTAATCCGTATAAGGATTTATGCAAACGAATTGCATAATTTTCTCGAGGATTCTTACATATTTTAGGCAATTTAAATCCTTCAGGGATTTTCATATAAATTTTAGTATCTAAAGAATCATATATGTATACTGTAACAACATCCATTAGACGCACATCAAGTCTTTCATGCACTGCCAGACTAATTAGATATCTTAAAGTAATTGTATCAACCACAGGAGAATATATTTCTTCATAATCAATGCCAGGTCTTTGCGAAAAATCTTGTGCCACAAGTCGTGCTTTATATCTAACAACTTCATTTTTCTCATTTCGTTTTAGCACAAAAACCCATCTATACCCAACTGGTTTAACACCATTTGGTATTTGAACTACATGTCCAAAAACTTCACATTTTCAAAGTGAATTCAATTCTGCTTGAATTGCGTCTTTCCATTTTGACCAATCATTTATATGTTTAAATTCTTCAACTGACCTAGGTTCAAGATCCTCACTTTAATTAGTTATTTCAATAGTAACACTATATGAAAAAAATATCGTTGACGACTATATTTTCTCGGTTCCACCTTTTTCCTGTAGTGACATAACTTATCGAGATCTCTTCATTATTTTCAGGTACCTGAACCTCTTCTGGGGTCTTTTGATTTGTTATGTCCTGGGTATCTCCTATAAGATCAGCCTCCTTAATTTAACCATCTTGATTGTTTACTCTTTTCTTTCTAAGATTTTTTTCTTTGGAACTGATTGGTCTACCACGCTTCAAACATGGTTTACTTTCATTTGCACTTGCTACTTGTCCTGCTGGGACATCAATTCGAATTGGAGTATTTTCAGCTGGAATATGAGATTTAATAATTCTCTTGGGGTCAGTAAATGCATCTGGCAGTTGATTTATAATATTTTGCAGATGAATTATTTTTTGAACTTCAAGCTCACTTATTTGTGTTCGAGGATCTAAATGAGATAACAATAATGCTTTCCATGTGATTTCTTTATCCAGCTGCTTATTATCTCCCCCTAATGTTAGAAAATTTGTTTCATCAAAATGACAATCATCGAAACATGCCGTAAACAAATCTCTCGTTAACGGTTCTAAATACTTGATTATGGAAGGAGATTCATAACCAGCATATATCCCTAACCTTCTCTAAGGTCTCATCTTTGTGGGTTGTGGTGGAGCAATTGGGACAAATACCACACATCCAAAAATTCTAAGATGAGAAATATTTAGCTCCTGACCAAAAGCCAATTGTAATGGGGAGAATTTATGATAACTTGTTGACCTGATGCGTATAATTGTTGATGCATGTAAAATTGCATGTCCCCAAGCTGAAATGGGAAGTTTTATTCTCATGAGTATTGGTCTAGCAATCAATTGGAGGCGTTTAATTAATGATTCTGCTAAACCATTTTGAGTGTGGACATGAGCAACAGATTTTTCTACTGTTATTCTAGTTGCCATACAATAATCATTAAACTTTTGCGATGAAAACTCACTCGCATTATCAAGACGAATTGTCTTAATTGTATATTCTGAAAATTGTGCTCTTAATCGAATTATTTGAGCAAGTAATCTAGCAAATGCTAAATTACGTGTAGATAACAAACACACATGTGACCATCTTGTAGATGCATCTATTAAAACCATAAAATATCTAAATGGTTCACATGGTGGATGAATAAGTCCACATATATCCCCTTGGATATGTTCTAAAAATGCAGGGGATTCTACCCCAACTTTTGTTAATGAAGGTCTTGTAATTAGTTTGCCTTGAGAACAAGCAACACATGAAAAATCTTTAAATTAAAAAATCTCCTGGCTCTTCAATGGATGTCCATGTGAATTTTCAATAATCCTTCGCATCATAGTTGATCCGGGATGGCCTAACCGGTCATGCCAAATAATGAATGTATTTTTATTTGTAAACTTCTGATTTACTGTAGCATTTGTTTCAATTATACCAATATTTGTATAGTACAAACCAGAAGATAATGCAGGTACTTTTTCAAGAACACATTTTTCTCCATGTCTAATAATTGTAATATATAAATATTCAATATTTTTCTCATCTATAGTCTCAATATGATACCCATTTCAGCGGATATCTTTAAAACTTAACAAATTTCTTTGAAACTTAGAGGAATATAAAGCATAATTAATTACAAAATTTGTCCCTTTGGGTAATATTATCATTGCTCTTCCAAAGCCTTCAATTAGTTTTGTATTACCCGCTATAGTATTGATGCTTACATCATTCATTGTCAAATGAGAAAAATATTTTTTATCTTTGAGTATGGTATGTGTTGTAGAACTATCTATGAGACATATATCTTCATTCTTGTGTCCAATAAAAGAGAGAGGAACATCCATATTCTTTATCAAAAGAAAATAAATGTATCAAAATATATTATTAGCAATAATGCTCTTAAAAGAAGAAAATAAAAGTAAACATAAATAAAGCATAAAGCATAACTAAATTAAGATGAAATATAGATAAAATATAGACTAAATTCGTTTCTCTAATCATGATTCTAAAAGAAATCAGCCACTTCTAAATTTGCCATAGCATCAAGGTCATCATATAGCTAATTGGTATCATCATTCTTGTATGTAAAATTTGCCTCAACATCATCATCTTGAAAAGTCATATTTACTTCCATGTTCTTTGAATTCTTTTTTACGGAGGCTTGATAAAGCTTTGCCAGATGCTCAGGCGTACGACAGGTATTCGACCAATGCCCTTTCATCCCACATCTATAACATAGATTTTCCACAGTTTTTTAGGGACCACCCTTGTCTTTTTTCTGCCCTTCATTATATTTCTTCTTTTGGTGGGTATTTGGATTATAATTACTTCCACCATCATGATAACGGTAATTGCCACGTCCCCTACCACGGCCATGACTACGAATGTGACTGCGATCATTACCATGGGCATGAAAATTAGTGCGTTCAGTCACATTCACTTCAAGGAATGGAGTTGATCCAGTGGGACGGATCTCATAATTTTTCATTAACAACTCATTATTTTGTTCAGCCACAAGAAGACATGAGATTAGTTCAGAATACCTTTTAAAACCTTTTTCACGGTATTACTGCTGCAGGAGCACATTTGAAGTATGAAAGGTTGAAAAAAAAATTTCTAATAAGTCCTCATCTGTTATTTTCTCACCACACAACTTCAGTTGAGAACTTATTTTAAAACCAGCTGAATTATATTCAGATACAGATTTAAAATCTTGCAGCCTCAAATGCAACCATTCATAATGAGCTTTGCGCAATATTACCGACTTTTGGTGATCATATCGTTCTTTTAAATTACTCCACAATTCTAACGGATCTTTCACCGTTAGGTATTCAGCTTTTAGCCCTTCATGTAAATGGTGGCGAAGAAAAATCATAGCCTTAGCCTTGTCTTGACTGCTTGCTTCATTTCTAGGTAAAATAACATTCCCTAGACCTTTGACATCTAAATGGATTTCAGCATCTAAAACCCAAGATAGATATTTTTTTCCCGAGATATCAAGAGCGGTAAACTCGAGTTTCGTCAGATTAGCCATGGATCAAACTAAAATAATAATAATAATTAGAATTCTGATAAAATTAATTAAAAAATATGATAATAAAAACATAAATCAAATAAACAATATATATTAAACATAAATATAAATCAAATAAACAATATATATTCAACATAAATATAAATTCAATAAAAATAACAAAATATAAATGGTATAAGTAAATAAATAAAATAAATAATAGTAACACATAAGAAAATAAAATAATGGAAACAATATAAATAATATAAAGAAAATAATACTACAATAAAAATAACATAAATTAAATATATAAATAATAACAAAGTATAAGTATTTCGTAATATAAATAAATGAATATTATATAACTGTAATAAATATATAATAATGCCAAGAATACAAAGAAGATAAATAAATCAATTGAAATATAAATTAATAAATATATAGGGAGGGGGAATTGGAAATGTAAACAATATATAGGGAGAAGGAAAAATATAAACAACACATATATGTAAATATATATAAATAGAGAATCAATCATAATATTGTATCAATATATCAAAAGAAGAAGAAAAATTAAAATAACACAATATTTTATATAAGAATAAAGATAACCCACACACACATATCTAACAACAAAAATTAAAATGGACAGGAAGAATAATAAATAACGGTAAAATATATAATAACATTTGCCTATAATAATTAAGTAAGATGATAATAGAAAATAAAACATATATAATAATTAGATAAAGAGAAAACTAATATCCTTTGTATATAATTGAACATAATAGTATATAAATTGATAAGGAGTTCATACCTTAAATTTTTCAGAGCAATGTCGTGCTGATAACGTGTTATAAAAATAAGAAAGTGAGATAGTAGAAAGAATAACAAGATAAGATTTAGAGATGAGAGAAATGGAAGGACAAAAGAGAATTCTTCATATGCTTGTATATTCACTTGTCCAAATGTCTTCTACATAGCCACTATTTATAGGCCATAACCATTAAAGACTAAACATAAGGTTACAAAGAATTAAAGATGAATAAAATGCCATTAACCACAAGAAACCCCTCTCAAGTTATTCATTGAGGAAATTATAGTTTTATGGCATAAAGGCAAGAAGGAATCCTAAGAGGAATCCCAAGAGGTAGAATGGATATTCACATGCACAATAATATTTGCAACAAAATATAAAAATTCATAAATTTATTTTAAAATTTAAAAATTATATATATATCTAAAAAGTAAAATAAGTTAACAAATATTTTAGTAAAAGATAGTTTTATAACTACAATAAATTTATATTCTTACGGATAAAAAATTATTAGGATTCAATACACTTATAGTTTAATTTTTTATTTAGAGATCTAATATTCTTCTTTGTACCAAAAAAAATTAATTTTAGATAGTTTTTAGAAAAAAATTTAATAAATTATAAAAAAATTAATTTAATAAATATTTATATTATTATTATAAAAAATTTTATTATTGATAAATTATTAAAAATATATATAATAAAAAAATATAAATAATTGTTCACCGTCAGCATCACGTCATATCTTCTTTTACTCTTCTTCCTCGGCATCTTATCAGCAGCAATTGGTCATTTCCCTCGATGTAGCCGAGCTCGCTTCCTCTGTTAGATTGTCTGTCTTCGTAATTTCGTTGCCGGTCTTCAAGGTTGCATTTTTCGTTTAGGGTGGCCGGCGGACGAAGGACAACGGAAGCACCAAGGGACCATGGATGACAGAAAACGAAAGCACTAGACGATGGAAAACGGAAGCACCAACGGACGACCCACGCGACGACGACGACGAGGAGGAAGCTTGAGAAGATCTGGAGCTGGACGATGACGGAACAGCGACCGAGTAACGCCAACGTTGACGGACGACTACTGCAGTGGAGAAAACCAGGTCTAAATTTAGAAACAATTCGTAAGAGTTATATTTGTAATAATTTATCTAAAATTATAATTTTATAAAATTTATAAATAAATATGATTATTTTAATTTTTTAAATTAAAATTTAAATCGAATTTATTTTTAAATTTTGATTTTTAGACTATCTAAAACAAGCGTATCATTTTTCTCCCCCATGCCAATATTATTATTATTATTATTATTTTAAAATTCATGGTGTGTTGGGGGGTATGTTTTAATAGTATTCACCTTAAAAGAATATTATAAGTAAAGTTTTTTTTTATTTACTAAATCTTATTATTAAATATTTAAATTTTAAAATTTATAACTATTTCTATTAATATAAGTATATCTTTTAAAAATTAAATTTAAAATTTATAGAGATATAATAAAATTTTATACTTTTAAACTAATTCTATATTGATTAGAGAATATTTTTACTATCTACTTTATATAGCATGTACTCCTTAATTTATATGGACTACAATATTTATTGTATTTTTAATATGTTCTTATTTTTTTTATATATAAATAAAGGCTAAGTATCCAAAGTAAATAAAATTAAATCAAAAATGAATTAAATTCCAAACACTCAATATGAATAATATACTCTAAATATAGAAGACATGAATATAATATTCTTATTAATATTAATTTATTCTTAACTAGAGTATCCGTTAACATGTTATGAGTTCTAGATATAAATTAAAATGTGATATCCTATAATAATTAAAAGAGTATATGTATTTATATCACTAACAAGCTATATAGATTTTAAAAGAGTATATAATAGAAGGATTTTATTTTTGTTTTAATGACCAAGTGGCATGTCCTATTTATAAACCAATAAAGGTTGTTCTAGTTAATAAAGAGTTCTATAAGATTGTAAATTTAAATTTTGATACTGATATTAGAACATTGTTGGTGGGTGGTCTAAGTACTCAAATAGTTTTGAGGTATTCCCTAACCCTAATAAGCGTAGGGATTAAACTCACCTAATTTTTTTTAAAAAAAAGAATAATGAATCATAAATTACATTTTAGGTCAAGAGTTATAGACATATGATCTTTAATTAAGTCATAATTCCTAACCTCAAGAAATATTAGGGGACATATAGGAGATGGCAAAACAATATTAGAGCTACAATCATTTATATATATATATATAATGAAGTATTTAGATACCAGAGATTGTTATTAATATGAATGAAGTAGTATATATATTTATATGATAAGTGGGTAATTAGTGATGAATGGTGTTGAAGCTGGAGAGAGTGAGGTGAAGAGAGACATCATTTGGGTGAAGACCAAGGTGGGTGGTCTGGTTCAACCATGGCGGAATTGACAGAGACAGCTTGTCGTCGTCGTCTTCATGAACATGCACTCCTCTCTCTCCAATCTTCTTCAAATCTTCCTCTTCCAATCTTTTATCATTACCACCCCCTCCACTTTCTGCCTCCTTTTCTGCTTTCATCTCCTTCCTCTTCTCCTTACGTACACACCACAAATGGAATCAATATTATTATTCTTTAACCATAATCTCAATTTGATGTTAAATTAAATTAATCTAAGAAAATATGATATATATATATATATATATATATATATAGTCTTGATTGCAGCATATCTTAACTAAGATTAAAGTGTTGAATTTAACTCTTTACCTAAATCTTTTAAATCAATTAACAATTGACTTCGCAACAGTTTATAGGCAGATACCAAATTAGATACTCATATGCTCATATTTATAGGTCACTTTTAATATATTTTATATAAATTAAAAAAATTTAAAATTTCATTAACTCTAATTTAAAATTTAACAACTTTTTAACTTTATTTTTATTTAATATATATTATCCTACATGACAATAAAGTCAATATTATAATAAAAGAATATTAAAATCTTAACTTCATATAAAAAAATTTATAATATGACTAAAAAAATTATTCTCTCTTACCCTATAAATAAGACTAAAAAAAATTATATATATACTAAAAGCTCTAAGCCTCCATCTAATTTTTGCATATTATGGCCAATAAAAAAGTGCAAGTGAGAGAGCGAGAGAGGAATATTACGGGATCAGCTTGGGTTTTGAAAAGGTCATTGAAGATGATATAGGGACGTGTCTGCTTCTGCTCCCTGTCACCATAACATACCGATTGATCCTTACGCCTTCCATCTTTGTCACTAATTCTGCTGCTTTGATTATCACTTGGAGAGTACGTATAATACGTTAAACTAGTGCGTGAATCCAACTAATTAATGATATATATATTTATAAAACCATTTAAGAAAGTTGATGGTATTACCTTGAGTCTTTAATATAAGAGTTATTTATAAGGTTGAATTTAATTTTAAATATAAAATTTTAATCTATTTTATATCTAATATTTTTTTTTCTCAAATTAATTTATCTAACTTATAAACTGATATACTCTATTTAATATTTAAAATAAGAGACAATTGACTTTTTTGGATAGATTAAAGAACCTAAATAAATCAATTAATTATGATTAAATTTAATCCCTTAAAACGAATTCATATTATATACTGCTTAATCTACCCAAATTAGTCAATTAAATTTTATATCAATTAAAATTAAATGATTTATTTGGCTTCATTAATCTCTCTAAAAAAGTTAACTAACTCTTATATTAATAACTGGATAGGGTATAATTAATTAATTTATGTAATTTATTTAAATAATTTAATAGATTTTATATTAAGTATATGAGGGATAGAATATTAGGCTTACCATTGCGCTTGGATGCCATTAAAGTGATCATTCTGTTGGCCATTATAACTTTTTGAGGTAAAGGACGAATCTTGTAAGAAACCCACAGCCTTTACATTCTTCTTTGCTGCTGCTCCTGCTAAATTATTTGTTAATTATATGCATACACACACTAATCTTTTATATATCATTTCCATAATATTAGGTCAAGCAGGTTAATTATTAATTAATTACATTTTTGTAAATAATAATAATTGTGTACGTACCTTGAATCGTCTGCTGATGCCTCATGCTCCTGTACATCTGTTAATATAAAAGAAGCATATATAAAGTTCAAAACATATACAAATTTGCAAATTAAAAGGAATTATTTCTTAAAGAAAAATGGTTTAATTTACTCAGTTTTTTTAACCCAGAAAAAAAAAACAGAGAATGAAGTGAAAGCGTATTATCACCTGAAGATGGCTTTTGACATGAGAAATGGTAAGCCCCTTTACATTCATGAGCTCTAACACCAACTTTGGTGTTGCCCCTGAAAATTCAGCATATATATATATATATATATATATATGTATATAGTAATTAAATTTAAACCTGTTTATCTTCTTCAGCAATTATAAGACAAGAAGAACAAGAACAAGAAGACGAGCATGTAATAATTTTAAAGCTTAGTTAATTAATCATATTATACTCTCTTCTCCCCCAAGCCTTTGAACTGCAAGCAAGAAGCAACGGTGAAGATCAGCTGTCCACCGAAGCCGAGGCGTTTTCGACCGTACATAAGGCCTAATGGCCGCCGGCGATCTCCATCTTCTCTCTGGCAGTCTAGTACCCAAACACCGGCCATCAACAATCGTCATCTCCGATGCGTTTGAATGGTTACTATGATCAGCAATACTGCCACATGAAGAAGAAGAAGAAGAAGAATGAAGAAAAAGAAGAAGACTGTGATGATGATATTGGAGAGACTTTGAGAGAGTGTAGTTGAGAAATCTTCATTAATAGTAAATTTTTCGTGTTGTTCATTATGTTATTGCTGACTACCTACAAGCATCGGTTTCGTGAAAGGAACAAAAGAAAAGGAATAAATATAACTAAGACACAGACAGTCGTCTGTCAGTTGCTAAAGGGCCTGTACTTTTTGTGATGTGCTATTATTACTCCATCCATATGATCATTAATATAATAAAATCAAATAAATATATTAATTATAATATATCTATATATATATATAAATTATTTGACTAATTTAAATAGATTAATAAATATAATACCTCCAATCTTAATCATAAAAGCTAACTGACTTTTTATATTATAACTAATATAATAGTTAGTTGACTAATTTAGATAAATTAATGAGTATATTATATGAATTCATCTTGAAGGGTTAAGTTTAGTCATAATTAACTAATTTTTTACTTCCTTAATCTATTCAAAAAAATCAACTAACTCTTATAATTAGAATTGGATAGAGTATAATATAAATTGGTTTAAAGGATTAAATTTAGTCATAATTAATTAATTTATTTAATTTTTTTAATCTTTCTAAAAAAATTAATTACTTCTTATATTACATAATCGGAGGGTGTATTTTTTTATTTGAAAAAAAAACAATATTTTGCATATCACTTTAATAGTTTAAACCATGACGAGATGTGGAACTCATGACTAAGAATATATGTATCCCCAATGTTACAGCAATTCATATTCGTTGGCTTCATGATGTGATTGCGATGAAAATGAAATGTTTTAGAAAGCTATATATATATATATATATATATATATATATATATTCACATGAGGAAAGTCTAAGGGTGATATCATTTTCTTCAGATCTTAATAATTTTTTCAGACATTCTGTCTGTTTACAAGGACAAGATTCACCTGTCTACCGATTTTCTTGCGAAGGAAAAGAACAAAGAAATTGATATAACTTTAATATTTGATCAAACTTGAAACCCCACCGCCATTGATTATATATTCCCTGCAGATTCTTTTTTCCGTTCAAATAATCAAAGACCTATGCATTTGTGTCCCATGTATGTAGGGAAAAAATGTTCCATTCACATGCAGTAATAATCAAATTATAACTGCAGGCTGTAACAACTCAAGAGGAGAGAAATAAACCCAAATAGATAATATGAAGTTGATTCATTAAGGAGGAATATTATATATTATCTTGCTTAATTTGACAAAATTAAAGGAAAATATTTAAACAAAGAAATAGTCAATTAAAGAGTGATAAAATAATGTGCTTTTTTTTGTATAATTAAATTAAATTCCAACGCAATTTGAGAAGATCATTTTATCATCAACTATACCAACAAGCTTTTAGTTGAGATAGTAAATAACTCTATTTCTCTAAAAAAAAAAGAATATAAGTTCAAATATTGAGGAGTACATTAAATTTGGAGAAGCTAAAACCCTACAAAATTCAAGATATGGTGGCTTATTAGCATGAAGTCTAAAATTTGAATTAATGTAAATGTATTAAACAATTTTAAAAAAATTATTCCTAATTAAATTCGACAATATTCAAATATAATTCAACAATAATATATAGAACATATTTACACAAAAAAAATTCGATGACAAGTGAATAATATAGATTTGTTGTTATTTTTTTACTAAAACTTATCATTATATATACTATTTGTTTATTAGAAGATTTTTTTATAATTATATTTTTTTTTCTTGTGACCTACATAGATACTCTCACATAAAATATTGAGGTCCATATATTATAATCACACCAATCTAATTTATTTTATCTATATTTGAATATAGCACATCCAGTTAAATACTTGCGTAAATACTAGTGTTAGGCCAGGATAATAAGCAACCTGAATAGAAAACCCAGAATTAATGTCAAATAATAATTCCAAGAAGCTGTAGTAATCAATTCATGAAACGCTCCGGTTATCCGGGGGGAGAGAGAGAGAGAGAGACGACGGTGGTGTGCTTGTGTGTGTATATCCAAACGTTGTTGCGGGTTAGTTGCCACGTAGACAAAGGTCGCATGCATGTCCGAATCTCTCGTCCCATGCTTAATTACAGCTTGCAGGGTATGGAGATAGATGCCATTGGAGGGAATAAGGAAGCAGACTTTATAGTTGGAAGTTTCTAGGGACAAAGCCAAGTTTGCTGAAAAAAACCAGAGATGATGAGGCGGTTGCCGAATATTCCCTCTCAGCATGTGGGTGTGTTGCGTAGGATTCCAGAAATCCTACAGTGTCTTCACTGCTCATGTTCTGTTCTTCACTCCATTCAGAAAATTACTATGTTTGTTGCCGTCATCCCCTCTCTTTAGACTTCAAACAACATACTGCGCTACAAAAAACAAAACTTTAATGGTTCTTGCTTACTTACCCCCTTTGAACAGTGTCTGTATTTGTCATAAAAGCTTCGCAAAGTAAGTGGATTGGCGCAGGTCTGTGTATATGCTTATGCTTGCTTGATTAAAGCTGCCATGGAGGGCTTTGGCTTGAGATTGATTCAACATTTTTAATTGAAAAGTGTTAGTTTCTCACATTGAACCAAGCTTTAAATCGGACATTTAGTACTATGTGTTTTGAATAATATTATCTCTATGAGGAGGGTACGTGTATATTACCAAAAAAAAACATGTCAACTAAGTGTATTTAGAAACTCTTTTAGTTTTAAATTTAGATTGGGATAAAACTTATATTTTAAACTTAAATTTTAAAAAAAAATTAAAATAAATAACTATATTTATTCAAAAGTATTTTTGGACTAAACTATTATTTAAAATTAAAGTTTTAGATAAACTAGTCAGAGTAACTTATGGAACAGTAAAAGAGCTTATGGACTAACAAATTATTATATTACCTCTAATTTTTCTTATATCCTCTCTCCTCTCTCTTCTACACCTCTCTCATCTCTCATTTTTTTCTACACTCTCTCTCCTTTCTTTTCTATATATCTCTCATCTACACCCCATCTCCTATATTTAATAATCATATATTTTTTCATAATTTACCAATAATAAAAGTAGTTCTGGAAATAATTATCCAAACACTCATTTATTTAAAACAATTTTTTTTCATAAACTCTTCTCCAGAAACCCTTTTTTAAAAATTATTAAAAAACTCTCTTTTTTTAAACTATTTTTTAAACTCTTATCTGCGCCCTAAATGATTTTTGTTATTGACAATTCTGGTGGATATGAATTCAATCCAATAACAAGTGCAAGAACTTCGGTATTGATATATTTACATGGATGTATAGAAGTTGATAGAGTGCAACTTGCAACTTGGCAAGCCAAACATTATTAGCGAAATAAATAATTGCTAATATTTTGTCAGACATTAATCAAAGAGTATACTTCTTTTGGTCGTAATTATAAAAATTAATTAATTTTTTAAATAAATTAAAAAAAATTAAATAAATAAACTAATTATGATCAAATACAATTATTTTAGATAAATTTATATTATATACTTCTCAATTTACTTAAATTTATCAACTAAAATTTATATCGGTTATAATTAAATAATTTATTTAGTTTCTTTAATCTACCTAAAAAAATTAATTAATTTTTATAATTAGGGCAGAAGCTAGTATTAGATCTCTCTTAGACAATATAACAATAACAACTAGGAGTATTATCTAAATAGAATTAGTTATATAAATCCTATGACACCATTGTATGATATCAATTATTAATGTCTAAATATTTAAATATATTGTATGTTAACTAAAAGATTACAACGTACTCTTTTTTTTTTTTATAATCATATATCTATTTCAACACCATTGTTATTCTAATTTTATGTTTTTATTTCCCTTTTAAAACTCAATATTCGCTACCATATACTATTAATGGTGTTGTAAAGGCTTAATAACGCCGAAATTACACGAGTTTTTTATTAGGCACTTGTAGTATCACTGGTAATGCACCGGCAATGATTATTATAATGTGTATACCAATTGTATTGTAACAATCAAGTGAAAGGAATTTAATCTTCCTTAAGTAAGATTAATTAGACCCAACAACACTCTAACCATGCCCCAAAAAACACTAAACAATCTATGGTAACATTCAATTTTAACTCTAGTTGTTGCTTAATGGTATTAAACGAGAAAACCTTGAAAGGACTTACCAAGCTTATGGCCTCATCAGTGCCTGAAGCTTGATATGTTTCTTTCCTAGAAATTCAAATTGCCGTATTTGATAACTCAAAAGCTTAAGATGAGCTGAGCTCTAAAATTAATTAAATTTTCCGCATGTTAAACATAAGCAAATCCATACAATAACATTAATGTCACCCTCTCGTGACAATCAAGAATAATAATGAAATATAAATTAACAAGACAAATCAAATTCTCAACATCAAAAAGGCCTTGTGTGACGACCCCTTGCCCTGCCACAAAGAAGAGCATTCTTTGGGACTGGATATTCGTCTCTCAGAGACTTGGAATCTGTATATACCCTCAGATAGAATTGCTGCCCCAGATACTGCCTTGCCCAATCCTCAGACCTTATGTTCCACATTCCCACGTTGTCTAGTGGCATGTAGATCGCTGTCCATGACCTTGGATATACCTGAGTTCATTTGCAACAACACACCATTGTTTCAATCATGGATTGATTATAATGCGACATAAGAAACTTGGACAAACATCTGTTAAGTATAAAGGGTACAAGGTTTCTACTAAGTGGGGTCAAAGAGAAACATATTTCCGCAGCCTAAGCCTTACCCACACAGGCAGAGAGGCCTATAAAGTAACTTCAAGAAACCTTTTACTCAGATCAGTCAACCGAATATTAGTCAATGCTTCATGTTAAGATTTTTTCTTTTTTGGCTGCTTCCAAAGGAGCTTATATGCGACTAGGCTACAAAGCTATATTAGTTGCTTCATGTTAAGATAGGAAACTTGGACAGCCATCAATTAAGTGATTTCAAGAAAACTAATTTTTTTCCGGATCAGTCAAAATGTTACTTAATGCTTAATGTTAAGATTAAGAATAGCATATGAATAAAAAAAGACATAGAAAGCTAATGTAATGTGTATGATGAGCAGGACATTGTTCCATGGTTTTTACCTGAGTGGTGCATCTAGCAACAGTGTCTCTCAGATTGTAGCTATTTCTACTTGCATCTGTCCACTGGCCACTACCAAACCTGAACATTTCACAAAAATGGCAAGTCAGATATCAAGAATGGAAACAAAAAGGGTAAATCACACTCGAGACTCTGCAATAATTATGTCAATAAACAGTTGAATTTGTCCAAATTCTAGGTCAGTAAACAGTTGAATTTGTTAAAATTCTGTTTCACTTGCAAATAGACAAGGCTAGTTAACAATGAAACAAACCATATGGGATTGAATAATGCACTTTGAATCACAAGGGACAACTTAATTTTGAGCCAAACCATAAGAGAGTAAATGGCAGTTTACATAGATTAAAAAAAACAAACAGAAAAGACTGTTTATTAGAGATATATGCACAAGCTTACCCAACAACCCAGAAGGAATGACCATCAATATGCCATGACTGAAGGGTGTCTTCCCAATTTTGGAACACAATCTCCACAAAGTCTCTAAAATTAGCCCCCATGACTGATGTTTGGAGGTAGCCATTTCCTCCATTGGGGAACGTAGGAATGCTTCCAACATAGAAAATTCCAGGGATGTTGAAGTAATCAGCAAGCTTTAATGGAGTATCTGGTTGTTGAAATGAGACACTATTAACAGCATACCTCTGCTTCCCATTGATATAAGGAGCAGAGTTTGCAAGCACAATGGTTCTAGAAGGCTTGATCATTCCATAGTGGTAAGAGCCCTGAGGATTTGGTCTTGGTCCACTTGCTGTCAGGTTCCAACTGGTTTGAGCACCAGAAAAAACAGTATTAATCAATATTGGATAGTTTCCCAATGAAATAAACCAATAAAGAATGCAGCGACCAGGTTCTTAAAGATGTAAGAAACGCTGAAATCAAGACATAACTACTTATGAATAATATTTTAGGTCAATTAATTTTCTTGATAAGGGCGCTATGCAAATTTTTTATAGTTGGTTTCATTATCTTTTACTTTCTTTGTGGTATTTGACCTCAACCTTCAAAGGAATATACATTAACATTAAAATAATGAAAAAAAAATCATTATTAAAAGTACTTTTTTTTATGCTTCAAATAGTTTCAGTATTAAAAGCTGTTACAAGGATAAAATTGAATATCTGCTTAATTCCAATAACAAGCAGAGTGTATTCACCAATAAAAAATAAGTACATTGCACTTGGCCCAAAAAGGGGAAAAATTTTTAGAACACTATTAAAATGTTCAAGATATAAGTGAAACAAACTCTCAACCATAAAGCCGTTCATTGTATTAGCATTCTCATGTAGATGAAGACAGTGAGAATGATAAACAGAGTAAGCAGAGTGTAATAATACATGAAGCTTCAAATTCAAACAGATAAACTTCAAAATAGACTTTTAAAAAAATAATGAAGTGAAAGACAGAGAAAGCATACCGGATAGATCTGGCTTGCCTAACAGATGAAACAACATCAAGGGTGGGTCCTACGGGAACAGGACCAGAAACCCCCTTAAAAGAATTGCTGTAATGAAGAATGGCTGTTGTTGTAAGTACCCTTCTGGTGAATCTAGTAGAGACAGCTACATAGTAATCCTGAGGAGGCTGATTAGCTGTGACCAGCACAGAGTAGCTTTGACCAAGATGGATGTCCAGGGAAGAGTATACGTTTTGAAGTGTATGTGACCCTTCTACCTCTACAAGTTTCATCGTGTGACCTTGTATCCTGAAGTTTATGGATGTTGTAAGCCCCACATTTGATATCCTGAATCTATATGTCTTACCTGCAATATAACATAATGAAATATTGATTAACCACAGGCACAGCCTTGGAAGTTTGTGAAATAATGTCAGCTTTTTCTGCAAAGAAGAAGGAAATTTAGCTATGAAGCACCAATGGTTCAAAAACTAATGTTCAATGGCTGCTAATCATTCACAAGTTGGTCTTGGCTATTTTCAGTTAGGACTTCTGAAGGAGGAAATAAAAAATAAAAAATAATCCAACCTTGGTCAACTGTGAAAGTGTAACCATTCCAGCCACGTCCATTAATAAGAAGCCCATCAGGAAATGGAAGATTATGACCATTCTCAAGGACTCTTCTTAGTCTCTACATATTACCAAACAGAAATTAGCAATAGTTCAGTAACGAGGAGGTCAATTAATTGGAGAACCTGAAAACAAAAAAGGGATAAACTGAAAGGAGTGTTATGGAATTATTACCCGGTAATCTGTCTTAAACCAGTCTCCAGCAAGAACAGGGAAGTCACCAGCAGGAGAAGGGAAAGGGACAGGAATCTTTGGACGGCTCCAGATTCTGATAGAACCGAATGCACCTGCAGCTTTCTGCATTCCAAGAGATGGGAAGTAGAAATAGCTTCCAATCTGATCTTTAACCTGCAGATTGTATGTGAAGTTCTTCCCAGGTAGGATAGGGCAGTTTGTTCCAAACACTCCATCTTGCCACGAGTTCCTCCTGTGCTGTAACCCATTCCTGCACAATGGTGAAACCAATCCAACATTTCATACAACAACATTTTTGGTGGCATCTTAAATTTCAATAAGCATCTAAGATGTCTATGTTTGATCCACTGGTATTTAAGGTTCCTGGTGTTGTTCAAGATGACAGAATGCATAGGATGATATTATCATTTTTAAGTGATGTCATACCCAAAGCTTTAGAAATTGATATACGTACCTTTAAATATTTGAACTGTTAAAAGAAATTTAGTTATCAGATGTGATTATAAGAATTTGACATTGATTGGCTTCCTCCATTGTTGTAGATGTTCTAGATCATGAGATTACTCCCTATATGTTAGTCATTCCTAAAAGTCATCCCACCACTTTAGTATTAAATGGAAACGGTATGAAATTAGAATGTTAATCTTAGATGAAAAGTGATTTTCTCTCTCCAAAATTAATATCAACTGTTTAAAGAAATGAAGAAGATCCAAATCCTTAGTACAAGTTACAATGAATTTTTGTTTAGTAAAGAAATAAGATATAGCATGTGGGTTGTTGAGATTCACAGTTGCCAAGTGTTGGAAAAGAATAATTTAATAAACATAGACGTACGAAGCCAGTAAGTTGCCAACTGCTAAAAACAGATTAATTTAACACGTCCAATGAAGCCTGTAAGAGATTATTGAGACCAGTGTTGAGTTACTTATTATAGGCCTCAGATTCCTAAGATTAATCTCTTTATTCAATTCATAACACATAACCAAGCCAAATTCCTCTGTCGTTGCTTACTAAATATACCAAATAACCAACTTTTGTTTGTTCCACCAGAGGGGCAAAAATGGACACCAAGCCCATAATGGCCCTCATTTTACCATCATTTCCTTTTCTCACTTATTTTAAACTCACAACACTTTCTTTGATTACTAACCCCTTTGACCTCTTAATTAACGGAATATGCCTGCTTGTTATGGAAAGATAATACCTTAGCCAGATCTACTGATATAAAAGTCAGAAGCAACAGACAAACATGGCAATGCTCCACAGAAGTAGAATTCCTTTTAATGTAAATCAACCATTACCAAAACACTTTTATAGCAAAAGAAATAAGAAAAACAAGAATAAGGGAAATTCTAGAAATTACCAAGAAATGAGAAGTGGCTCTCTGAGGTAGTTGTACACGCTAATAACCAAGTTATCATTAGTAACAGCGTCAATATGAGGCCCAGGAAATTGGCCATTGATCAAGATCCCCTGCAAAATTGAACAAGACAAGCCACATTGGATGTAAAAACACCCCAAAAACAGCCAAAGAAGAAAAGAGAAAACTACCCAGAAAGAGTAACAAGCTAACAGCACATGCAAATCAAAGAGAGAGAAACACAGAAGAAAGTGAATGAACAAACGAAGTACCTGTTGCTTAACACCAAGAGGCCAAATATCACCATAGGTGACTTTCCAGGTGAAGAACCTATAAGGGTCTTCACATTTGGCTCCATGAAGAAGAAAAAGGAGTAAAACGAAGAAAGAAGAAAGGGCAATGCAATCTCTCATGTTGGGTATAATAATGGGGAATGGTAGATCTGTGATGTGAAGAAAGAAGAAGCTCAAGAAAGAAGGAAGAAGACTCTACATTGGTCGGAAACATAATTGTTTGGAAGTATTATATAGTGGGGTGACAAAAATGGAGAGAGGGGACAGAGTAAAAAATGGTTTTGGAAGAGATCGCATATGAGCTGTCAGTAGAGTGAAGGGGTGTAGACTCTGTGAGAGAGAGAAAGAGAGAGAGAGGAGCAGTGATGGCTCGTGACGTGAAATCAATTTAGTGTGGCCAGCGCCATCACCCTGTCATGCACCTGCACCATCTTCCCTGCACATGGGGTAAGGTCTAATCTAATATAATATATATTTTATATTTATTAATTTTTTAATATTTTTTAAAATATAGAAATTAATATTTTAAATAATTAAATTATAAAAATTAAGATATATCAAAATAAAATTTAAAATTAAAATTAAAATTATAAAAACTAAACTGCATAAATGTTCAGTTCGTCAAAATATAGCAGAACAAAGCTACTCGTTACATAGAAATCACGATATGACTACTCAATCCATGGGCTTGCCTGTAACTCCTGGTTCAGTTAAAATAGGTCTTGGTCCCCTTACTATTATTATATTATTGTTACTATTTTGAACTTTTCTATGGGTATTACAGAATTACTCTTTTGTTTTTGCCAGCTTTTCCATGTGGATTAGGCCTCACGTGCACATGGAACTATTCATATAGCCTTTCATAGATTATCTATCTGGTTGACTCTCGTGGATAACAAATTTATAGTCATTATTAGGGCATCAAAAAAATTACAGACACTTAAAACTGTGGTGTCCTTGTCTTATTAATTCCTATATTTTGTATGGATAAGAACAAATATGTGTGAGTATAACAAATAAATTTTATGCATGGTCACATTTTGCGTTCATCAATGCCTCAAATTTAATTGCATTTAATAAAATAAAAAGATACTCTCCTCTTAATTTTAAATATAAAAATTCTTTAATTAAATTAAAAAATTAATTAATATAATACTACCTCTTGTCTTAATTATAAGATTCATTTGACCTTTTTAAATAGACTTAAAAAATAAAATAAATCAATTAATTATAATTAATATAAGAATTAATTGATTAATTTGAGTAGATTGAAAAGTATATAATATAAATTCTTCTTAGGATGATAGACTTGATCATGATTAATTGATTTATTTAACTTCTTAAATTTATCTAAAAAATTCAATTGGATATTATAATTATGACCAGAATGAATATATTTTTTCTAAAATACCTTAATAATATTCTTTAACTTCCTCTTTCTTTCTTACTTAGTTACTGTTGGGAGAATATCAAAATAAGTAATTTAAAAAAAATAATAAATATAAAAATATATCTTATATTTAGAATCAATATCAAATCTATAATTAGATCATATATTAAGAATTAAAATATTTTTTTATTTAAACAATTTGTCCCCTACCCTAGAGAGAACCCACATACCATCACATACATTCATGTATAGAATATAAAATCCTTCTAAAATATAATTATTATTAATTATTTAGACATATTTTATACTTAATATAATTTAAAAATAATATTATAAATAAATTTAGTTTATTTTAAAAGAGTTAATCATGGTAAAAAAAATAGTTTAACTAAAATCTAAATGAATTCTACCATGATTATAAAAAAATATTTTTCTTAAAATATAAATAAAATAATAAGATATATGAGTATATAAAATAAAATCTATTGTGATAATATACAAATATTCTACATATACCTTAAAGGGAGAGTGCTATACAATTAATATAATTCTACTCAAGCCTCTGGAGTTTTTCTTGGGATTCTAAGATGAGACTATCACCTGAAAAATGTTATAAAAATAGGGTATGACTAACGTCTCAGTAACTATCAATTCTATTTATCATGAGTGTTAACATATGCTCATGAGGTGTCAAATGAGACAAATCACAAAATATAATATATAAAAATAATATATTATCGTAATAAAATCAAATAGATAATCGGTCCAAGTTCCTCCCATCAAACCAATCGAACCGCCTTATTTCTGCTAACCGCACCCATGAGTTAGTGGTAACTACCCCTTGAATAGTTAATCGATCAAGTGATATAAATATGCCAAAATCTACAGAACATCTGATTAGACTATGAATCCATTCCCCATCGATAAATAGGTAGGGGTGTCATAGCCCATCGATAAACAGGTGGAGCACGTCTCTCAGTAAACTGGTGAGACAAAAGCCATTCATTGAGCTCTGATGGAGGCTATATCACATGATAAAAATAACACTATCTCTTCACTTATTCCAATACAAAATTATTAAAGTAATCATATTAATCAAAATCTCAATAGCTTGATAATATCATAAAAGAGTATTTTTCTCAAGATAACTTCAAATTTTAATCTCAATATATAACAAGTTTAAAATCTCAACTCAGACTTTCCAAATTAAACTTTAAATTCCACAAGACTATGTTAAATAAAAATCATAAAATAAGCTTTCTTAATATAATAATATCAACATTAATATTTATATATATATATATATATATTAAAATACTCACAAACATCATATTAGCATATACAACAAGTAGAAAGCAGTTATGTTATTTGGGAATAGGAAAGAGAGTGAGAGAGATAGGACTAAAAAGAGAATAACCGACTCAATAATCAGGTTTGAAGAATAAATCAAAGTCTTAATTTTATTTATAAAGTCATAATGACAATTTAAAATTTAAATTTATATCTTATTTTTATTAAAATCTTATCAAATATAATAATTTCAAATTTAAAATATATTATCATTATAGTATAAATATATATTATTATATGTATATTTAATAAAAAATATAGGTATATTATTATCTTTATCTTTATCAAAATTATATTATGTATTGTAATTTAAAATTTAAATTATATTTTTAAAATAAAATTGTATATCTAAATCAGAATTGAAATCCTAATAAATAATAATAATCAAATCATAAAATTCTAAATAAGATAAAAATATGATAATCTATATATTATATTTTATTAAAAATAATAAAAATACTAAACTATATTAATTTAATTAGATAATATTTTAAAATTATTAATAATTAATATTTTAAATTTTATTTAGTAAATGGAAGATAATATGAAAAAATATGATTTGATTAGAGAAAGTAGATCTGAATATTCTTCATCAGCAATGATAGTAATGAATCATAGTAAACAAAAAAGAGGAAAATCAAGATTAATAATAAACTATAAGAAATTAAATAGTTTAGCAATAAGAAATAAATATCCAATACCAAGGATGGAATTATTATTTAATCTAATAAAAGGAAAAATAATATTTAATAAATTTAATTGTAAGTCAGGATTTTTTCAAATAAAATTAGAAGAAGAAAGTAAAAAATATACTGCTTTTAGTACATCAGAAAGATTATATGAATGGAATGTATTACCAATGGGATTACATAATAGTCCGAGTATATTTCAAGAATATGTTACTAAGTTATTAAAACCTATTAAAGATTTTGCAATAATTTATATTATGCTCATTAATTATATCTGAGATAATTATGCTGCGCTTGTTGTTCACCCTATATGGTATCAGAGCTTGAAGTAAATGGAAGATAATATGAATTCTTTAATCCCTTATTTATCAAATTGTGTTTAAGTTATTTTGTTTAATGTCTGAATCTGATAATAGCTCTGTTAATAATTCTGCTGTTGATATTAATAATTCTGCTATTGATCAAGTAGTTTTTGTTGTTAATATTTTGATTGAAAAATATAAAAAGAGTATTAAGAAAGATATACAATTATTAAAAAAAGCTAAAAAGATTTTTAAAAGATCAGATAAATATGTTAAGCATTAAAGATGATAATGAACTAAAAGAAAAAATAACTAAAGAAAAAATATATTCTCAAAAGATGAACGAAAATATAAAACAAACTAGAGAAATAACAGAAAAAATATATAAAGGACAAGAAATAATAAATAATAATTTATGGAAAATATTTGAAGAAATAGAACAAATAGAATTAAGAAACAGAGAAAAATAAAATATAGAAGAAAATTAATTAATAATAAGAGCTCGAGAAGAAATAGAAAAAATAGGAAAAGAAATGATAAAATACAAAGAAGAAGAAAATGAACCAATATTAACATTAAGTCAAAAAGAAAATAATAGGATAAATGAAATAGCATGTCAAATTGGATCAGATTATTTAGATATAGAAAAGTTTTTCAAACCTATAAAAAATAAAAATAAAATAAATATGGCTAAATTTATACAAGAAATAGAAGATGAAGAATATAATGAAATAGAAAGAATTATGGGACAAGAAGAAGAAGAAAAATTAGAACAAATATTAAAAGAAATGGAAAATATGAATGTAGAAAATTATGAAATAGATAAAATAAATATGCAACAAGGAGGAATATTATTTAAAGAACCACAAACCTATAGTGAAGGATATAGTAACATAGAAACCGAAAGTATCCAAATAAGACAAGAAAGACAAGAAGATAGAAAAGATAAAGAAAAAGAAGAAATAAAATTAAATCATAAAGATCCGCTAAAAAATAATAAAGATGAAAAAGATGAAATATTATTTCAAACATCTTTTAAAATACCAAATAATGATAATAGATTTATACCAACACCTATAGAACAATATGAAACTAGAACAATACCTAATTAAGGAATATGGTTAGATTTAAATTGTTTATTAGATAATAAAAAAGTATTAGAAGAATGGACTAAATTTCAATTAATAGCTTTAATTGAAAAAAATATAGATACACAAGTAGTCAATATATTAATAGAAGCCAATTTTACTGAAAATGTTCATAATTGGTGAAAAAGTAAAAGTCATGAATTTAGAGAAAGAGCAAAAATAGTTACAGAATTTTATAAAAATAGAAAAGAATTTTATGCATTATTAATAAGACAATATGAGCAATTATTAAGAAATGAATTTATAGGACGAAGTGCTGCATTAAATGAAAAAATAACTAGAGATAGAGCAATAACAAAAATGTATCAAATAGAAATATGTTCATTAGATCTAAAATATTTAAATCAATACATTTGTGAATACAAAAAATATTATTATGAAGCAAGATTAGAAAGTAATGAAGAACAAAGATTTTATTTAGATTTATTTTCTAGAAAATTATCAAAATTAATATCAGATACTATATTAGAAGAATATTTATCAGCTTTTCAAAATAATCCAGAAATAATAATTTATATAGATACTATGAGAAGAAGAGAAGATTATTTAAGAAAATATTTATCAAATAAATGTAAACAAGTATGGAGAAATATAAAATATTATAAAATTAATAAATTAATATTAAAATGTTCAGAATTAGAAATACCTCATAGATGGGGATGTGATGAAAAGAGTAAAAGAATAAGAAAAAAAATATAGAAGATATAAATTTAATTAATATCCTAAATATAAAGTATATAAAAAATATAGACCAAGAAAATATTTTAAGAAAGGAAATAGAAAATTAAATTATAAGAAAAAACCTATAAAATGTAGATGTTATAATTGTGGAGAAATATGTCATATTTCAACTAATTGTAAAAATAAACAAAATAAGAAAAGAATAAATATATTAAGAGAAGTAGAAGAATTAGAAATGAAATCTTTAGAATATAACGAATTATCAGAAAGTGAAATAGACGAAAATGATATAGAAATATATAAAATAAAAGAATTAGAAAGTGGTAATAAAAGTATGAATTATAGTGATAGTGAAAATAAAAGTAGTGATAGTGATGAAGAATTTTATTCACCTATAAAAAATAATTATAAAATAAAAATGATGAGAGAAATAGAAGAAGGTGAAAGTAGTACTAGTAGACAAGAAGAACAAGATTATGATGAGTACGAAGAATATAGAAATGTTGAAGAAGGTACAGTAAGAAGAATAACTTTTAGTCAGAATCAATATAATAAACTAAAAAATGCTAGATTAGATTTAAGAGCAAATGAATTAAAAGATGAAAATTTCATACAAAAAGTAAGTAAAATAATAAAATCTAAAAGAAAAGAAAAACAAGCATGTGTAATATTAGAGAAAAAAATCCAATAGAATCAAATTTAACAGAAGGAATATTAAGAATACCTTTAATAAATAAAGCATTAATAGAATCAGAAATAAAAAAATTAGAATTTAAAGATCAAGTATCAGAAATATATATTGTAGGAGTACAATTATTAGTAAAAACTTATTTTCATCAAGGAATAGATTCACTTATAGAATTATTAATAACAGATGAAAGAATAATAAATAGTGTTAAAGATAGTATAATAGGAGCATTAACGGGAAATTTAATATACCAGAAATTAAAATTTATATTAAATATAAATTTTACAATATCAAGAGCTGATGAATAAATGAATAAATCAATATTAATATATCATAAATTAAATAATGTAAAATTACTACATGGAGCAAAAACTATAAGTATAACAGCAATGATAGGATTAGTATTTACGAATGAACATAAGATATATAATAGATCAAAAGGAAAATTAACAATAGATAAAAAATTTATGCCTATATTAAGAGAATTACCTTTAGAAACAACAAGAATAACTATACAAAGAAAATTACAAATAGAGTTAGATAGAATTAGATCATATAACAAAATGTCTAGGAGAATAGAGACAAATGATATAATAGGACAAAGATCATTAAGAATTAATACTGCAAAAAATCTAATAATAAATATAAATATGTCAATACCGAGTTTAGAATATAATAGACTTATATCTAGAAGAGGAATAAGTAGAAATTATAGTTTAAGAGAAAAAATTATGATACTAATAGATTAGCAGATATACCATTAAATTCAAATTTAGTTCAAATTAGATCAAGAACTAGTCAATTAGATACTGCAAGTATAATAAGTGAAAATTTAATATCAATAGAAATAAAGAAAGAAGCTATATGGGAAGAAATAATAGTTAAAGTAGATAATAGTATAGAAAAATAAAAAATACAATTAGACTATACAGAAGATAATTTAGAAATAACTAATAAAGGAATAAAGAGTAATTCTATAATAAGATTTAATAGAAGAGATGTAATAAATTTAAAATTATGGGTTAAAGAAAATAATAATAAAACATATAAAATAATATTAGGATGAGATTTCTTAAATTTAGTAAAACCTTATAAAATACAAGAAAATAGAATAATATTAAATATAGAACATCAAACATTAATAATACCTAAAATAAAATGACAAATCAATTATATTATATATTAGTAAAATTTAATTATGAAAAATATAGAGTAAGAAAATATCATGCTTTAGTAGATACCGGAGCAAATTTAACAATAGCAAAATATAATGTTTTACCTCCCGAACTATGGAAAAAGAAACAAAATATAAGAAGGATACAAGGAATAGGACAAGAAATACAAATAATAGAATTAGAAGCTAAAAATGTTTTAGTACAAATAGGAAAATATGAATTAAAGATATTAGAATTAAATCAATATAATGATTCAAGTTGCGATATAATATTAGGATTAGAGTTTCTAGAACAATATTATCATTGGAAAATAACTAAAGATATATGGATATTTACAATACCTTGTAAACATGAAGTATGGGGAATTAGGATTACTAGACCATATAGAATAAATGATGAAAAATTTCAACAAAAAATAAATGGAAAAGAAGTACAATTTCTACCTAATAAAAAATCAATAGAAATAAATGAAAAGTTTGCATTAAATATTATAAATAAAATAGAAAAATCTATAGAACAAAGACTAGAAGAAAATTATAGTAAAAATCCATTAATATATTGGGAAAAATCAAAATCTTTAGCAAAAATAGAACTAAGAGATTATAGTAAAGAAATAAACTGTAAACCTTATCCTTAGACAAAACAGGATAAGAAAGAATTTATAATGCATATAAATGAAATGAAAAAAATATGATTTGATTAAATAAAGTAGATCTGAATATTCTTGCAATGATAGTAATGAATCATAGTAAACAAAAAAGAGAAAAATCAAGATTAGTAATAAACTATAAGAAATTAAATAGTTTAGCAATAAGAAACAGATATCCAATATCAAAGATAGAATTATTATTTAATTTAATAAAAGAAAAAAATAATATTTAGTAAATTTGATTGTAAATCAGGATTTTTTTAAATAAAATTAGAAGAAGAAAGTAAAAAATATACTACTTTTAGTACATCAGAAGGATTATATGAATGGAATATAGAAATTGAAAAAATAATAAATCAAATAAAATAAATATGTCAAAATCTCCCAAAATTAACTATTCCTATACAAGAAAATATTAAATGGATAATATATACAGATGCATCAGATAATTATTGGGGAGTTATATTATTTCATGAAAATGAAAAAAAATGAAGAAATAATAACAAAATATGCAAGTTTTGACTAATAATATTAATAATATTTTGCCTCAGATTGAGGAGATCACTAAGAAGATCAAGGAGATTGAAGATAAGAATAAATAAAGATCAATAGTTGATGCTGCCATACAAGTATCTTCAGAAGATATAAAAGTACCAGTATCAGGTATAATAACTAATAAAGAAATAAATACAAAATTAGTACCTTTTACTGAAATAGTAAAAGCTTAGACAGAATAAAAAAGAAAAAAGAAATAGTAGCTGTAAGTAGTAGCAGCAGTAGTAAAAATGATAGTTTTAAAACAATAGAACAATATAAGTTTTTTAGACATTTAATATATAAAATGAATCATTTACAAATAAATTCTAGAACTATAAATTATGTTTCTCATTATGCTTTTAATAAAGCAATAATATATCCAGATACATCACCTGATTTAGTAAAAATATTATATAGTTATGGATTAATTCACACTTTATATCCTTATAGTAATATGGAAGAAATTAAACAATTATTATTATCATTTCAAGAAGCAGCTAAACATTATTTTGAAATAGTAACCCAATATAGAGTTTTTATTACATGTTATTCAACTATAGCTGAAATAATACCAGAAAAATTTTATCCCCCTATTAACTTAATAAGATTTGGAACTACTAAAAAACCTATAGAATATGATGAGGAAGAAAAAGAAGATATTAATGATGATGAAGATTTCCAATATAAGATCTCTAATATTAGAACATCTGAGACTAATATTATTTTTTAAGAATTAAATAGAACAATATCTTTGCCTGATGAAACTCAGTGGGTCTATTTTGCTGGACCTACTACACTAATATTTTCAGTAAGCAAGAATGTTAAAAATAAAAGATTATTAGAGATGTGGTATGACCGCATCAAAAATAATAAAATGGACAACCTATAAAGGACAAAGAAGAGAATATGCAGAACCTTATCAGAATATGCCAATCACGCATGTGAATACTGTGAAGAGCGTGAAAGGTTAGACAAAGACTATGAAGACCTAAAACTGACATGACACAAATATGAAGGCACTATGAAGAATAGTCAGAAAAAAGAATAATAATGTTACCGACACTCAATAACTCAGTAGAAGACAGTTGCCGACAGAAGAAAAGGAGAAAAGAAGCAATAATGATAAATAAGATAAAAGGAATCTTATCTTTGAAATATTGTAAAAGTAGCGTAAAAAAGAGAATAGTGTTTGTCTTTTAATATTTCTATGTACGAGAGTGAGATAAGAAGAATAGTCTAGAGAGCCTAGTAATGTTTATAAATTAAGCCTGGTAAGACATTGTAAAGCATCGAATGCTATCAATAACATTCAAAACTTTCAGTATCCTTTTGTTCACCTTTGCTCTCTTTCGTTCTCATTCTCTCTTACCCGCTCTTTAAATTTAACCTTCAGAATATTTGGAAAGCATTATTTAGATATGAGTAGATAAATCTTTTATAGGGGTTAAAGAAGGAGTATTATTTGAAGTTTACTATAGTAATGATTTCATAAAAGATTCAATTAGTGTATTATAATTATCTTTTGTATAATTAATAAGTATATGTTTATTGATATAAATACATATAATAGACTTAGTTACGCCTCAGGTAGGAAACGAAAGAAGGCTGTGCTGGAATAATCTGAAGGAGTAAGGTTGAAAGTTCTAGTGAATGAATTTGATAATACTCTGTATAAAAGAGGACAGGGTTCCTTATTTCCCGGATTATTACTGGTCAAAATCTAAGTTTATTATAAGCAATTATATTAAAATAAAATTGTATATCTAAATCAGAATTGAAATCCTAATAAATAATAATAATCAAATCATAAAATTCTAAATAAGATAAAAATATGATAATCTATATATTATATTTTATTAAAAATACTAAATTATAATAATTTAATTAGATAATATTTTAAAATTATTGATAATTAATATTTTAAATTTTATTTAAATATAATAATAAAAATTGAGATGTTAAGTATAACGCACTATTTCTTCAAAGAGATGTAGAGTGCTCTTTTTATTTTAGATATATGATTTAATTATATAATTAATTTTAATTTTAAATATAAGATCTATTTTTTATATTTATGAACGTTTTACCAAATTACTTCTATTGATACTTTCTTAATAATAATTAAGTAAGAGAAAGAGAAAATAATTTAATGATAATGATTATAGTACTTTAAAAAAATACGTTCTAATATTTAATTTAATTAATTGATTTAAATAAATTAAATTAATTAAATATATTTTATATTTAATATAGGAAGAAATATCAATTTAGCAAGAAGCTCTTGACACACGTAGATACTTAGTGATGCAGAAGAAAAAAATTATGCCTGATCATATTTTTACGTTTTCCTAAGTTTGATTATAACATTTGTTTAAGGGAATTGGATTTAGGGATTATGTATAGCATTTCCTAAGTTTTAGTTCATTAATAATGATTTGTTCATATACTTATAATCCAATATTTAATATTACTTACACATATAGTCATAAATTTACATATCTTTGTATGATTAAATATAGATTGCGAGAAAGATTAAGTATAAATATTGTAGCAAGAAATTAAGTTATAAATATTTTATTTAAAATCATACAAAGACTGTTACAAAAAAATAATACAAAGACAGATAACAATTTGTCCGATTGTCACACTTGCATATAAAAATAATAAAATAGTTCTTTTGACCATTTCTTCCTTTCGAAAAGAAACAAAATAGTCGCTTGTGAGGGAGAATGGTGTTTTTAAAAAAAAAATTGTTCATTAAGTTAAAAAGCAATTTACATTCAGAATCATCAACTTGCGGGGATAGCTCAGTTGGGAGAGCGTCAGACTGAAGATCTGAAGGTCGCGTGTTCGATCCACGCTCACCGCATTTTAGTAATTTTTTCCCTTACATTTATTGTTTTTTTTACCCTTCACCACAAACAAAAGGCCAACGGCTACTTTGTAGGTAGAAGACTTCAGACCATGCGCGATAGTTTTCAGGCTGTGGAAGATGTTGGAGAGACAAGAAATTGAAGGGCTCTTGAGGTAAAAGTTAGCTCTGAAGAACAATGAAGAAGCCCGTCAAACCCTGCTATAGTCATATTACGAATCTGCTGCAGATGTTTTCCAGTAAATAGCTGCCTTCACTTGACAATGGAGGACAATCAAACTTCACCCATAAAACTCGTTAGACAATCAGTAAAATAATTCCACAGTTTTAGTTCTTTAATTGGGAAAAATCAGTACCTTGGTTTCTCTTCAATGCTGTTGCCTGCAGAAACTTGCCGGTGACCAACACACGTGAATTCTAAATGCTTTTTAATAATTTGTTCTTTATTCCTAAAACATGAGAAGGATAAAAAATTGACATGGGAGTGGCCAAAAAGGTGATTTACTGTATTTCCTTAAACCATAGGATGTAATAGTCTTCCATGGTTTTTATGTGTTGATGCTTGAAGAAGAGACTGCAATTCTTTTCCTGATATGTTGAATTCAAGTGGTGGGAGAAGCTGAGCTTGTGTGTGTTGAAGGAAGGTAGCAACATTAATAGATTTTGTCTGAGTATTCACATTAATGTCAGTGATTTTGGATTCAAAACCCTTCTGGTACAGTCATTAAAAGTGACAACCAATTCAAAACCTCATGTGACCTTTGACAATGTAAAACACATGGAATGGTCCCCCATCGACATCATCCATAATTCAACACATTGTACCATCTATCTCCCTGTTTCTCTATTGTCGGCCATGAAATATAATGTGATTTATATTTAGATTGATTCTTGTGAAAAAAAATTAGTTTGACAAGATGAAAATTGTTTAAATGATATATTAAAAAGTATGATTACATGTTAAATAACTAAAAAACAAAATATGAGGGATGGCGTGTTAAAAGAAAAGATGCAAAGATATGTGATGTGCCAGAAGACAAGGCACCGCACCTTACCATCAACGTTGCTTTAACTGTAACTTTTGGTTCAAAAGCCCATTACCATCAACGCTTTCCCAAATAACAAAAAAAAAAAAAAGTACATTCTGTCATTCCTAACTAAAAATCCATACAAGTTCTCTATGATGTCGAGAACGCTACTTCACTACATAATGCCTTTAACCTATACAAGACAGCATGCTTCAGATACAGAAAATCAGCTTGGTGGCTTCAACAAAAAAGCACTACTGCCAACTTCAGATTACAGCCCGTCCACTCAAAACTGCATGCTTTAGAAATTGGCAAAGATTGAGAACAGCTTAATCTTCACCAAAATAGCATTTTCTAACTACTTAGTAGAAATTGTTAAAACCAAGCCTAATGATCACTGGGTAAAACAGGGAGCACCAGTTGTTTAGTCTCTTTCTTTGCTTTCTTCTCCTTGATATATGACAAACCAGGTATATCATTCATCCCAAGCATGTCAATGCTAATTATCTTGAAATCCTGAAGCCTGCAAATAAAACGATCCAATCGCTTTTGAAGAGTCCGGTTACCGGTCAACATCTGGTTGGACTTCGTATTATAAGTCCATCAATTTTCATTTGGGCCTCAGTTGAGACCATGCATCAATCCACCCATCTTGTAAAGGAAACTCACCATCCCGTTCGTCATCCCAATTCATGTCCCCTCCGAAAACAACATTCGGATACTTGCGAAGAATATTCATAGCCTCATGAGCCTGCTCTACGCGTTCCTTGCTGTACATCTGATCCCATTTGGGCGGCGCCGGACAGGGACTCTCAAGATGGCTAGTGGCAACAACAAATGGGTTCCCATTCATAGCTTCAATCTCAGCAATGCAAAGTTCTCTTCCCATTATAGAATTACAGAAGGGTACATTGTTGAAAGCTTTAACAGGCAGTTTGCTTAACTGCGAATGATTTGACAGCCATGACATTAGTAAAGTGTTTCTCCACTTAAGTCCCTCCTCACTACTACCATGAACAATACTCATTCAGAAGGCATAGAACTTCCAATTCATGAATATGACTGTAAATATAATAATAGTTTAACAAGTTTAATCCTACATCTATATGGTAAGCTAAAGAATTTTGGTATGCGGATAATTATCACATTGTCAATGCAAAATCATAGTCTGCATCTTTATAACTGAACTGCAAAACGTGCATCAGGCTGGATCAATCATGAGTTGTGTGATATGAGTATAGAGACATACTAGTATAAAATATAGATGGCAATGTAAAACTTACCATACAGAAATATTGCCTTGAGTATGCCTTGTTAAGAGAAACTGAGCAACGATATACATCCCACCAGCTAGATTCCTTAAAAATGTCAAATATAATTGGAGTAACCTCCTGTTCAAGAAGAGGCAAAGAAATCGATTAAGAAACTCCAAATTGTTGGCAATTATAAATGAACCCAACACAAATACTTAACAGAGGAAACCTGAAAAAGGATTAAATCCGGGTTATGATGTTGAATAAGGCCACCAATTGCATTCATCCTCTTATGAACCTCCAAATCTTCCCGGAACCAAACATTGTAACTTAGGATCTTCAACGAACTGAGAGACTTACCTAAATCCTCTGCCATATAGTTAGTCTATGTTTAGTAAAGAACCACAAGCTAATTATAAAGGAAGAAGACCGGGGTGGAACCTCAATGACAAGGTGTTAGATTTTACCATGGAAACAGGAAATGAAAGCATTGATCAAAACCAACAAATAAATTAGCCTGCCAACAAAGCACCAGAAACCTAAAGGACATAATTGGGGCTGAAAGGGCATAAGTTCATTATCCAAAACACTGATTATTCCTATGCACAACTAGTCCTTTCAAGTTTGTAACCTTTTTCTACCCTGACCTTTCAAGTTTGTAAACAACTACATGTACATTAAGTTATCAAATTAGTCCTTTCAAGTTTGTAAAAACCAGTCCTTTAAGGAGCAAATTGCAGCTGAAAGGGCATAGATCGCAATTCAAAGCACTTTTTTAGTCCTTTCAAGTTTGTAACTAGATACATGCATATTGAGTTACTTTCTCAAAGTAGACTGTTTAACTGCTAATATTTTATTTCCCAAACTGTGTATTTATTATATACAACCAAAAAGAAAAACTTACGTTTAGCAAATCAAAAGAGTGCAATATTTTATTTCGTTTCGATATATCACGTGTCTTTTACTTTATCACAAGACCGCCAAAAACATCTTACAACGCATTGAAACTAAAAATCCAGAAATATGTAGTAGTCAGCTAAACCCACTCCAGGAAGAACGAAACAAACTCACCAGAGGCACTGATCTCTTTTCTAGACGCCTTGACGTCTCGAAAACTTCCTGACTCGGCGCAATCGTCATCAATCTGAATTGAATCCGTGATCTTCCTCTTGCAAGATCGCAGAGGGAAAAAGACAGACCCCACAGAAGGATCCAAATCGCCCTCGTAAAGGGTATCATTCAAATCCTCAAAGTTTGACAGGGACAAAACAGGGCACCTAGTATCGCCGATTTCGCAGTTAGAGTTCTTATACGGGTTAAAGAAAGTGCAGGCCTTGCATGACCATTTCGGGGTCGAAGAAGATGCAGAAGGAGGTGGAGACAATGAAGGTGACGACGATAAGCAGAATTGACACGTCGACTTCTGTGACGGAGGATTAAAAAAGGTGCATCTTTTGCAGGACCAAGACATTGAAATGTTACAGCAAGCGACCAGCTTTCCTAAGGCTTGAGAGAAAGCTGGAGAAGGCGATGAAACCTGCAATCTCATTTCAAATTTCTAGCCCCTTCGACCCTTTGAGTGTGGTAGTAGAATCCAATCTTTTTTTTTTAGTAAAAAATTTTTTTACAAAAGGAGACACTCGTCACAATTTGAGAATTAGGGATACCGATATTAAACAAGGGTAATAGAATCTAAGAATCGACTCAGAACGCCCCAAAAAAATTTTTTGGGTGACATCCAAAAATGTTTTCTTTAAACGGCAACTTTGGCTATATCGTCTGAGTATATAGTTTCAAAATATATAGCACTTACCTAAAAATTAGTTTCAAAAAATCTAATCCAAACACTTTATGTTTATCCACCAATCTCAAATCATTATTAAATATAAATATAGAAAATTATAATTAATATAAATAAATATTTATATACTTTAAAAATATTATATCATATGAACTCTATCTTATTAAAATATAACAATTCAATTGATTTATTTATAAATATTCATATTTTATTTTATTTTTTAAAAAAAATAAATATTTTAACTTAAAAATCTAAAATCTCATTTAAACTAAATTAAAAAAATTATTTTTTTAAAAGTAAAATATAATCTAAATTGTTTTAAATAAATTACAGGGGATTAAAATATTTTAATTGTCCCGGACGTTAGTTCAATTTAATGCCCAAATGATGTAAACAAAATTGCCCCCCAACCCCATCTTTTTTTTTTTCCATTTTTTATACCTTGAGCTTTAACACCCCAACAATAAAATAGTCTAAGTATTTATTATAAGGATCACATATTTTAGATAAAAAAATTTAATAAACTAAAACTTATAGTTTAAAATTTAAAAAATTAAAATTAAACTAAAGACAAATTTAAGACAATAAAAATTATATTCCTTCTATTATTAATATATAATATAATTAAAAAATTAATCTTAACTTTAAATATAAAATATATTTTTTATATTTATCAATTTTTTCTTAAATTACTTCTAATAATATTCCCTCAAAAAATAATCAAAAAAGAAAAAGAATAAATTAATAAAAATATTTTAAAAAATATATCATATTAAATAATTTTATTAATTTTTTTAAATTAATTAAATAGTTTATATATATTAAGAATTAGAAAAATATTAACTTCTTTTTTGTGAAAGTGTGATTAGGCCCTTCAACCTGATATGTGTTTGGTATGTAGGTTAAAAAATTAATTTTAGAGCCTAACTATAATTTTTCTATTTTCTTTTTAAACAATCCTCAAATGTAGAAAGTCGATTCTTATATGTCAAATCATGATTTTGAGGATAAAATCATGGCTTGAGTATAATCTGTGTGGCACAAATTTTTCCATCGTCCGTAAGACATTATTATTGTCTTTACTTTTTGTTATCAACAGTAACATATTTTGCTTCTCTCCTTATGTTCACTTTTCTCAGTAACACATTTTGCTTCTCTCTTTATGTCCACTTTTCTCTCCTGCGCTTCTCTTTCTTTCCATTATATATGTATTTTTAAATGAAAAAATTTAAAATTAAATTTATTTTTTTATAATTATAATATTAATTTATATATCTTTTTTAGTAAATTATCTATAAAAAAATAATCCTATTACTAATCATCCAAATATCTCTAATTTTTAAAATTATTTTTTTCTCAAAATCTATTAAAATTGAAATTGAAGTGAATATTATAAATTTTTACTTTGATCAAATACATATGTATATGTATTATTTTTTAATCACTTAAATGAAAATATTTAAAATTAATTTTATTTTTTATGTAATTATAATATTAGTTTATGTCCTTTTTAGTAAATTACTAATAGAAAAGTGATTCTACTATTAATTATCCAAACATCTCTAATTTTCAAAATCATTTTTTTCCCAAAATCTATTCTCCAGAATCTATTATTCCTATAATCTATTCTCCAAAAACTAATACAAACACACAATGTTACGGTACATACTAAATAACAAAAATTAATTAACAATTAACAAATATAATAAAAATGAAGATAATTCAATTACACGAACCCAGGATGGACTATAGATTATTCACCCTCCCTTGATCAAAATGAAGCATCTACACTTAAACACAGAGGACATTGCAGATCAGCCACAGCTTCTTTTCTCTAATCCTCTACCTTAAGAAACTCAAAATAATCCCTACATTCTGCCCCCCCTACAAACCAAAAATTGATTTATTTGAGATTGAGCTTCAGCTTAGCTTAGCAAAAAAAAAGGAACAGCATCATCATAAAGGGCAAGGCTCCAGCGAAGAAAATGTGGAAAACATTGTTAAGAACACTTATTTTGATGCTGCTCAACCTTAACTTGTTACTCCCTGCACTGCTGGATTCAATATTATTGGACACTTGCCTCGTCTTGTTGCTTATTTTCTTACTGCATCAAACACAATCAAGCAACACACTCAGAAAATATGCAAACAATTTTTATTTTAAGACCCTTTCCAACGATCTCTAGAGTAATAATTTTTTCCCTTAAATATCATTTGCTTTGATACCTAGCTAAATAATCTCCCAGCTAACTAAACAAACCTTATCTAATTAATTGGATTCATAGTAATTTTGGAATTTTGAAAATGTGAACTAATTTTAACCGAATTCCTTAATTTATATAAAATTATTAATAGGTCCTTACAATGAGGGCCCAAAAGGAGTATTTTGTATATTTGAATTTAAGATCAGTCTTTTCATTTTTCAAAGGAGTAGTCTTAGTTCATCCCTGTAAAATATTAATAGATCCTTGTGCTTATTTTCTAAATCACAATGTACCAAGCCTACCAAGTGTACCAACCCAAATATAGTCGGGTCGAACTGATCTCACCCGACTAGACTCATGCGCAACCCTACTCATTGCCAACCTTATTTCACATGACAATGAAAATATTAAAAAAAAAAAAAGTCTCAATTATAGGAGCATGGTACTAAAAAACAAGAGTGCAACAAGAAAGAGGAGTGTTGGTCACCTTCCAGGAAATATACAACTCCCGTGACCTGCAATGGTAACCCCACAAGAAAGAAAAAAAAGGAGGAATTAACACTAGTGTTTAAATTGGACAACACAACAAAGAGAAACCACACAAATATGTGGAGCCACATCAAGCAGTGTTTTGGTGCAAGAAATGGACCTTTCAGAGAAATTGATGTTAGATAAGCTACATCCATTTGAAGAGAATCTAGAAACATGGCTCAAATATCGTTTCAAGTGTCAGGTGGTTCACTGGGACACACAAAACCAGTATCCAACTACAAGTCAAGGATTGCTTCATATAGTTCCCTAATATGTCAAGGACATTGAAATCACCAGAGCCCTCTGTTTTCAAATTTTTCACATCAAAGGCTTTATGTGGGCGCCACACAAATGGCTTTCACAAAAGACCCAATTCAAGCCTCACTTCTTCCATTTCTTGTTTCCTTGTATAACTCCTCATACTCTACCACAATTTTAATACCATAACTAGGGCCAAATAAACTAGGTTTCCAAATGAAAAATAATGGCAGACGTTATTATGGTCTGAAGAAAATATTGTTAAAACGAGTTGCGATTTTTTTTCTTCTTTTTGTGTAAAAAATTTTAGGTGAATTGGGTCTCTGGGATTCATTAGGGTTAAAATATATCTCTAAACTCAAAGAATACTTATAAATTGGCCACTAATAAAGTCATCACATTGATAGTGTAATTTAAACTCACGACCGTCTAGATTATGACCAAACTCCTTACCCACTGAACTAATCTTTTCTGGGGAATTGTGATTTCTGTTTAATAATGCATTAAGCATCCAAGGGAATTTTGTGAAGAATCTTCCTATCTTTCCACTCACTTCCTATTTTCCCCCCGCTATTTCTCTCCAAATACACATTTTATGTATTGACCTGCTAAATGCAGAGCATCCAGATATCTGAAAAAAACTACACATGCATCTAAGAGTATTGCTTCTATTCTTCTTCTTCATAGGCTATCCTAAGAAAACCATAAATTAAGGCAATTAATCAAGGTTATGAAAGATGTTGATGTTCTTCCCTTGAGATTCCTCAGGTAGCAGTTAGCAGTAGTGAATTCAATAGTAAGATCAAGACTCTACTTTCGCCCAAGAAAAAAAATAATTAATTACATTAACACATACTTGGATCAGTGGTAGTGATGATAGCCACTCCTTTGAAGTCACAAGATCCAGGAGTCTTCCCTTCTTTCTGATAATAGCTATCAAACGCATAAGAAGCATGGTTCTTCACGTTATTAGGCTGATAGCAACTCTCTCCAGGTTGAATCTCTGAACAATTCGCCTTCCCTGGCCCACAAGCCCAATCCAATGCAGCCTGCATAGTCTTCGTATCAATCCCATCCATGGCAATGCAGTATGTCTGATTCGTTGTATCATTCGCCATAAAGGTCCCAATTCCAGACACATGAAGCAGATAAGCCGGCGTAGTGTTGCCGTAAAACAGGCCCCAATTTGCCTCCGACGCCGGCGGAGCCCTCAAATCCTCGTTGAACAACTCATACATGTACACGCTCGAAGTGATTTCTGGGTGCAGAGGGGTTCCACTACGATCATAAATATGCTTGATCAAGTTCGAATTGTAGGTGTCTGCGTTGTCTTTGGTAGCATAAGGCTCTTTAGAATCACCCTTGGAAGGCCACCCCGTTTCAGTGACAAGAACCACAACATCAGTGACATTGACATTTTTCATGGAAAAATAAGCAGCATCGATCATAGCATCGAGCACATTCTCGTAATGAAGCAGGGTATTGGGATCCACCATTTCTTTTGAAGGCGTCAAGGGCTTGAACAGGGCATTGTCCAGCGGAACAACCCCTTTGTTCTGCATAAATACATAGTAAGGGTAAAGATTCATCATCAATGGCGACCCAGTCTTGGAGAGAAACTGAAGCAGAGGAAGGATATAGGAAACTAGAGTTTGATTGAAGAAAGCCTGAGATGGAGGAAAAGGGTCGAGAATGATCGAAGCTGCATGAGGGGTTGAAATCTTAATCTGGTTATGGAGATTCGAAGCAACGAGAGCATTGTAAAGCGATTGAATAGCAGGAAGAATAAGTGGAGATGAAGATGGAACGGAGGTCAAAACCTCGTCGCCGACAGCAATTCCGGCGATGAGTGTCTCCGGGTAGTAAGCGACAATGTTTCGGTTGATCCAGGAAGCGGCTGTGGAGTTGGAAGACCCGATTGCGAGGAGCTGGTTGTTGGGTACTCCGATTACGACCCGAATATAGGTTCGGGCCAAGGCTCTGATAATGTCCTGGTCCGCATCATAGAGACGAACATGCGTTATCTTCTGAAGCTTCAGGAACGCAACCAAGTCCGACGGAGAAGGCAGATTCGAAACGTCAGTGCCGATATTCACACCGACGAAAGGCTGTGTGTCTTCCTTTTGCTCTGCATAGGAAGATTCAGCTGCAAAAGCAAGAAAAGTAGTTAGAGAAAAAGTTAATCGCAAAAAGCAGAACGTGTTTGGCGAGTGCTAGTTATTATCACCTAGCAATGAAATGAGAAGGTCAGAAATGGCGAAGAAGAGGAAGAAGACGCGAAAGAGAAGGTTAAGCTTAGAGTTCGCCATTGAGAAGGAGCTCGGACTTCACTTCCTCATCCTCAACCTGCGCTTCTGGTTGACCAGCTACAGATTCTTGCATTATCTCCGGAAAAGCTTGTTTTTTCAAGGAAAAGAACAAAGATGCCCAAAAATAATAAATATATGGTGGCCAGTGTATAGTTGCAGAGCAATCTTGAACGGTAGAACGAAAAACAGAAGATGGTCGTTCGTAGCTAATGGGAGCGTCCCGGGGTGTTTACAGAAATTTCGTGCTCGATGATTCATTCAATGAGCTTTTTCCAGTGATGAAATGTCTAATTAACCTTGCGGACAAAAAATCTGTAATGTTCGCTTCACAACTCCCAATGGAGAAGGAAAACACTTCGTTGTGAATTACTTCAAGCGTTTTTCTTGCCAGCCAATTACTTTCTCAGTTTAAAATTAATGCCCATTTTTCTTTTTCTTTTTTATTTTATATAATTGTTTAACAGGATCATATTTTAATATTATTAAATTTAATTAAAAATAATTTTCCCAAAAAAATATATATTTAAACAAATTAAAACTCAAAATTTTATAATTAAATAGTCAAAATTTCTCCAATTTAAACCAATATATGTTGACTATACTCTTTTTCTCTTAAATATAAAGCCTTCTAAAATTCATTTAAAAAATTTAGTTTAGTTTTAATATAAAGTATCATTTTTTTCTTATCTCTCATATTAATTTTTCTCATATTGAAGTAATTTTTATCTTTGTGAATTAAATTTTAATCATTAAATAAAAACATTATTTTAAAAAATTATGCCAAATTCTTACATACTAATGTCATTAAAAATACGCATCCATTTCATTTTCATCTTCATTTAATATGGTATTTCAAGTGAAAAATATGAGAATGGCTGATTCTTAATTTTTACTAAAAGATATTTTTAAAAAATCTTATTAATTACATCTTAAAAACCCAAAAATACTTTATATTTTTTTTAAAATATATATTTAAGTTTCATGTAATGAATCTAATTGTAGAAAAAATTATAGAAAATTATCAAATAACTATAAAATTTTATGAGATCTGAAATTATTTTTTTAAAATTATAAAATAATAAAATTATCTCTAAGAAAATATAGCTCAAACAATAAGAACGATAATTACATGAAAAAAATAATAACTCAAACAATATAAATGACAACTCTTAGACGAAGAAATAACAAATGGGGGGGGGGAATAACAACTAATATATTTTTTTCTAATAATAATTCTTTCATTTCACAATTTAAAAAAAAATTAATCTAATATCCTATAAAATTTTATAATTATTTGATAATTTTTTTATAATTATATTTTTTATATGAAACTTAAATGTAATTTTTTTCTCCTTTTAAATACTTTACTTCAAAACATGCTCAATAATTATAAACGAGGGGGGCATATTCATTTTGGGCATAGAACATCTAACCCATCCCCATGAATAATATGAATACATTATTAAAAGAAAAAAAGGGGAAAAAATCAACACATTTATCAAAGTTGGTTAAAGGTTATCAAAATTGAAATAACACTCATATCTATTAATATAAAATAAATGAATTATTTAAAAAAATATTATTTTTATAATAAAATTTATTATAAGAGTAATGTAATTGATAATTATTTTTTTCAAAAATCAAACATATTAAAATAAATAAATAATTATGAAAATTCACTATTTTCATGAAATATATAATAATATATGATAAAATTATGTTATAAAAATAATAAATTACCATAAGGATATATTTATTTTAACATTTGAGTTATAGAAAAAATAGTTGTAAGTTGTATTACTCTAATAAATATTTAATAAGGTGTAGTAAATTTTATTATAAAAATAATAAATCAATATATTATTTATTTTAACAAGTTTAAGTCCTGAAAAATAATAGTTGTCAATTATATTATTTTTATAGTAAATATCTAATGAGGTGTTATAGAAGTAGTAAATCTCACAGATGATTTATTTATTTTAATAAGTTTGAATTATAAAAAAAATAGTTATCAATTGTATTATTTATATAATAAATACTTAACAATTTTATTATTTTTATGGTAAATATCTAATGAATAGTTAAAATTTTTATTGTAAATATAATAAATCTCCTAAAGGGTTATTTAATTTAATATATTTGAGATATAAAAAAAATAGTTGTCAATTGTAATACTGTTGTTATAAATATCTAATAAAATATAATAATTTATATTATAAAATTAATAAATCAGTTAAAATAAAGGGCAAAATTGCATAAGCATATAAAATTTTAAAATATCTATTTAGTCATAAATGTATAATTTTAAAAATTAATGTAATTATTTTAGAATTGAAAAATTTAAAAATATTTGTAAAGTAACCTTTCTACAAATCATTTACATCCAACAAATTTTTCAATATTGTTTTATTCGCCAAAACTATTGGAGAGTACTAAGTTCAATAAGAGTTTTTTTTGCCAACAGGTACACTACAATAATTATGTTTCTTAAATTGATCATTAACATTTAATTAACTTATGATGAGTATCATAAACTTTCTTTCATTGGAAACCACATGAACTCTCACGTGTCGTCTCCTTTCGTTAAAAAAAAAAATTAAGTGTCAGTAATTATAAAATACTCCATAAAATATAAATATATAATTATATTTTTTTTGGAGAAATATATAATTATAAATATAACACGAATTAAAAAGACCCTGTCATATTTTGTCGAACATGGATTCTTTTTATTGAACAGTGTTACACTGTAAACCTTTTTAATTTTTAATAATATTGAATTTGAGGGTAAAAAAACACACGTACTACTTTTGTAGCTATGAGAAAATCATTATTATCATATTCTAAAAAGAGAATGTAATTATTATAAAATTTTACATGCCAGAAAAGAGTAATTATTTTTCACATGAGCGTTGAATATATTTTGTGAAGGAGAGACGAGCTGAGCAGAGTGACAGAATCCTATGTGCATCATACAAATCCAAGCAAAACCTCCGCCGCATTGTAGATCTAGTCACCAGTTTTAATCATATATATATATATATAAAGTTTAAAAAATTATGACAAATATAATATATATTGATACGAATAATTTTTTTATTATTATCTTTATTTATAATTATAAAATTTAGTTATTTTTTAAATAAATTTATAAAATTAAATAAATTAATTAAATATAAGATAAATTTATATTATATATTATATAATATACTTAAATTAATCAATTAATTATAATTAATTAATTAATTTTATTAAATTAATCTTAAAAAAATTAATTAAATTTTATAATTAAGATTGGAGATTGTATTAAAAATATAATTTATATATAAAAAATAAATGAATCAATATAAAAATTAAAATGTATGGTGTAACTGCATGGAAGACATTGCCAAAAAATAAATGCATGGAAGACACATTTGTTTGGCTATATAATATTCTTCTTATTCTAAATATACGAGTTAGATGAAGAGTTTATTTTAATTTTAAAAATATAATTTAATTTATTTTATCTTTTAAAATTATAATTTTTCTCCCAAAACATTTATATATAATTACTCATATTATGGTAATTTATATTAAAAGTAGTTTAAATATACATTATTAAAAAAATATTTTAAAAAAATTAATATATAATAATTATAAATAATTAATTTAATTATTTTTTAATTTATTTAAATTAATTAAATAGATTTTATATTAAATATTATAAGTAATAATAATGATTGCATATTGATTAAGATGAGGCTTTCAAAATTTAGGGTAAAAGTGTAAATCTATCCATAAACTTATACTCAATATGCGCCAAACACGGTAAATTCGTCTTGGGTACAAAACTACCAATGGAAGTTCAAGATGAGGGGGGGGGGGGGGGATGACATTTTCATTAATCCTGATTAGTTGACCATTAATGAGAGAGATTTTGATTGAGAATGCTGGCACGGATGTTAACATGGCCATAACAATATGTTAGGTGGCAGTGGAGGGGGAAAAAATAAAAATAACGCACATGGCTATCTAGCAATATCAATTTATTATTTTAAAGATAAAAAAAATAGTTACTTAAAAAAATTATTAATTATTATATTTTAATTCTATCCCTTTGCAATGAAGGTAAAAATGTGCATTTGGTGATAGAGATAAAATTAAAAAAAAACAATCAATCAATTTAAAATAGGTTCAATAAGTTAATACCTCTTTATTAATTTCTATGAGATAATTAAAAATGACATATATTTTAGATTAGAAAAAGAGTATCATGAAAATTGTGGCACTAGCCCGTGGGGTGATTATTAATCATAAAAGCATAATCATAGCAACAAATCTAGCCAAAACAAATTCATAAAAAAAATAATGGCTACAAATCCAATGGTTGCTTTATTTATGTTTTTTTTATGAAGAGAAATATATGTGAATTCGGTACTGATATCTGATTAAAGTTAGAATATAATTTTAAAATTTAGAGGATACTTATAAAAAAAAACTTATAAAATTATTTACTAAAAAAACTTTTACAATAATAAAAAAAAATCATTCATGCACCCATTGGGACAATGATACGTGTGGGATCCAATTTTCAACCTCTCACTAAGAATCCACAAGAACGCTATTAGAGTTGTTTGGAGATGTAAAGTTTGGAGTTTTAGAAATGGGTGAATTACTTTTGTTCTTGAAATTTTTCAAGATTCAATCACAGAACGTTGAATTGGAAGAAGAATCAACTTGACAAGACATCATTTGGCAATCTGATATACTCGTATCATATACAGCATCCAAACTATACATATCATGATGCCACCATTCGAAGGATATACAGACAAAAAAGACAAACTTGCAATCCAAACCAAAAGCCTACTTTTACAGAATGGCCACTAGGGTCAAACTTCAGGAAACATCTAATAACACAACTTATTAGATCTACCATTCCTTGTTACAGAAAACTTCAGTCAAAATTGCTTATACCTTCCCCCAATGACTTGCCCAAAATCTTTTACGGCAAGAACTGTTTCTTGATGCTTTAATCACCGGAGGGCATTCACGAAAGTCATCAACGAATTAACGTCTCTGTTTTCAGAAGGATACTTTATTGGGCGAGTTGAATGCTTTGGGAAGAACAGTATTGTTGGGAAGCTTCCCAGCTGCAATTCACTCTTTGCATATTCTTTCTGCTCTCCATCTGCTCTGAATTTCCCAACCTTCACTCCTGTCCCTGCCAACTTCTCTGCTAACTCAACATATGACTCTTCCATTCCCTATTTCATATCAGCATCAAACATCTCATTAGCCAACCATATACTGAAAAAAAACAGTTAGTTTCAGACAGGTAATGGTGTATTAGCATTGGAATATATTAAAGAGTCCAGCATCGACCAATTGGACAATAAATTGAAGGTATATAACTGAGGTAGGTCATGTCAATTGAATTAAGTTATTTTGATAGAAAGACAAACCTAATATATACCTAATTGACTGAAGTCTAATACAAGGGCAGTATTGTTTACCTGACAGAATTGGCACCATGGTGCATAGAGAACGACGATCCAGTGTTCTTTTCGGTTCTCCAACTTGGCCAAGTTCTCGATTCCACTCCTAGTCAAGCTCACCACGTTCTGGGTGTTGAAGATGTCTGCCACTTCTGTGGTGTCATTTGCTTGGGCGACGCTATTTCCATTTTCCTCCTTGAGATTTCCTTTGTGAAGGCCACATTCCTTAGCTTTGGCATCCTCCCACCACCACCTTCCTTCTCTTTCATGTTGTCCTGGTAAAACTGGCCTTGTGCATGGATCACAACCAATAGAAATGTACCCTTGTGAGTGCAATGAGTTCACAGGAACATTCATAGTCCTAAGAAAGTTCCAAATGTCATTGCCTTTCACGTTAGCCACCGGGTTCCACTTCACAAGACTACCAATTCCACCATCCATTCCTTCAAAAACTGGATCAACCTGAACAACAGGTACTTCAGACCTTGTTCCTGGGGATTGGTCTTTTCTTTGCCCAGTGATCCATGCTCTGAGGCCTTTCAGGGCCCTCCTTAAGGGCCTGACCTTCCTCACCCGGCAGCATTCTTGGTGCCCGTCCTCATAGAATGAGAAGAGCCCTTTGTTTCTTACTAATCCCTGAACCTCAATGGCATCAGGGAACATATACTCAATGCGGATTCCATAATGCTTCTCAACAGCGTCAAAAAATCTGTAGGTTTCTGGGTTCAGTCTTCCAGTGTCCAAACTGAACACTCTGTAGGGACGACCCGTTAAATGTGCATACTCAATCAAAGCTACATCTTCAGCACCACTGCGCAAAGGCAAAGTTAACCCATTAAAATTCAGATAACACATTCACTACTCAAACGTATACCAGCTATATGGTCCACAAGTTAAAGATTACCCTAAAAACTAATCATGTCAAGTGTTTTTGTGTAACAGCTTAAAAAGTTTGAGTTGCTGTGGTATTTGATCCACAAACACAACATCAACCTCCACAACCAAATGGTTAAGAGTTAAATCCCTGATATTCTCATTTCTTACCGGAAAAAAAAACTAAATTTCAGCAAATAATTAGACGCATTTTCTCATGCATGGAATCAGTCAATCCGAGTTAAGTCACCCTATTCACGGTTCATGAATGGTCTGAGATTCTTACGGGGACATTCTTAACGAAAAGGCACATTAAAATTTCTACCACGAGAAAGGGATTCCATCAAAAAGGGATCGTCACTAATAAGAAAATAGACATTTCTTGATTTGTAATGCCTACCTGAAGGCAATAGCAATGTCGTTGCCGAATTTCTCCAGGGCTTTATCTATTATTTCAAGAGGGGAAGCGTTATTAAGGTCTCCTGCCAATTTCTCAAAATCTTCCTCTTCTTTCTCGAGAACCTCTGAAAAATCGGAAGAATCAACCACAGAACATCACAACCTTGTTTAAATTGGCTCCAATCAATGAAACTCGTAAAGCAAAGAGGACAAGTTAAAAAAAATAAAAAATTAAGCATACCAGGAGCAACGGTTCTTGCTGCAAGAGGAACAACTGAATCCTTCCGTGGAGGTTCAGCGTTTATGGAATTCACTGAGCAACTTCTTTGAGGCAAACTCAAAATTGGGGAAGAAACATGGGATTTCTCAGAAACTCGAAACAAACTAATAGACGGAGCTGAAATGAGAAAAACATCATTAATCATTTCATCCCCAGCATTAACCGAACGCTTGAGTTAAATCCGAATCACAATGTTTGACCGATCCCAAATATTTTCTTAGCATTCAAACAACCCAAGTAGAAACTAATGTACCTTTAGGCTCGGCCGAGGAAACCAAACGAGAAAAACCAGAACTTGAAATCGCAGTTGAAGAAGAAGATGAAGCAGCCAGCGCCATTGGAGAAAACTAAATCAAGGGGTTTAAAAATTTGGGTATTTGAGAGAGAGAGAGAGAGATCTTGTGGGTTAGACGTGCGTGTCTGCCACGAGGAACGAAAACGCAAATCATATATAGGAGCTGAGAAGAGGGAGGCGGCTTTCCGGTGTTAGAACCTGGACGTGATTTAAGGAAGGAGAGTGATGCTTACGTGGCGAGTGGTGATTGGAGTATGCGAAACCCTGTGGCTAGTGGCTTGCGTACGTGGTTCTGTTTTAAGCTTGAGACGACGAGGTCATAAGGAATCACGAAGGAGGAATCTTATGTTTTCCCTTTACTTTAAAAAAATAATATTTTTATCTATCATAAATATATAATATATTTAATTAATTTTAAAAAATTAATTATTATAAGATTTTTTTTCTTTATTTTTTTATTTAGTTACTGTTAAAAATATTAATAAAAATAATTTAAAAAATATATCTTATATTTAAAATTAAAATTAATTTATTAATTAAATTATATATTTAAAAGTAAAAGAGTAATATTCTTTCTTTGATTGGACATAATGCATTTGTATATAGTGGTAACGGACAAATTGCCCTTTGAACGAATTCAACGCCTATATAAGGAAAATAACGATGAAGGTTCATTATATTAATATTTATATACATTATAATATTAACTAAATATTATAGCCATACAAAATATATATATGTATGTATATATATGGAGATATTAACTCTCTGTTTGGTTACAATAATGCAAATAGAGGAACGGAAGATTTAATGAGTTATTTTTTCTTAAAATAAAAAAAAGGAATTAGTGGGATTATAAAATTTTAAAACTAAGACAAAACTATGTAAATTTTGGGCAAATTACACATCATCATTTCAAGTTTTAAAATTTTAAATTAAAGATTTTAATATTTTATATTTTGACTATAAACTACTACTATTAAAATTAACTGTTTTTTTATATGTTATAATTTTTATATGTTATTATATAATATGTCATTAAAAAATAATAATTGGTACTATGTAATTTTAAATATTTTTATTTAAAAAAAGCATGGTCAAGTAAATATCTGAAATCATATATTAAGTGATTTTGATCTAAATTGATCATATAATTTGATGAACTAAAGCCTGTTTCTATATATATATATATATATATATATATATTGAATGAGACTAGGAGGAAGGAAAAAAGAAAAAGGGAGAAAGAAAAGGAAAGGCTCCACAAAGAAAAGGACGAGCTTGAAAAGGGCAGCCAGGAATAGAAGCCGTGGAAGTTATGGATGGGATAATTTGTTTATTGAATTGTGGTGAAACAAGGTGGGGAGACAATTTCCCAGAACATCGAACCTAGGCCGTTGAATATTAAATAATTTGGGACAAAAAAAAAAGAGGGAAAAAACAAGATGTGATTCCCAGTCATTTGCATTAATTTAAAAAATAATTTTTAATATTAAATAATTGAAATAAAATTTCTAGTCATTTTTTTGGTCATCAAGTTAACCCGTCTAGTCATAAAAAAATTTCTATGCGTCTTCTCCACCTCAACATGGAAAATAAAATAAAATTATAGTCATATTTAAACAAAATGTGAAAGTGAAAGGGGTACAGTGGACCACAAGCTAAGCCCCTTGCGTCGGCGATTCTTTTTCACTTTCCAAATATATATATATATATAATGGCCCCAAGGCTCTGATTCTGTCCCTTTCACTCCTCCACAACGTTTTATTAATCAAAATTAAGTCCCAAAAATTTAATTTCATATAAATTTGGACACAACAAATTTAGTTAGCTGCAAATATATGAGTTTTAGTTATAAATTATTATGAGTGATTTAATATTCAATTTTTTCCTGGCAACTTAAAGCCTCATATTTATGCTAATAAATATTAGTCCAATTAATTAGACAATTGACTCATAATGACTTTGTTGATGAGTAATTTATAATAATTATTATAAATAACTTTTAAATTTAGAAGTATGTCCTAATATTAGTAAGTTTTTAGAACTTAACTCATCTAAACTTTTTCTTAAAAAAAGCCTCATATTTACAATTGTCTCAGTAATATTTTGAAACTTATTTTTTATATAAAAAAATGTTTGAGATCTCATTTTTAAAAAGAATAAATTTAAAAACTTTGTTAATTTTTAAACATATTGATGACTTTTAAACTTCTCCTTAATTTGGGTAAAAATATTGAAAGATATTTATAAAAATGATAGCAAGAAGGAATAGTATATAATATAATTAGACCTTAAGGCCTATTTAGTATGTGGTATTAAGGAGTTGGGGTTAGGGTTGAGTTTTCATGTTTAGTATAAGGTAAGGGGAGATCCAATCCCATGTTACATAGGATTACCCAATACCATCCTCTCTCTCTCCTTTGGTATTGAAAAATCAGTCAAGCACCTTTTTTTTACCAAATTGTCCCTATTATATTTTGTAAATTTCTATTTTGTCCAACTCAGACCTCCCTTCCTCTCAATTTCCTTCCTCCACTCACGAGTCGCTATTTACTGCTTACCTTCAATGGAGAATGGAGAAGCAGCCACTGGAAAAGAAGAAAACCTTCACCGTCCACTCTATTCCCTCATTCATCCCACCACGAACCAGAACCCCAAACCATGATTGAGCCCCAGTTTAGCCAAACTTCAAACGAGTAGCAGATGTATGAGTAATTCGAGAAGAGCTTAAGAAATTGGCAATGGAATTTCCAGAGATAAAGCAGATCTCATGAAGGGGAGGAGCAGGAATCATCTCCTATAATATATTAGAAAATCAGAAATTGATGTCATGGGACAAGAATTTGGACGAAGCAACACAGTCAGGGGAGAGGAAGTGGTTGAGATCAAAGATAAAGTTACTATGGTTTATTATTATTTTTTAATTTATTGTTAGGGATATTATAGTTTTTTTGTAATTTATGATTAATTATAAAATAAAATTAATGCATGCATTCCCTCCAAAATTATATCATGCCAAATATAATTTTAAAGTCCCAATCTTAATCTTAATCTTAATCTTAATCTCAATCTATTAAAATTCACGTCTATGTACCAAATGGGGCCTAAGGGTGACATAAGTGCTTACAACAAAACAAATCTAATTTATTGGAATAAAAATAGCCGCCCACTAGGAAACGTGCTATTTATTGTGTTTGAAACAAAGCAAAAAAAGTATTGATGAATGAGAGAGTAACTTGTCTCTCATTGATAACATTCATGAATTTCATAGAATGATGAAGACTAGCTAGTAACATTACTAAATTACAAGTACATCCAAACCGTTGCTGTCAATAAGATGAAAGCAAATTATTATAATTTTAAGGGTTAAAGGACATTTTTGCTTTGGAAGAATACTACGAGGGGCTAATATACCCTAAAAATTTTATGAGGGGTCATGCCACCCTCCGTTAATGAAGAATGAATGGTGATGAATGATGAACTGGTAATGGAGATAGGAAATGTGTCATGTTGAGGTGGAGATGATGCATAGAAGTTCATTTGATGTTCTTCGCAGCTAGAGAAGGAGAACCGAGAAGCCAGAGAAGGAGATAGAGCACGAGAACTGAGAGAGAGAATGAGAACGAAGAATCAAGACGCAAAGAAGTCAGAGAACAAATTAGGGCAAAAAATTGATAGAGAAAGAGAAAGGAATAGCGAGTGAGTGTGCATGTGAAGGCTGGATTCTATGGAGCAAGGTGAAAAGAGTTTAGAGTAGAGATTTGTCCGGATTAAAGAGGTATGAAATCTTACATTGCTTGGAATGTGTGTGAAATTTGCTGCTTTTGAGTGTGGATAGCATTTGGCTCTATATTTGGACGTTTTCAATGTATTCACATAACGCTTTTGTTGGTTTTTAATTAATTTAGGGCTTTTTTGATATGTCAATGAATGATAGTGGTGGTCCTTGAATATGGTGAGAAGTCATTTGATTTGGAGAGACTGTCAAGTCTGCTAGATAGCGTTCTTGGCTCAGCTAAAGAAATGCTTAGAAGTCTAAGTGGAGTGTATGAATCCAAGAGTGTTGCTATAATGGAATCATATGTTCCTTTAAGTTATGAAGAAGAAGAAGATGAGTCATATTGGATAGAGACCCTTGATGTTTTGGATAGAATGATAGTGAGCTTACTATAGAGGTGAAGAAGTTAGGGGAAGAACAGTACAATAATCTCTTCCCAGGGTTCAGTTTCGTTCATGACCTACAGAAGCATCCCTGTAGTGGCAAAACCTTGTCATACGTTCATCTTCAACCTCTCCGACCAACCTTCTGCTAATAGCCCTTTTCCTCTTACTCATCGTCTAAGATTCGATCGAGTTACTCATTCGTCTCTCTTGCACTCTCTCTTTCTCACATACTGTGATGACCTCTCTTCGTCGATGATGATTGCACTCTCTCCTTCAACCTTAGCACTAACTCTCCCCAACCTCAGTGACGATTGACCACATATAAGCCCCATGTTTGGTTCCTTTAATAGCTAACCTAACTCATAAATCGCATTCAAGTTCAAGATTCGTAGCTCATATGGTTCTATTCTAGACCCATGTAGCTCATTTAGTTTCGTTTTAGACCCATGCCACTCCACATCTAGTTTTGTCTAGTTCTATCCAAGACACCTATCACTCCACATGTGGTTCCATCTAGATTGTCATGCCTCTAACAATGATATTATTTATCAAGTTCACAATTCCATATCTAAATTCATATTCATGACCCAATCATCTTCACTCTAGTGAGTCGTTTCCAATTGACAAACTCAAACTATCTTGGGTTTGAAGGAGACGTTAAGATATTTGTTAATTATTTAATTGTCAAGAGTTAAAATTATATATCATTTAGAATTATATTACCTTACAAAAATAAATATGAGATATTATAATCATAATATAATTTTATATTTAATTTATTAACATATATTTTTATCTATATAAAAATCTATTTATATTCTCATTCATTTAAAGATTAATAATATTAAAATATTCTTATTTTCTCTATACTTTTAATCCTTGAATTCTCATACCTAATTTGAACTTTGTTACCAGTTCAAAGTTATTTTCGAAGTGACTTTTGTATTACCACTTGCATAAAGACGTTCTATTTTCTTTTCCTCCGCTTTCTCATAATGTTAGCTAGGCTGCGCCGCTTGCCCTATGATTATTATTCATAAGATTTTTTATTCTACAATCATTAGATTAATTAATGTTCACAAAAGTGCGCTTCCATAAATGCTACATACAAAACAAAGAATCTATAGCCAATGCTAATTGGGTTTTGAATATGAGGATTCAAACTTGGCGGATAAAAACAATTACATTATGAGAATTACCTAATTACGTATTAGATAATTACATGCTACATATATATATATATATATATTAAACATATATATATATATATATAACACTATAATTAGACCATGGAGCTGACATAAGTGCTTACAAGTTACAATTTTTGTCAAATTGGTACAGACAATAAATAATAAATTTATATTTATAATGATTTAAATTTGACTCATATTGCTATTATAAGGGTTCCTTTAATAGATGATATTATAAATTATTTATAAATATTTTTTAAGCTTTAGAGTTATCCCTAATTTTAGTAGGAGATCGATACTAAACCCATCTAAACTTATTTAGTATAAAAAAAGTTACAATTTCTAATTTATTTCAATTGAAATGGCCGCATAGTTGGAAAAGTGTCATGTATTCATAATTATTTTAAGGAAATTGTTATTAATATACTCCCTCTCATACTTTTTATAAGCAACAACTACTTAAATTATGTGAATCAAAATGTTAGTTAAAATAAATTAAGAATAGTAAATATATTCAAAATATAATTTATTTTTTAAATATATTCTTATTTATTTATGAAGATAATGGGTGAAAGAGAGAATAAGTGAAAAAAGATATAAGAGATAATATGTAGGAGAGAGATATATAATTATTTAGAAGATAAAGATAACAAAATGTATTAAATTTTTAGATAAACTTAAATTAGAGAATGTTGTTTATAAAAAGCACCTCAAAAAATAGTAAGGTAAAGGATATTTTTTTGATATGACTATTAACTGGGTTACATTTAAATATTGTCAAAACTATTTAAAATAACTCTTTCAAATATTATATAATATATATATATATATATATATATATATATATACGGATTTGAATTTAAGAGTTGAGTGCTTAAGCTTCCAAAATTTCTTTTACTAAAATCAACGCATATTTATAGTAGGCTAGAAGATTTTAATCTTATATATATTAGACAAACAATTTCAAGTTTAATTTTTGTTTGTTTAGCCATACACGAAAGATTAAGAGTTGTTTACAAGAAAGTGCAACTTGAAATTTAAAAGAAATGGTTTTCAAGTATGATGATTTTTTCCCAAAGGAACATGCTACAACGGATTGCAACAAGCTTTCTTTTTCTTCAGAGATGAACAAAACTCTAATTTTTGTCCCCCAAAAAAAAATAAATCTAGCTTCTCCTGCCCCATCTATCCAACGAGTAAAATTACATAATTAAATTAGGTCGAGCGTGTAATTTAGCTGCCAATATGGCATTCAAATTATTGAAACTTGCGGTCTTTTAGCTTTCATTTCTGTCATTCATTACCCATAAAATATCCCCATTTACACAATGGACCCAAAACATAATAATATTAATAATAACAATAATAACAAGGCAAAAGTGCACTTTTGAATCATCTAATTCTATAAAATTTCAATTTTATGCCTTAATTTTATAAATTATATTTTCAATTTTGTCCTATTCCTTACCTATAATAATTTTTTTATCTCATACTTTTTATAGTTATTTATTAATCACAAAAATCATTCTAGTAATAATTATTTAAATACTTATCTATTTAAAATATTTTTCTAGAAGAGTTTATATAAAAACACTTTAAAGGCTTTTTTTTATAACCAAACGAGCTCTAAATATGCAGCTATGGGGACTATAAAATGATAAAAAAGATCACAAGCAAATAAAACCGATTGTTTATGTGAGTCATTGTCTCAATATCAATTTTCACTAACACTTTGGTTTCTCACGTCTTAATATTGTGTTTTATATAGACAGATTATCACATATTATTACTAATATAATTAATTTAAATTAGTAGAAACCAATAGTAGTCTTTATTTGAGGTATCCATATCTCATCCGATGTTTACAAATGATCTTCTTCTCTTTAAAGTGGTGTCTGACAAATAATTATAATATATGATAAATTGTTTTAAAAGATTCTATAGGGCTTCAGGTGAGAAAATCCACAAGGTTAAATCCTCTCTCCAAAGGTAAATGGAAGTATTAGAAATAAGATTAGGGACATCACATAAATGACTATTTCTACTGAGAGAGGGAATTGTCTGTGTTTTCCTATCATTAGAGGGAGGAAACCCACATATACTTTTCAATACATCATCAATAGACTCAAAAATAAACTTGCGGTATGGAAAGAAAGCTATCTCTTAGTGGCTAGAAGGATCACTTTGGCAAAATTGGTTTTAAACTATATACCGATGTATCCTATACAAGTAGCCAAAATTCTTGTGTCTGTGTGTCAGGAAGTAGAGTGACTACAACATAATTTTATATGGGGACATAATCAAAGCTCATTTGGTTTTCATCATATTGGGTGGGATCATATTGTAAAGCCCCGATTATATAGGGGACTTAGATTTAAGAAGTTATCTTCATTGCCCGATTTAAGAAGTTATCTTCATTGCCCGTAGATCCAAAATAGCTTGAAAATTAGTTAATAGAGAGAAAGATTTATAGGTTAATGTACTATTACATAAATACATACTGAGGAATGAAGAAAATCTACTTGATGTAAGAAAGGGAAATTATGTTCCATGGAAGTTCATTTCTTAACAGCAAGATATTGTGGAGCTGGGTACAAAGTGGCATATCAGGAATGACTAACTTGTAACTTTCTTCATAGATAAGTGGCTATTCCCAGACAAGAGTTTAAAGGATTTATGTCTTCGGCAAATTACTAAAGAGAAGGAAGGAGGTAAAGTTGTGGATTGGATTTCTGGTGGAACTTGGGATTACCAGAGGCTTACTACTATTATCCCAAGCAATGATTTTAGAAGATTAATTAATATGATATCTCCTATGACGGAGGCGAGAAACAATTTAATGGTTTAAAATGCTACCAATGATGATTCTTTTACTATTAAAAGTACTTATTATCTAATAGAGATGAATTATACACAAGACTATAGTCGTGTGTACAAAGACATATAAAAGTAGAAAGGTGATGAATATGTTCATATATTTATGTGGATAACTCTTAATAACCGTTTAGCAACCAATGCTTGGATAAGCACTTGGTCTTCAACGGATGCAAAGTACCAGTATTGTAATGTAGATACGGAAGATATCTTACATATACTCCGGGATTGTTGTTATGCTAGAGCACTATGGGCTAAATTGATACATCCTAGGTATTGCCCTTCCTTCTTTAGAGCATCCTTATAGGATTTGTTTGCTATGAATCTAACAAGTAGCTGGGAGTTTATGGTGGAAATAATTAAAGTCAAATTTAGGGGGGTTCAATTTGGAGTCTATGGAAGTGGATGAATTGTGCCATATTTGATAATAATTTTTTGAGATCGGTAGATTCATATTATGTCATTAGGCAAACATAGAAAAGTTATGTATAGATCCATGAGGACTATGTGGCTAATAGCTTGGATTTTCAACTTCATCTATTTGACAACCTCTCCCATCAAAATATGTGAAATTAAATGTTGATGAATCTCTTACGGTAGCTCACAATACAGTAGAACGTAGAGGTGTTATAAGAATAGGCTATCTTCAAGAGTCTAAAACTAGTCTAAAAGTTATATTTCAAGAAGATCATACTTAAATTAAATGCTAAGAATATAGTAGATATGTTAAGGAATTTGACATATCACATATTAGCTTATTAATTTCTTAGATACGGAAGCTTATGGATTTATCTTAAGAGTCGAAAGTACAACATATATTTAGAGATCAAAACTATTTGGTTAATATCCTCACAAAAGAAAGTTTAAAGTCTATAGAAATATTATATTTATATCTTACTCATTTAAAAGCTTTGCTAGTTAAAGAGTATTTAGGATTTGCTCCCTCATAAAATAATTTTTTGCACTAAGAGCTGTTTAGCCCTATCTTGTAAGAAAATGTCACTAACACTGTATTTTCGCTTTCACTTCTTTTGTTTTTCTTTTACGGACCAATATGCTATACTTCTTTTTTATGCATTGCTATGTGTATATTTTATTTTATGAATGTAAAAGATGATAAAATATGGAGGCGCATATGAGAATTTTAGCGCCAAATCTTTCCATTGGGAGCTCCCTCTATCGTTTAAAATACATATATAAATGGGATTTTCATTAAACGTAGTTCTAACGCAAACAATTAAAAGATATATTTTAAGAACTAAATATATACTTTTTTACAAATAACTTATATTTAATAATTTTTTTAATTTATCTCTATTGATATTCCCTTAACAATAATCAATTAAAAGAGAGAATAAATGAATTAGATAATATAATTAGAGTGTTTTAAAAAAAAATACAAATTAATTAATTTAATTAATTTTTTTAATTTAATTAAGTTAATTAAATATTTTACATATTAAGTATAAGAAGTGCTAAATAGCATCTTGAATAATTATATTTAATAATATGATATCTATGTTTAGAGGAAAAATAAAGAAATGATTTATGATTGGTAGTATCTGGATGATATTCTCTTTATTGATAATTAGAGATTTATTTTTTTTAAGATATAGAAATAATCAAAATTGATATTATTTTTCTTAATAAAATATTTTTTATATATAAAATGTGATTCATGATATTGTATTTAAGAAATCTATTTAGGATAAATTATAAGATCCTCTTGTAATATTAAAAATATAATTTCAATATTTTTAAATTATTTTATTAGTTTTTGTACAAGTGTTTCCAGAATTTATTTATAAGAGTTCAAATTTATAAATTTATGAGTAATTAATTTGTCACGGACATACAATCAATCAGTCACTTCAGTAGTATATAACGCATATCCGTTAGTGATAACCAATTTGTTTTGTATTTAAAGCGAAAAGTAATAATTAACTTTTAGTTCTTTATTTGAGCGATCAAGTATGATTTAGCGTAGGTTTGGATGAAGTTAAAATTTAAATTTGAATAAAATTTAAATTTTAAAAATTTTTAAAATAAATAATTATATTTATTTAAATAAATTTTTAGATTAAATTATGATTTAAAACTAAAATTTTAGATAAACTGGTCAGAGTAACTTATAGAATATTAAAAGAGATTATAAACTAATCAATTACTATATTATCTCTACTTTTTCTTACACTCTCTCTTCTCTTTCCTACTTTTTTTTATACACTCTCTTATTTTTTTTTCTTATACCCTCTCCCATTTCTCCTCTCATCTCTTATCTCTTCTCATTTAATACTCATATATTTTTTTATAATTTATTAATAATAAAAATATTTTTATAAATAATTATCTAAATACTCATTTATTTAAAATTATTTTTTATAAACTCTTCTCCAAAAATCCTTTTTTAAAAGTTATCAAAAATTATTTTTTTTATAAATTTATTTTTAAAATTTTATTTAAACGGGTGTTAAATTAAATTTAATGAGATATTAAAGGCTTTGATATTATGATTTAATTATATTTTAAATGCTTTATAAAATTCTATTTTACATCTTCTTTCAAATTTCCCATTTAAAATGTATTTTAAAAAATTGACGTGGCGAGAAAACATGCTGCCATGTAATGAACTTTAGGTCGTGTTTGGGTCCACACCTCTTTCATTGTTTATAGACTTTGCCGAAAAGCCAAAGGGCAAAACGTTTCCTTAACGCCCCAGAGGAACTGCTAACTTGACCTGACAGCACACAAAAACATCCTTTTAACATTTGCCACGATCCTTTTTCACTAAACGCAAAAATCGCGTCTATGTTCATGAGAGTTTCAGATTTCTGTGATATTTTGTTACTAACCAATCGTCTGTTGCCGGGTGGACAATCTAGTCACAGGTCGGTCCGCATGCAATAATTCGCTTACCAGATATACTTATTTAGAAACGCCCAGGTGTTGGAGATCATTCTAGGGTGTCTCCTCAGTGCATCGTCACTCTCACTGGTTAGTCTTCTGTCTCTCCGTGTAGATTGTTCTACGGAACTTATATTCACCGATCGTGTTAGCTTGAAAATTTTATCATGGTTAGTCTGTGAGGTGAGATGAATAATTGTGATTTCTCTGTATGAGTTCGTTTTCTTTAAGGGGTTTTCGTTCGGACATTTTAATCTGGGTGCTGGGGTTTTCATTTTATACTTGTTGGTGTTCGTTGTCAGGAAAGCTTTAGGCTTGGCACTTTATGATTTTGCGTCAAGATATAGTGTTAGAGAGCTCACTTCCTGAACCTTAGAGGAATAAGTAATGATTTTTTTTTTTTTTATCAATCTTTCACTCAGATATCAGTGAGGTATCTAAATAAATAGATTAAATTGGTTTATCTGTTGCTATTTAAGATGTCAAGGAACTAAATTATCTGCTGATTTGTTCTCCGATATAACTTTATTCTAAAAGGAGTTGAGGCAATTTGTTTGCTATATCAGTTTCTTTCTGGTCACCAATTCTCTTATTCTAGCATCAAGTTGAATGCCTCGTCTGGTTGTATTACAGCTCTAAAAATATGGCTGAGCCTTCACAAGTTGCTCTTAGTCCTGAATTGTTGGAATGGCCAAAGAAAGATAAGCGCCGCTTCCTTCATGCCGTATACCGTGTTGGTGATCTTGATCGCACCATCAAGTAGGATTGTGCAACATTACATTGATTTTGTCATTATAATATGTGCCTTTAGATGCTCAACTTTTCTTCACTTCTTTTAGGTTTTACACTGAAGCTTTTGGAATGAAGCTTTTGAGGAAAAGAGATGTTCCAGAGGAAAAATATTCCAATGCTTTTCTTGGATTTGGCCCTGAAGAAAACAATTTTGTTGTGGAGTTAACATATAGTACGTTGCTCAACCTTTTGCTTATCGTGTTAGGTTTTATGGATGCAGTGAGTGGTTCTTGGGGTGGAACCATTGTTTGAAAAATGCGCTTGTGTGATTTTGAGTTGAAGAGAATATTCGCATGAGAACTTCAAATGAAACATAGAAATTACTTCACTTGAATTTTGTTCCTTACATATAACTTGTTTGTTTTGCTTTTAATTACTTGGCAATCGATTATCCTATGAACTGCATTTCGTTGAATTGCACACAATATAATTTCTTTGGCATAAAAATGAAGTTTTTATTCATAATTATAATTTTTTTTGTCAGATTATGGGGTGAGCTCCTATGATATTGGAACTGGCTTTGGACATTTCGCAATTGCAACTCCAGATGTAAGCCTGACGTTACCTTCACAGATGCTCAGGTATCAATTATGTGTTGACATGTAATTGAATATGTTGTTTTCTAGGTTTACAAAATGGTTGAACACGTCCGGGCCAAGGGTGGAAACGTCACTAGGGAGCCTGGTCCAGTTAAGGGTGGGAGCACGGTCATTGCATTTGTGAAGGACCCTGATGGTTACTTGTTTGAGATCATCCAAAGAGAATCAACCCCTGAGCCACTGTGTCAAGTAATGCTTCGTGTTGGTGATTTAGAGCGCTCAATTAAGTTCTATGAAAAGGTAGCAGTCCATGTCAAATTCATTTCTGCAGTTTGAAATACTCCAATTTAATTTCAATTGAAACTGCTTTAGTAGAACTGCTTTTAGGTGTTCAAGCACTTGCCGTGTACAAACTTTAATTTGATAATTTTTCATAAATTGATTTTCATAGTTTTTGCATTTGCATGTACAAACTTTTTTATACTTGAAGATGTTACTTTCTAGAACCGCACTAAATTAAACAAGAAGAAAGAACGTTCACCTGCTGACATGTTTAGTAAACTAGCAATGCAGTTGTAGGCCTCTTGCTGAAGTAGTTCTTTGAAGGGTATGCTCTGTTTTTGTTATCATGCCCGCTTTTGCGGTTTATTATTAGTTCACTGAAATCCACTAGAGATAAAATATTGACCTTCTATCTCACGTCAATCTCAGAACCTGGATTAGGAATTGCCAGCTTTTTCATGCATGCTTTAGGGCATCCAAGCTGCATTTGTATTATGATCCAAAATAATCTGATTTTATAATCTGATGTCAGCTCTAATGGTATAATATCTCTGCAGGCTTTGGGTATGAAGGTGGTAAAGAAAGTTGATAGACCTGAGTACAAGGTAAATTTTCTTAAACTGACCTTAAAAAGCAGTCTGCATACTTTTGTCATGACCTGCTCAAGCTTTCTAAATTATGTTCTTGCTTGCTATTGTAGTACACAATCGCCATGCTTGGGTATGCAGAGGAGCATGAGACAACTGTCTTGGAGTTGACATATAACTATGGTGTCACTGAATACACTAAAGGAAATGCATATGCGCAGGTTAGTTGATACATTATTGGTTTAATATCACCATTTGCACTCTAAATTGGTTTATCTGCTCATTTCTGTCTGCCTTTCTGATAAAAATTATGGTATCTCTTTCAGGTTGCTATTGGCACTAATGATGTATACAAGAGTGCTGAGGTAGTCAACCATGTGATACAAGAGTTAGGCGGGAAGATCACTCGGCAACCAGGGCCAATTCCTGGCCTTAACACAAAAATCACTTCCTTCTTGGATCCAGATGGGTGGAAAACTGTGAGTTGTAAAAAAAAATTCGTAGTATGAATGCATTTTTTCTCTCCCATTTGTTTGTGCATGAGAGAGTAGTTTGCTGAATGATAGGTGAATTATAATGTTGTTTATATGCATATCTATTTGCGGTAAGGGCTGCCAATGTTGTGGTTTGATGCCATGTTTTTCTTGTTCAACCAAATCCATCTTTGAAAGCTGTTAGAAGAAATAATCATACTTACAATATGGAACGAAGTTGTAGATTACTTCTTAATGACCAAAGATGTAGAACGCCCTTAGTTGCAGAATTCAACATTTATTATGGTGCATATAGTCCACGACATAAAAATTAAAAAATGTAGATCTGTTTTTTTTTTTTGTGTTTTTTTTGGGGGGGTGTATGTTTTAAATAAAATAAAAACTCTATCTTTCATCCTCTCATTATCTTCTTTCTTAAAGTGGATAAATAGGTCTTGTTATGTTATTCAATGCCTCATGGCCAATTACAAACTTCCAACACTTAAAATATTTTTGTCGGTGTAGGAGTTGGTATCATTACCACTGCATCACATGCCATGCATATTCTGAAATACTCTGTTTTAAAAGATCTTCATCGATGAACGATGCCATGATTGCTGCCAAAATGTGAATGTTGAACTCTAATAACTTTGAGCATGTACCGTCCTGTGTTAATATGCTGCCATTGTCATTGGTAAAGCAAGCATATTCATTTTTTGGTGTGATTTTGCAGGTGCTGGTTGACAATGAAGACTTCCTGAAGGAATTGAAGTGAAGAGTGACGGCTCTACTAGTGCTTTTGTAATAAATAATGGAGTTGTCTGTGATCGGTGAACATTAGCTTCTGTGTTAACTTCTCTATCGTGCAGTTGTCTCAGAAACATGGTTGTGTTTCCATCTATATAACCTAAATTTGATCCACTACCTATTGAAATGTGTTGCTTGTCTTGTGATCAATCTACTATATATACATACATATAGCTAAAATCCAAGAAATTTTGCGGTTTGAAGGCGACAAATATCTATGATTAAACCATTTTATATTATAACTAAAGGGGATTCCCTTATTGGATTTTTTTTCGGGGTAATAATCAATCCCTTTATTGGGATTTACAGCACTGTTAAAACCACACACACACACACACACACACACTCATATTCTAGTATGCCTCCTTAGGGGATGCTAAGAATGCTTTCATAGGATGTTTTATGCCCTTCCATCGTTTGTATATAAAACCATCAGCAGTAATGGCCTGTTGTTGGATCAGTAAACCGTACAGATACAGCATTAGAGTTGAGCGATGCCTCCTAGTCACGAACTTCTGCTTGAGTGACTAGGATAACAACCGAGAACGCGAAGAAACTGAGCATATTCCTGAAATCGAAATCAAATTTTGACGGCGTTGACAATGTAAGTGGACAGTTGCATTTGACAGCCACCACGAGTTAAGGATATCATTGCTTGTTCTCCAAGTAATATCAGAATTATACCTTTGGCAATACCATATTGAGGACACGACTGGGAGTTATTGAATATCACATCACATATGAGTCACATGATTTTATTAATGTACCATGCAAGTGACTTGGAAACGAGAGTTTAATTTTGTCTATGTATGTGAGGCTTCTCGCATAGGAACAATTTCATATATAGCAGCAAAAGCACTAATTTATAACCATTCTAATTTGGATTCTCTCTTTTCTCTCTGTATCTCTCTCACTCTAGAAGAATTTCATAAGCTTGTAACTTCAGAGGATCTAACTTCGTAAACATCCCTGTAATTTACCATTCAGTGATCCTACTGAAAGCTTTATAGGAAAGAAACACCTCGACATTCAATCATAACAATTTTATAGATTTTCTCTCCACTTCATTGGGATGCTTCAGGCTTTTAATAACTAAACAGTCTCATTCAGTACTAGAATATGAAAGATAGAGAAAATCAACTTTAGATGAGATTAATTAAAAGAATATTGAATTAAAGTCAGCAATAGTGACACCGCATGAAACAAAAATATTGAACTTGAGTTCATGAAATATGATGGCTAACCTGCAAATGCCTTAAAGCATACTGCGCACGAGGCTCCGCCAGAGAAGCTTCGAAGTCAATGTAGAAGAGGTAGTCAAAGTACCTGCCACCGGGACTTTTAGGTCATAATCATAATTTCAGAACAAACTTCCCTTTAGGATACCGTAATGATTTGATCCTGCTCAAGAAAAACTTGAAAGATTCATTTATGACTGCAGATCTCACAAATGGGGGAAAAATCATTACTCACTTGAAACTTCCCTCATTAGAGTCATCAACAATCCTTATTGGACATTGTTTCAGTGGACGACTCTCTATCTGAAATCCCATGAAAAAAAGAAATCATACTAAATTATTACCTTAAATAGCTAAATTCTACCTTGTACTCCTCTAGTCCTTAATATTGGAACTAATTGGAGAGTCGATTATGATTCTAAATATAATACCACCTATTTCCTATATTTATCAATTTTTTCTCAACTTACCCCTATTAATACTCCTTTAACAATGAATAAGTAAAAGAGGGACAGAAGGAGTTAAAAAAAATGATTATGGTGTTTTAGAAAAAATATGCCATAATAACTAAATTAACTTTCTTAATCTAATTATATTAGTTAAATAGGTCATATATTAAGGACTAAAGGAATAATAAAGATCTTTATTATTTCATTCCTCACCTTTGCCAAAGTGATGTTCCTTAGAGTAAACACTGCGAGGGCTTTGAAAAGTAAACCAGGACCTTCTTCAAGGCTAAAAACAAGGCTAGTCTGGGAGAAATGTCATGAATTTGTCAGAACATTCAAATATATATATATATAGAGAGAGAGAGGAGCGAATAGCTAAGGTCGCTATACCTTATAGAGCCTGTCAGTTCCTGGAATTATCGGCTCCCTCGCAAGAATCAAGAAACGAGTGATATTCTCATCATTATCCTAGCAAGATAGCAAAGAATCAGCGCAACTCTAGTCTGACATACGAGCAACTACTAACATGTTTTTAGTAAGTCCTCGTAAAAGGATAGAAATAATGGGATGTAAGAAGTTTGATAAGTTCAACATATTCCCTCAGTAATGATAAACATTGTTTCTATAGAAAAGACATCTAAATAAATGAATGTCTCATATCCATATTTTTTTATACTATTTTTTGAATCATATTACTAGGTATCTAGTTTTGTGGTTTGTGTTTGTCCCTTCCAATATAAGGTGTCTCCTCTAATAAGTGAACTCGAGACCTAGAGGGATCTAGGAAGAATTTACACCAGTAGACTAACTTTATGTTAGTTCTCATATCCATATTTTGATAATGGACTTGAAAGCGTTTTGAGAGAAGACAAATAGCATAAGCTAAGATCACATTTTGTTCAAACTCAGTTTTTCAAGCTAGAAATGAACATCATACCTGGATTCTTTCCTCAAGAATGTCAAGGCCATATAATTTTGCTGCTCTGGAGCTTGTGATAGCTCCCGTATCTCTTCGACCTTGTAAGTACACTTTCTGTTCACAACTTCCCAATTGTTAGGCAGTACCATTCTACAATATAATCAAAATCCTTGCTTTCACTCAACCAAAGAAAATCTTAATAATATACCTGAGCAGCACCAGCAGTATATGGTGAACCAACTCTAGTAACACCTATATCATTAAGCATCTCTTCACATTGAGAAAGAGCCTGGATGTAAAATTTATTATCTTAAAAATTGAGATAACTATAGCTAGATATATTTCTTGCCAATAACTATGGTTATCTAAATGATAAAGACAGTGTATTGGAAAATATATGTGCAGCAATCAGCATGGATCCAGTTCAAACATATAACTTGCACCAGTAATTCTATTCCTAGATTTATTTACTCCCTTTAGTCCTTTAATATAAAATCTAGTTGACTAATTTAGGTAAATTAAAAAAAATATATAATATGAATTTATTTTGAGAGTTTAGATTTGATTATAATTAACTGATTTATTTGACTTCTTTAATCTACCCAAATTAATCAACTAGCTCTTATATTAAGGACCGTAAGAGCATTATGTAATGGAAAAATTTAAAAAACCTAATTGACAAATAATTTCATCGTTGTGATCAAAACAGGAAAGATGATGCATCATCTTATGATGCAAAGTGAATTGAAATGTAGATGATTTAAGAATCAGAGTCTGACCTGAGGATGACTTATGACATAGCTGAGCTCCTCCTTTCTCACACCAGGCAATCCTAAAAGGCAATGGTCAACTTGCAACTGCACCTCTCCTACAATGTGCAGTCTATGGCGAAGAAGTAAATCATAACTACGGTGGATGCTTCCATGAACAGAATTTTCAATAGGTAAAATGGCTTTATCAACTATCCACAATTCAACTGCCTGCATTAAAGAATTCAACTACATCATCATCATCATTGCAGCAATTGGTTAATGCAAATAGAAATTACAAGGAATCGAGTATTGAAACCTGAAATGCAGCTTCAAACTCATCAAATGGCACAGCTTCACAATTAGGGAAAGCTTTTAAAGCTGCTTCCTCACTATATGCTCCTGGTTGGCCCTGTATCAGGAAACTGATTAATTAAGAATGGCCGTAATACCATGAACGTAAATATCTTTTAAAAGAAATTATTAAGAATTATACTTATACCTGATAAGCAACCTGCACCTTTGACCCATCACCAGGAGAAGATGACAAGTCAGCTGCACTTAATGGCTCTGTGATTAAGAAAATTACATAAGAAATAAAAGACAAAAGATTTTAAGGTCTTATCAGTAGCATTAAATATCTAGGTTGCGTCATGATATGAATATTCCATTTGTCTACATGCTGCTCATACATACATATGCATGCATAGTTGCATGGTTCGCAGTGTACTTTTGACGATTAGAGTTCAACTAGTAACTAAAATCATCAATAGCAAGACATAATTATCGTATTTTATGAGATCAATTATAGTTATACTTTACATGGAGTGCATACCAGCACTGTAAACCATGCTTCATCCATTACATTGAGATTCTATTAAAGTTAGCTTAGTGATCATTTATCAGAACCATGCGCACAAGCATCACTTAACTAACCACATGTTTCTATGTTGGAATCTAAGATATCCTAGGTTAGGAGCATGAAGTGCATACCAGCACTTAGAACTATGCTTCATCCAGGCCATCATATTGTGTCAAGAGTTCAGATGGTACATCCTGAGTCCACCATTTGACTTGCTTTTGGCATTATTATGCATACGATTCCTAGGGTTAGAGTTGAGGCTTATAAATAGCACATCAACATATATGCTTTGCACGCCTTTTGTTGAATTGAATAATATTGAGTATTGAGTATCCTCTCTTCCCCTCTATTCTGTTTCATTTCCCCCCTCCTTCTTGCTATCCTCCCTCCTCTCTTTGTCTCTCTACTTTCTCCCTTGCCCCTTCCTTGTCCTGCATCACCACTCTATCCATACAAAAGCATCTCATTATTTCCTTTCTCTTTATATTTCCTTTTCAAACAGGAGTAATCACATCATGATCAGTTTTCTCTATTCTAGTAGTTCTCATTTTCAGGAAGGGGGAAAGGAAATGCAAAGTTTAGAATATGACTCGCTATGTCTCCTTTGTGAGCAGGACTTTCTTCCATCACCAAGCCATGAGTTACCCTCATAATATCAACTAAGATATAGAATAATAACATTAAGAGCATTAACGAATACAACCAGCTCTCCAAGAAAGACTTTATAATTGACAAAAATATGAGCCATTATCTCCCTCGTGTGCTTTCTTATAAACGCACGAGGGAAAAAAGTCTCAGGCATTTTAAGCACCCAAATAAATGTGATCAAAAGTAAAAAAGATGGGCTTTAACATCTTGAGGATTTGGTCTTCCCCTACAAAATTCTTTGCAAAGTGCAAACAGAACGGCTAAAGCATCGATCACAAAATTATTCCTCAAATGCCACTTAGAGTAACACACTTTGATTCTGAGAAATGTGACATTGTCACAGAATCGCAGTTGTGCGTGGAGAGAACCAGCAATGATCAGGAAAAGCATTCTCCAAATTCTGATAAAAACATCAAAATGCTAAATTTCATTCAGAGTAATGTGAGATGGATTACATAACTCACTAGGAAGAAGGTTCAGAAACCTCTTGGTTTCATTCTCCTGAACTCCAGTAATGGACCCAGAAGACTCGGCCCCAGTCATATTTGGCTTCTTGTCGTCTTCAATAAGAGTCGCAGCAGCTTTCTGAGCTAAAACACCCAAACAACAACACTCCTATTTCCACCATTTCCCAATATCATATCTCAGATTCATAATCAGCCCATAATTTCCAGGCTGAAAATTCACAGCCCCTAATTGAGGAGTTTTCGAGCATCCGCCGATGTACAAGCACTTCAGAGCCATCAGAAAACTCAATTTGTATACTCACACAATAAAACAGAACGTTGGAGAAAGTCAGAAGAAGTCTACAGCCATCAACGTGATTGTGATAGATGAAGATATATAGGTGAGTTTCAGTTATACCCAGAGGAGAAGGCGGAAGAACAAATGAAGAATGGAGGTTATGGGAGACTTATTTTGTAATTCCCGAGAGAAAGAAACGGGAGCTTGGCGGTAAGAGAAGAACAAGTAGGGTGAGCCTAGCGCAGGGAGGCTTGCTATACACGTTTTTCTTAGGTTGCGGGAGAATATTATTTATAGGTGTGTATGAATAGAATTTAAAAAGAAGATTTTATAAAAAATAAAAAGATTTTTGGGTAATTTTTAAAAAATAATTTCTAAATAAAAATTTATGAAAAAAATATGGTTATGAACAAATGAGTATTTAGATAGTTATTATTAAAAGAATTTTTATATTTAGTAAATTATTAAAAGAAGTATGAGATAAAAAAATTATTTTCTCTCATTCCTCTTTTTCATCTCTCTCACCAAAAAATGGAGGAGGAACAAGATGGAGGAGTCCACGGTGAAGACACTAAGAAAAAAAAGAAAAGAGGAAGAATAAGAGGAGAAAGAGGAAGAGGAAGACGACGGTAAAGGAAGAGGATGATTATAGTAGAGGAAGAGAGAAAAGGGAGAAAATGAGAGAGTATAAAAAAATAAAGATAAAATAATAAATTAGTAGTTTATAATTTTTTTTATTGTTTCATAAGTTAATCTGAATAGTTTATCTAAAATTTTAATTTTAAACTATAGTATGATCTAAAAGTCTTTTTAAATAAATATAATTATTTATTTTAAAAAAATAAACTAAAATTTAGATAAAAAACTATTTTAAAACGAGTTTTTCAAATAATACTAAATGTAATAACTGAAGTCTGCACTTTGCATTGAAGAGAGAGGAAGAAGGTTACATATCATAAGAGTATTTTCTATTGTAAAATGATATAAAATATATTAAAAAATAGTTAAAATTTTTATTTGTTAAAATGAAATATTGCATTAATCCATTAAGATGCATATTCAGCTATTCATTCTTTTAAATAATAAATGTTATATAGAAGTAAAATTAGTAAATTGTTAAATTTTATGGCATAGTTAATAATATTTAAAAAAAATTTAATATATATAAAATATATTATAAATAAAATTAAAGGAATAATATACATACCATTAACATAGCTTAATTTTAAACCAATGAAAATTAGATCTGTGGAAATAGTAGTTTAAAAATTAGATAAATAGAAATCAACTTATTTATAGTTAAAATATATAAAAATATTTATATATAACTTAAAAAAGATTAATATTTAAATAAAAATAAAAAATTATAAATAAATATTTATATATAAAGTAGACATAATTTAATAAAATAAAATTACTAAAATATAAATTTGATAGATGTTATTTTTTAACTCAAAATATTATTATTTGAGATTCGGTAAAAATATATATAAAATTCAAACTAACCAATACATTAAAACTCTTAACTAAATTAATTAGGAGATGTATCACTTATATGATCGGATCATGGCACAATAATGTTTGAATTTGTCACTTCCCATTTTCTATGAAGTACGTAATTATTATATTATTGTTCTCCCTCTTGAAGAGAAGCTATATATTGGTCAAATGGTCATTGAAATGGGTGTGATTGCAAATAGGAAGGTTGTGACTAATTAATTATTTTTACTTATGATTTTCTCATTTCCCATTTTCTTAGTTTAAGTTTCACTTTCCAGGTCCAAAGTTCTTAGAATAAAGTTCTTTCAATTAATATTAAAAAGAAAATATTTAATACATTCTTAGAATAAATAATACTCAACAAATAATATTAAAAAAAGTCAACACCATATCATTGACTTTAACATTAATTTAAATAGTACACATATAATTAGTTTTTTTATACCAACAGAATATTACATGGGTATAAAACTCTATCAACAAAATGTTTTTTTATTTACATGACTGGATCATAAAATCTTAAGTACTCTTACTGAACTAATTGTTCTTTTTTTTCCTCTTACTTTCATAACTAATTGTTATTGACATAAATAATTTATTATATAATTAATTGATTACTTAATTATAAAATTGTGAAATCGAGAAGGTCTGGTGAGGATTTAGACATAGATCACCTACCAAAGTTGAACGAAGGAATATTATGGTCCAAGTAATTAACATAAAATATTAAGTTAATGGTAAGGTCAAATTAACCATAAATATAAAATATCATATATTATTATTAATATAAATTACCCTCAATATTGAAGATTTTCTTTTCTTAAATTCATAATCTCCTCAATGTCATTATATTATTATTATAAATATCATTATATTACTATTTATAAGGCCTATAAATAGAGACTATATACAAGATATTATAAGATGAAAAACATATATATAAATGAGAAATACTTTCTTATTCTCTCTCCCAAATTCTTGTCTTACTATCCTCTTTTGTATTTTCTTATTTTCTTATTTTTTTAACACTTTATCAGTATTAGTTCCCTCTAAAAATTTGAGGTATAAACGTCTTATTGATTCATGTATTATTATGTTATGTATAATAGTATTTTATATTAGCTTAATTTTTCCAATTATCCCTTACCAAATTATCATTTACAATTTTAATTTCCTATATCTTTATAGCATATTATGTCGTTTCTTTTATGTTTTTACTCTATCATTTTTTTATACACTTTAATTTGAGATATAAGCTCCTTATATGTTAACATATTGAGGCATATATGGGTTCCAATCATATATCATATTGTTATGTTTCCTTAATTATTCATATTGTCATGATTTCCTCTTTGCAATTTACAACAAGCATACTTATGTTAATTTTCTTTGTACTATATTATGTAATTGTATATAGTATATAATTTGATTTATATGATTGTGGGTTTATTTGTTCTTTATATTTGATTATGAGATTAAATTTATTTTCTTCCCGTATTATTCTTGCCTTAATTTATATTACTGTATCTATATTTTTATATTATTAATTAATTTCCCTCCCCTCTATATTAATTTATGTTTTAATATATTTATATGTCTTTTTTATATTCTCTCTCTATATATACTTAATTTTATTATTAGATTACCAGAAGTAATATCCTTGTGATAATATATGGTTCTTTAGTATAATATCATTTTATGGTTCTTATAAATAACAATGGCAAAAAATATATTATTACAATTTGATGATCCAATGATTATAAATATCAAAGTATTGAAAGCTAATAATTCAAAAGTTAAATAGTTCAAAAAGAGTTGTATAGCATTGAAAAAAATATTTTTGCTATAGTCTTGAAGACTAATAACTTATAAAGAATCATGCCAATAAAAAGTGATATTCTTAAAGACTAATTAATATATAATTTTGAGAAATTAATTATCTGCTATTGTAATATAGAACATATCTATGATAAAAGAATATTGACTATGACCACACATTGTAATAAAAAATTGACAATTGAAAGCCAATGATACTTTGTCTTTGCTATTGAATCATGATTATGGAAATAATAATATCTTGATATGAGCAAATGTTATAATATAACCATAAGTCATATGAACAAAATAGAAATATTAAAATATAACCAGAAGTCATACGGACAAATATATATGAATCTATTAAAATTAAATATCAAAATTAACGATAACATAAAAGGACTATAAGATTTTATAAAAAATCATCAAAAGTAATTATATTGTTTGAGGTAAAGAATTGTGAAAAAAATGTCAAAAGTTATTGTAAAATAAAAAGAAATTGTCATAAGCCTAAAATGTACATGATATTTAATTTTTATTAGCATTTAAATTTATTATGATTTGTAAGAGATAGATAGTTATAAATATTTGTTATTGTGATGTTGATATGTGTTTGATATGAAAGCAAATAGATTAAATTAAACAGGAGTTATTGATTATTTTATGATATTAATATTATGCTAATTTATTTATAAATTTAGATATATGAAAAGTAAATATATATGATTTATATGAATTCAATATGTATATCATAATAATGCACATTACAATTGAATTTGTTGTATGTGATATAATTGTGATTGTGTATGTAAAACTTAGTGACAGATATGTATTATGTATTGTTAAATTTTGAGTGAACTTTATAATTGAGATTTTTTAAAAACATGTAATAAGATACATAAGAAATTTAGTGAAAGAAAATAAAATGATTAAGTTTAAACTTAAAACTTTAATTATTTGGATATCTGTAATATGATTTAATCAATTTTATTGTAAATAGTATGCAATTTTTTTGTGATATTTTACCAATTCATGGTATTATGAATAGTAGAATTGAATACTTTAAAAAACAAAATTATATATGCATACTACATTTGAGTTGGGAGATTGATAATTGATTTAATTTTGCAAGAAAATTCATTATAAATAATTGATGTTGATCTTTGATTAATTGGACAAAATCATTCTTATAGTATATGTTAACTCTATATATTGCCAGTCAAATTTATAGATACTTCAATAGTCAAAATAATTTGAAAGAAAATTATTAATATCATAAGTATATATTATATTAAGGAGTTTTAACTTAATAATTTGTTGTCCATAGTATATAATTATAAAACATAAATGATAGATCTATATATTTCTGTATAATTGTACGTTCATTAAAAATTAGCAATTTATTATTCCCTTCTATTTGGTGGATTTATTGAAAATTTTATTGCATTTAGTTTATATATATATATATATTAATTGAGCTGTATATATATTTTTAAATATATTTTGATGGAAAGTGATCCAGGGTAAAAATTTTTAGGGCTTCATTTTAAATAATATTTATTTATTAATTTTATTTAGTTTGTTATGTGAAATGTAAATCTACAATTTATTGAGTTATTACGAAATGTTATGAGAAAATATATATAGTAGATAGTTTCAAATATTCATGTTAAATATGTATTAAGAGAAGTAAATTTAAATATATTATTAATGAGTATCAAATTATATAGTAATAATATGTGATAGTTCTTGGGTAACTTTTTGTAATAAAACTAATATAGTTAATGAAGAACTAAAATATATTTTTTTTTGGGTAGAAAAAAAATTGGTAATAAAAACTATGACTCATATATCAAAACTTTAGTTTACTAAAGGGTTTAAAGTTGATAGACGTATTAGATTAAAATCCCTAATTATATTTATGATATGAAGCACCTAGACAGGTGAAATACATGAAAATAAGAGCATATTTATATGATGCACACTTGAGGGAATTGTTGGTATACAAATATGAGTTAATATTAGATAAAATTTTACTTAGATCTTCATAAAAGTTCAATTGATATCCCAAAAATAGATGTCATTTAATATCATAAATTATTCACATGTTATGAAAACTAAAAAAATTATTGTTGGTTACAGTAAATTAGAAGTTTATCGATCTAAATAGATTTATTGTTGGCATGCTTTGTTTGATCATAATAGACTATATATATGATATAATCAATTATTAAAAATTATGTATTGATGAAGAAGCATAAGATTCTTCATAAATATCTAACATATTATAAAATTCAAGAAATTATAGGTGTTACTTTTTCTCAAATAAAATTGATTATAAGAATATTATTAGTTATTATTTAGAATAGATTTTTACATTTATGAAAATATATCAAAATAATATTATATGTGCCATGTAAGCCATGCACATATTTACTAAATTTGATAATACATGTATAAAATAGTCATATATAAGATTATTAGAAGTTTGTAATTAGAAATTTATAAGATATTTGAATAATATAATCATTATATTAAGTGTATGATTTTTAAAATATGAAAATAATTTATTAATGTCTCAATAAATAACTGAATCATGTCTAGGAAAATATTTTTTTTTAGTGTTAACATATTTAATTTAATATATTGCGGCACAGATGCATATTAAGTTAATGGGAAGGTCAAATTAACGATAAATATAAAATATCATATATAAAGTACTCCTATGATTTAGGGGCCAAAATTTTCAGCGCAAAAAACAGTACACATGATTAAGAAACACAATAATTTAAGTTGTTGATACAATGCTTAAGAAACACAACAATTAATTAATATATTTATTTAGTGTTGCAATTTAATACGGTATTTTTTATATTACCTTTTAACTATATTGTATTTTACTTCTTAATTTCTACATAACTATATCATTAAACCTCAAAATAATTAAGGATAAAGTTGGAAAAAGCATTTTATTGTACATTGAAACTATAAAATAACAGTCAAACTGTGATATTTTGTTTTCTCTAAAACTGCTCTAAAAAATCTAAATCTAAATAATGCACCCTAATTAAAGTGAGATACATGGTTGTTTGAACATTGAATCTTGCTCTCTCTTTTTTTTTTAATTTCTGTATTTTATTAAGCTTGGAATTGACTGAATTTAGATAGACCATCACAATTGCTATGTATTTATTCAAGATTTTAAAATATGAGATTATTGATTTTCGTTTTCTTTTTTTTTTTTGGTTACAAAAGAGATTATTGATTTTCGATTACAGTAATAGATTCTTTGATTCTTTCTGAGTATGCTCCACTGTCTCAAAGTGGGGAAAAGAATTTGCTGGACATGTTTCTTGTAAAAAAAAAATTGAAACTTTTTTATTTTTAAACTTTTCCTCAATTATTAATTTAATATCTAAATTTTAATTTATAATGACTTAATTTTTATAATTTATTAACTTAGAACAAGTTAGTCCTTTTGTTTTGTTTTTTTAACTTATAACAGTTTAACCATTATAATTCTTTATCTTAATCGAATAAGTTATCTTGAATTAAAATTTAAAAAATATATAATAACTAAAAAATCCACTCTAACCGTTAAAAATACTAACTTTTAACGTTAGTTTTTAATTATCAACGTTAGTGTTTTAAATGGTTTGACTGACTTTGGTCTTTTTTTTAAAATTACTAAGATGATATTAATTCAATAAAAATTTTGAGAAGAATAAAATTAGACTTAATCCTTAATGATTTTTGGTGGTAGGTGATGGATAATGGAAGTAACTTTTTCATTAAAAAAAATAAAAGGAGCTATAAGTGAATAAAAGAATTAATTAATATGGATTAGTGGGTACCTTTTCCCTAATTAGTCTGGTAAAGTCATTATTTTGATTATATTATTGGGGTGACACCTAATTAGTAATCACCACTTATATTGCATGTACACACAAATAGAGATTTCATCTTTTATGACTTAGGGCCGTTTGGATAAAATTTTAAAAATGAATTTATAAAAAAAAATTTAGAGAAGAGTTTATAAAAAAAGTACTTTTAAATAAATGAGTGTTTAGATAGTTATTTTTAAAAGTATTTTTATTATTGATAAATTATAAAAAAAATGTATGAGTATTAAATAAGGAGATATAAGATATGAGAAGAGAGAGGAGAGAGTGTGTAAGAAAAGAAAGAAAAGATGGTGTAAGAAAAAGTAAGAGAGGAGAAATATGGTGTAAGAAAAAGTAAGATAGAGGAGATAGGGTATAAGAAAAAATATGGGTAATATAGTAATTGGTTAGTTCATAAGTTCTTTTATTATTCTATAAGTTATTTTGACCAATTTATCTGAAACTTTAGTTTTAAACTATAATTTAGTTCAAAACCTCATTTGAACAAATATAACTATTTGTTTTAAAAAATTTTAAAATTTAAATTTTATCCAAACTTAAATTTAAAACCTAAATTTATTTTCTCCTAAATATACAGTTAGTTTATTATTTTCATTATCTCATGACTATATATTGATCTTACTAAGTTAAAGGTCTACTTAAAGTGGACCCCAATTTCTTTTTGTTTTTTTGGACCATGTACCCAAAAATGTATTTGAATGCCAGTTTCTTCTTCTCATTTGGTTTTTTTTAAAGAGATTTTTGGTTCACCAACCTAGGAATTTTAGATTGTAAGAGCAACATATATAATATGTATGTGTATATATACTCTTAAAACCATAAATATTGTATACATTATAATTTTTCTTGTTATTGATGAATTTTTATAATTTAAAAATATTAAATAATCTGTTCAATACTATAAAAAAGTTAATTTTCTCATTATCATAATACATATATAAATTATCTTAAATTCCAACTTTATGAATCCAAAATTGGTTTTTTTTCATCATCTAAAAATAAAATATTCCACCCTTAAAAGATAGATCACTTAAAATGTTTTGGGGGGAAAATAAAATTGGTTTAAATCGGTAGCCTGAGTCATGAGCTCTAGCTTATTTTTTTAGGGCTTATAAAGGTTGGGTACTAAAACCCTTTTACAATAAAAATCCCAAAATTTCAAAGCCTTCGGCGTTTAAAGAAAAAAAAAGATTTATCCGAGGTTAAATCTAATCTACTATTTTATAATATAGTAAATTAAATTTTAATTTTTTATTGAGGAATCACTTATATTTAATATATATTTTTTTTAAAATTTTTAAAAAAAAATTGAGCTCACTAATATTAAATAAAGAGAAGTTTATATTATTCTTAAATAATACTAATATCAGGCAGGGTAAATTATCAATTATTATTTAGCATAAGGTTATGTATTTAGAAGTTAATATACTCTTTAAGTATCGTAATTAGAATCATAATAAAAAAATAATTTATAAGAATTAAATAAATTTTAAATAATTATATATTTTATTTTTTTATTAGTTAAATGGATGACTTATATATTTAATATGTTGCACATAATACACGTGTTTAAAAAAAAGTGGCTTAAACAGGTAACCCACATGGCTAAGCATATATTGCCCACTCTAACAAGTTGGATCCCCGCCTAGGTTCACCTACTTAAATTTGATTCCTTTAATTAAAGTTTAGCACTTTATCCATAAAGCCCCATTTTTTCTAATATATATATAAGCAAAAGTTAAATGCTTTTTCAGGACCAACTCATTTTTCAAACCTAACCTATAACTTACTTGGTAAGGGCACCATATATAGTTAGACAGGATGGTCCCCAAATTTGGCTCACATTAGCCAGCTTTATAAGGCGGCCCTTGCTGCTCCGGGCTCATAAAACCCGCGATCTGATAAATCTGTAATAAGAATATCTTATTTAATTTAATAAATATAAAATAAGATTAAATATTAAACTATAAAATATAACCTATATATATTTTTAGATTGAATATTTGATATAGGGATTACCTTATCTTACCTATAAATACCTATATTTTTATTATTTTTTTATATGTTAGTGAGTTATATTTATAAAAGAGAATATGATAGCTACTAATAATTATAAAGTCATTTAAAAATATGAGCAGTTAAATAGGTAAATTATATTTTTTTAATATTTATAATTATACTATTTTTTTTAACTTTATTAATTATCATATGATTACATTATAAATTATAATTATTTATTTTATTTTTTAGATACTTTATATTTGTCAATATTGAAAAAATTGATGTAAAGTTATAATTATAAACTATTTATAATTTAAACTTTATTTTTTATATACAATGGATCTTAAGACTTTAATTATTATCTCTATTGCCTTATTCTTAGTGGATTATGAATATTATTTGACTTTTATAAATACATGAATATGATATTATTTTATAAGTTTATAATTGTATATTTTTTTTTATAATATTAGCATTGTATCATGACTTAGATATATCTAATTTGTTTATATCCAGTCTAAAATTATTAAAATTTTTATTAGATAAGATCAAATATTAAATTATAAAATATAATTTATATTTTTTTAAATAGGGTATCAGGGCTATTTTATCTAAGCTTACACATATGCACCCCCAATGCATATGACATAGATTTGTTGTCGATTTATCATACGCCGCTACAGACGAAGGGTCTACTTCTCCTACCTCACATCACATGATTGTTCTTTTTAAGGAGCAGATGTTAAAGACAACGGCCTGAAATTATAAATAATTGATTAATAACGTGTTATTTATAAAAGAAAAAAAAGAAAAAAGAAGGGTTTTCATATGATTAGTTTACTGGGCTATTTCCATCATATAATATTTTAAATCATTGGGAGGGTCTACTAATTCTTTTTCTTATGTGACAAGATGCCATGCGCTTCTTATGAAAAAAACTTACAAAAAATGACAGTTATATGATTTTTTTATATTTTTTATTAAAATATAATGAGTTTATAGTCTTTTTTTTTCTATTGAGAACATGATAATTTATATTTTAATAAGACAATAGTGTGTATAAATAAAAATGATATAGTTGTTACATTTTAATTTGAATTTTTAAATGTGTGTTTTTTTAATTGAATTAATTGTTAACAACTGAATTATATTTTTTAGAGTTCCTCATTTAAAAACATTTTACTTGTTTTCTAATTAATTATATCCCATATAAATTTTATTTCCTATGGATTTGTATATAAAAGGAATTAGCTTTATGATTCTGTATAACTTTAACAAATTTGTAATTCTAATATTATTTTTTTAGTACAAACAAATAATTCTAATATTGTGATTTCCCATAAGGAAAACATGTGAGGAACCAAAAAGGCTTATGATGGGCTTATGGGCTTGAGATTGTCGACTCTTTGAAGAGCCCAAGCACAAGGTGGCTATCAAATTACTGTGACCGAACAACTCGGACGCATTTATTATAACCTAACAACTTTCATATTGTTAATAAGACTTTACATATATAATAAAAAATAGAATTAATAAAAGTTAGCATAAATAGTAAAAATTATGTTTGTATCTCAAAAATAGAAGTTTAATTTCTGTTACTATTATGAGACTCTTTTGGTATGTTAGCTTGTAAGTCCCCTAAACGCTCTCTGAATTTTAGAATTGTACCTTAGCCTTAGTAGAGAATTGGTGTCAAAACTTTTAAAAAAATTTTTATACCAAAAAAAAACAGATAGCAAAGAACAAACTTGTATTCTATAAAAATATAAGTTTGATTTTTACTGCCATTATTATAACTCATTTAGTAGACGATCTCGTAAGTTATCTGTAAGCGCTTTATGAGCCTTGGGGCTATGTCTTAGCCTTGGCCTTGGTGAAAATACCAGTGCCGAACTCACCTAAATTTTATATTAAAAAAACGCTATCAAATTAATTATTATATCATGTTTTCTTTAGAAAACTTTAATCATATTTATTAACTTCATTCCTCATTATCCTACTTGATTATTGTTGATATAATATCAATATAGATAATTTAAGAAATAAGTTTTATATTTATGATCAATATCAACTTCTTAATTAGAACTTATATTTAATACTAAAGGTCGAAGGAGTATCGTTTAAAGTGTTCTTTAAAATTATTAATATTATTCTAATTCTTTAATATAAAATCTAATTGACTTTTTTTAAATAGATTAATGAAGTAAAAAAATCAGTTAATTATAACTAATATAATAGCTAATTGACTAATTTGGATAGATTAATAATTATATAATATAAATTTATCTTGAGAAATTAAATTTAACCACAATTAGATATTTTCTCCTGTCCTAAATAAAGATATAGATGAAAAATCTACTTTAGTATTAAATATAAGACTTTAATCTACTGTCTTCTAAAATTATAATTTTCTCATAAAATATTCCTATATGATCATACGTATTAATTTTTTTTATTAAGGGTAATTTAAATACACATTATTAAAAGGGATATTTTAAGAAAAATAACATATAATTAACTTAATTAATATTTTTAATTTACTTAAATAAAATTTATATTAAGGATTAAGGACGGGCGGTAGTATAATTTTTACTTAAATAAGAGTGAATTGACACACAAAAGTTTGGTAGTATTTAACATTTTCACCCAAAAAAAGAAGTTAAGGAGTGGGGAAGCTGAGTCACACTCACACACACACTTGATGATGAAATAAAGTGCCCAAAATAGCATAATACTATAGCATGCAACAAGGTGTAATAAGAACTTAATATGCGAGAGTTTGCTTAAACCAGAAGGAAAAACTCAAACCAGTGAGTTAGCACGTCGTGTTGCTCAAAAGAAGATAAAGTTGTGTTTCAACGAATTTTTAAAGCAATTAGAGTCTCAAAGACAACAACATATCAACAATAGAATAAAACGTCCCTTGTGTTATACTTAGCTTCACCTTCTTCAACCTTCTCACTCAACCTTCTTCCACTTCTGTCATCTCGGGTAATCTTTTTTTTATGATCTGCATATTTCTTGAGAAAACAGAGAGACTCTTTTTGATGTTTCTTTAATTATTGGGTTGATTCATTTTTATGGCAGCACAATGAGAAATATGGGGAGTGAAGCACCGAGTTGGGCTGATCAGTGGGGGGAAGGAGGGATTGGAGCTATGGAAGATGATGCCATGAGATCCCAAAACGACAGAGCCAAGAACAAGAAAGCAAAGTCTGGTTTTGCTTCCAAAGCCAAAACAGCTGCTCTGGTTTGTGTGCAAAAGATCAGAACAGGGACTTGTTCTTCTGTCAAATGGATCAAACACAAATGCCAGAGAACAAGGTAGATTCAATTCAAATAAATCAAATACATACGTACATACACGATCTTGTGTGGAATGTTTGTAACTGTAATTTCATGATGCCAACGATCTTGTGTTAAAATGGATCACTTTTTTGGTGTTGGACATGAATTAGTCCTTAAGGAAATTTGTTTCACTTCACCTGTAGTTTTCTTTGTTCCCTCTCTTTTTTTCATATGATTATTTGACTAAGTCACATTCTAGCATTATTAAGTTCAATTAAAAATAACTATCCTAAAGGCATTTTTTATATTCATAACTAATCCCAAATAGCGTTTGGTGTTATTTTCGTTTTCCTTATCTTGCTAGGACAATCACCTTCATTAGGATTAGCTATGGCAACTTCACAAAACACTAGGACAAGACTCTTCCTTTCCCATCTATGTTCGCCACAAACTACAACAAGACAACAAAATTTTCAATTTTGTTGATTTTTTTTCTCTGGAATTCATAAATTTTTTTAGAATTTTTAGAACTATAACCCTAATTACCAAAGAAAAGCATTCAAAAAGGTTCTCTACAGATCAAAACAGAGCATCGTTGTTTGTTCTTCTTTTAAAGCCAAGCCAGAAGCTTCTCCCATGGTGCCACTGCCAACTACTTGTACAAATTTGTTTGACCCCATGAACAACTAAGGCCTAATGGGATCCGAAGGTGTTCTCTCCACCGTAAGTCATGTAAAGAAAGCCATCTTCATCCTTATGTTGCTCATAAGTAGCAGACATCAACGCAGCAGCAATAACAACAAGAGGGTTGAGTTCATAAGGCTTTAGAATACTGAATACTCAGTATGAAACATCATCATCACTTACCAGTTGGAGGTAGAGTGTTATTGATGAAAACAAATATAGCCTTCTCTGCACTGAGTTTAATCCTCTTACGTATGACATGAACAAACTGACCGACAGACAAATCACCTGGAACAAGGTATCTGAAATCATAACCAAATGAGAAAAGAATCATGTGAGAATCCATATATGAACTGAGAACCAGGTCACCAATTCACATTGATCAAATAGAAAACTAATGATCCCATCCTTTGATAGATGAGAACATGAAAATAAAGTCAGCTTTGATATTCCAAAATTGAAATCTCATGGGACTTATATGGAACAAGGTACTTAAATTCGCACAACTTTGATCGGATTCATTCAGTCAAATAAGAACAGTCTCACAGGAAACTCAGAATGGCCATTAAAATAGTAACTTGAAAAGTTAAATGTAATGATGATTGAAAACAAAGAGGTATAGATGGTACAAAAGCATTTACTTCTTCTTATCAACGTCTGCAATGTCACTTCTGTCAGCTCTCTCCACAATCACCTGCAACAAAATCTGGATTTTAACTACAGTACTTTTGGAAAATACAAACAAGCAAATAATTTATACTTGATGGTAATCTTACAGGAATTCTGTCAGGATACTTCGCTTTGATGTGAGCAGATTCCTCCAGCCTTTTTTCTAAGATATTCAAGACAACGAAAAATCAATGAATGAGCTAACACAAAGGAATTGAAAGGTGTAACAAAAAAAAATGAATAAAAAGAAAGTTGCAACAAAAGATATGGACTAGAAACTTGATGTTGAAATCTCCATGAAGATAACTCCAATTAAACCCAATGCTAAATCAGATAAGATGGACAGCACTGAACTAAGATTGACACCAAGTGCTCTATATGTACCCAAAAGCCAAAAGAATGAAAAAAATTCCAAACAAACTTTTCAACTCAAGGATTGTAAACTATTTCCTCATCCCCTTATTTCCATATCCTATGCTGTTAATAAGACTTGTATCATCTATCCAATTCACATATAGGAAGAACCAGGTAATTCTTTTGAACCAGAAAACTGTTATGTGTAAAACTGGATAAGCGGCCCAAGCTCATTTTTTCCCTCTCTATAAGATAAAAGAGACAGACCCCAGAAGGACAGATGGATTTCAAATAATTTCCAACACACCCAGATCAAAATTTACAAGGACAGATTAGAACTTAGAACCATCAGCCCTGATTCTCCTGAAAATCATTGGCATTCATTGGTAATGGGATAAGGCTTGTTGTTGTTGAGTGTCAAATTTTTTCTTTCAAAATAGCTGGAGGAAAAACACTCGGGTAAAAACATGAATGTAATGATCATACATTCAGGCTGGAAAGAAAATATTCATTGAATCGTGATTAATATAATAAATAATCTAGGAAGAGAGTCGCAGATACTAATAAAGCCTTTTTTTACAAAAATAAAAAATACAGGCATCCTTCTATCTGTGAACACTAGAAAATATCCTTCCAATGATTTCGGAAAGATTATTCTCTTTCAGGAATAAGAAAATCCAGAATCCAAAGGCTCAAAAGGCTCCAAGTTCCAGCAAAAAGCTTTAAACTTTCTTATGAACACTGGCTAATTTAGGTGTTTAAATGAAGGTTTAAGCTGACCATATCAGCCCAGCACTTTTCCAATTAGTGCATCATTAAAATCATGTAATTCAATTAAATTATAAATAACCCGCAAACACTACCAGAACTAGTGTAACTCCAATAATCAAATTGTAAAAAAAGAACGTACCTAAAGGATTTTGAAGCTTGAAGGAACTCTTGGCCATGATGAAATCCGCACGGTGACAACTCACTGCAAATTTCAAACAACAAAACATCACAATCTACAAATAACATCGCTCACTCCTCAACTGAGAAAAAAAACAGGCGATAGAGCAAAACGGGCAAAACCGGAAAACGTAACGAAATTAACACACCGAACAAAACTAAGAGACAAGGAAGATGAAAGGGTGAGTCAGAGAAAACAGAAACTTTTCCAGAAAGAATAGAAGATGATAGGAAGGCTTCACAGGCGAAGAAGATTATCAGGGTTTTCGATTTCGTTGGGAGACTGAAAAAGTGAAAATCAATCCAAATACATATATATAGCTTCCTGATTAACGCATCCCGAAGATGTCGCCACTTTCTGAAGAGAGATTCGCCGTTACCCCAAAACGCCAGCATTTGATTTTTTAATTTGTTTTTTCAATTTTAGTCAGAATCAAAATATTCATAGTCATTAATAGTTTGAATTATAAAGATCAACAATAACTATCAATGGTGAATAAATTAACTATCATCAAATCTATTTCTAAAATTTTATAATATCCCATTTTAATTAAAATTAATTTAATACTTTCAATTTATTAATTAATATTTTTAACTAATAATCTCACTTTAATTTTTAAAAAAATTTGAACTTCAATATAATAGAATTATTGGTTAATTACTATTGTGAAATTTAAATTTTTCTAAAAACTAAAATATACTCAAAATATTTTAAAAATTAAATTTTAAATTTATAATAATTATAAATAATTGTCGCACTTTATTTTAGGATCACTTATTGAAATTGTTTAGTTAATTAAAAATAACTCGTGACTCAATTAGTACCTTAGAAAGATCAAATATTTAAAACTTTTTTAAAAAATTATTTACCATTAATATTAAATTTTTTAAAAATTTAAAAATTTATTACTAATTTAATATAATTTTAAAATTAGTGGTTCAAAGTTCTATTTTTAGCTCTTGAAAATATTTTTAAAGGAAAAATAAGACCCAAATTCATCATTGACCCATTTGGTCCAAAAACTTGCTAAATCAAACTGTACATTTTCTCTAAAAGATTTTGAATTCTAACTCAACATTGACAAACCACATCTTTTAATCTACAGATCTAAAATGTACAAAGTACTACTCATTTTAAACATTAGGTTATATACTAATATTAATAATTTAATTTACATAACTGAATATAAATAATAGTAATAATAAAATACCAACCATGACTATATAATAACTCCAACAAAATCATAATAAATTTTTATAGAGTTTCCCTTCAAGCTTCCTCCACTCCATTAGCTTGCTCTTTTTCTTTTAAAGTATAAGCTCCTATTGTTGGTACATTGAGAGGAAAAAGGGTGAGATTCGGGGAATCTCAATAACAAAAAACACATTCCAATATCTAAATGTATAATTACAACTAAGCATATAAAATAAACGACATAAAAATGACCTAAATATGTCAATAATAATAAGTGGAGTAATGAATTTATATGTTCTCATACAACTATCGCACAAATAAACATGCAATTAATACAAATAGAAGAAATGATGATTAAGCTACCTTTTATTTTTTATTTTCCAAGTAATTAACAACTCTTCCTTGCATTTCTTTGGCTTTGGGTCCTCCTTTGTCTTGGCAACAAATATCAAATCCTTGGTCTACAAGTGACTTTGCATATAGGATTAACCAACTTTTGTTTCCTCTTCTCTGCTTCTTACACTATCTCTCTAAATTTTCTTTAGCTCATTGAAAATGAGAAGGAAGGCTGAAGGAAATATGGTTTTTTAATAGGTTAAATACTATTCTATTGCTTGTGGCTTCCTCCACAAGCATTATATCCTTCTTACAAGAGTATTTTATTTACTATGATTTTTTATTGCCTTTTGCCTTTAATCTTCTCCTTTGTATTGGCAACAAATATCAAATCCTTGGTCTATAAGTGACTTTCCTCTTCTTCCCCTCTTCCTCTTCTCTGCTTCTTGCACTCTCTCTCTAAATTTTCTTTAGCTCATTGAAAATGAGAAGGAATGCTGAAGGAAATGTGGTTTTTTAATAGGTTAAATATTATTCTATTGCTTGTGGCTTCCTCCACAAGCAGTATATCCTTCTTACGGAGTATTTATTCACTATGATTTTTTATCGCCTTTTTCTTTTAATCTTCTCCCATTTATATACTGCTGTGCAACAATTATTTTTAGTTTTATCCTTTATTTGATGTCACACTATTGTAAATTTCAACTATTTTTAATAGAACATCATTGACAACAAATATTAATAATTATAAGATCCAACAGTGAACCTTTAATGTCTAAATTTTAAAAGAAATTATACCCTTAATTAAATAATAAAAAATTGAAAAATTCAGAGGATACAACATACAGTACTATCATTATTTTGGATTTGACAGTAACTTGCATACAGTACTATCATTAGAATTTAAAAAAAATCTTAAACCAAAGTTAAGATTAATAATCATAATCATTCACATACAATTATTAGGTTCAGAAGATAGAGCTTCTTCTTCTTAAACAAAACGAATAATAACCTAACACAGCACACTACACTAACTAATTAACATCACTCACAAAGGTGAAGTGGCTAAGTTCCTAATCCTGCTTGAACGCCTCACAGGAGTCACAGTTGTCCCACTCCCTCCATCTCCATGTCCCTGAGAAGAAGAGACAAAACACAACAATCAGATAATATATTTCTTCACACACATATATGAAGAAAATCAGAAGCCAACAAATGAAGAAGAAGAAGAAGAAGAAGAAGAAGAAGAAAACTCACATGCTTGTTTGAGATGTTCTCATAAGTGGTGTAGCTTCCATATGAGGCAGAACCACCACCACCACCTATGGAGTCTGCAGAAGAAGCGAGAGATTCTCTCCTCTTTAACTTCTTCTCCTGGCTCTGGGCTTCTTCATTCTGCTCCTCCACTACTCTTTGGCTGTAATAATATGTTGACCTCCTCTCAGAGCTGCTCATTTCTAAAGGGTATGACTCTCCAAGAACCTCCATTTCTATAGGGTTATTCCTCAGAAATGGCTTTTCCCTTGACGAAGAAGAAGAGGCATCATCTTTGTGTTGCCACGCCTTAGTCAAGGGAGGTTGTTGTTCCTCCGTAGAACTGGTATTAGTAGTCGCCGTTGTTCTTCTTACTTGATCTTTCTTCTTCAAGAACTTGAAAGCTGCACCTGCAATTATGGACAGAAAGAGAAGGATAGAGGCAACAATAACTGCTAAAAGAGATTTTTCCTCAGATTTCAATTGCAAATTTTGATGCACTTCGGTATGGATCTCAGACTTGGGCTCGCTATCTGTATGAATTTCAGCAGTTTCAGCAACTTCAGAGTTCAAATCAGTAGCAGCATCCTCCTCCTCTGGAGCCTGCTCTGCCTGTAAATCATTTGCTTCAAAATCTTCAGTATGAATTCCATGAGCCTCTGAATCTGGATAATCGGTGTGAATTTCTGACTCATTGGGTTCAGTAACCTCTCCAATTTCTGAAGCAGATGAAGCACTTTCAACTTCAGTATGAATTTCAGAAATCTCTGAATCTGGATAATCAGTGTTACTTTCTGATTCATTGGGTTCACTAGCCTCCCCAATTTCGGAAGCAGATGAATCACTTTCAACTTCAGCAAGTACTACTGCATCAGTATCAATCTCTTTGGCAGCATCATTGTTATCTGTTACTGGTTCCAATTCTGGTGGGACTGGTTCCAATTCCTGAACTACTTGTTCTTCATATGCTGAAGGATAATGATCTGCCATAATAACATCTCCAACGTTATAATCATCACTAGAAGTGTCTCTGAAATCATCAGTCTCCTCAACGTTCAATACAGGCATATCCACTTGTGGATCTTCTCGTACCAGATTTCCATCTTGACCAAATATAGGAAACTCATAAACCTCAATATTATTTTCTGTCAAACCGGTCAGGTTCCAATAATGCAAGTGACCTGAATCTTGCCCTCCACTAAATGATGAAATCAAGTTTGAAGTTGAGGACATCAACTTGGTAAACCAGATATGGAAATTTTGACTGAAGCCATCCAAATTTTCTTTTGCTAACGCTGAAAAACGATCGCAATTAGCTGTTGCAAACAGGTAAAATTCAGAGGAATCACAAGTCTGTGACCAAGTGGTGAATTCTTCAAGGAATGGATCAAAGACCTGAGGATTTGTATATGAGATTGAAAAACAAGAAACTGAGAGAAGCAAAAGCAGAGCTATAGCTTTTGATCTCATGGAGAAGCCTGGTTTAGCAGAAACTCCTTTTGCTTCTGCAATTTCTTCTTCCTCCGGCATGAGTGTACTGTTGATAGTACTTTCTGCAGAAACATCATTCTGATCTTCACTTGCTATTTCATCGGAAGAAATGTCTGATTCCTTCTCTGACCCACCAGACAATGCCTCCTCTGCTAGTTCTGTATCTGAAGAACCGTCATCTAACTTCAGGGACTCCCTTTCTTTGTAAAGTTGAAGTCTTGGGTTTGGTTTATAGCGAAGAAACTGGGGCCTTGGAGAAAGGTAATTCACTTTAGGATCATATGGAGGAATCGAAAGGTCATCTTTAGGATCATATTGAGGAATCAAAGGGTCAGCATCAAGAGGAGCTATGATGGTAGAGGTTGAAGAAAATGGAGGAGGGGTAGGGCTAAGCCTAAAAGATGGATCAAGATTAACACTATCAAGTTCATTGGTCACAGGTTCACATGATAATTCTGTTTCATTCTTTTTCAAATCTTCAGAAACAATGGAAGAAGACGTATGTTCCTCCTCTGTGTCTTCTTTGATGACCCCATCAATAAAAGGTTGAAGCTTTTTCTCTTCGATAGAATCTGCAAACGTTACCTTTCTATTAGGGTTTTTGGCTTCAGCTTTCAAATCTTCAGAAACCATGGAGGTATGTTCATCTCTGTCCTCTTCACTGCAACTATCAGGCAAAGGTTGAAAAATTTTCTCTTCAACAGAATCTGCAAATGTTACCCTACGATTGGGGCTTTTATGCTTCTCTGTCTCTTCCTTGATGATCCCATCAGGAAAAGTTTGAAACTTTTTCTCATCAATAGAAGAATCTACGAAGGTAACCTTTCGATTGGGGCTCTTCCCTTCCATGGAGGAAAATGAAGTTATTGCTGGCTCATTTCTGTCTGTGAGCACTTTCTTTCGTGGAGACTCTGTGATCTTAGAAGAAGCAGAAATAGTTGGAGACATGAAATTTTTCATGCCCTTCGTTGAAGAAGCAGCTGGAGATCGAACCTTTGACGACTTAAGAATATGATCTGTCCCATTTTCTTTGTCACCAAGGTCGCCAACAGACCCTATGCTTTCTCTACCACCAAAAGAGTTTCTTCGTGGGAAATCTACACAAAAAAAAAAAAAGTCAGAACAAATTTACAGGTATAATTTATAAATTTTCCTACAACTTCTCAGTGACTGAACGGCAAATGTAAAGAAAGAAGATACATATGAAATGTAAAGAAAGAAAATACATATGAAATGTAAAGAAAGAAAATACATATGAACTTGTTGTCCATATGTATTTTCTTTCTTTACCAATGAACACCAAGAACTCGCCTACTGTCCGAGGAAGAGCCATTTATTTATTCATAATATAAAAATCATGAAAATTACGAAAAATGAAAAATATGACTGAATGAATAAGAAGATAAGTAAAACCTGAAGGACTATTGGCTGGAGTATTAGGGTTGAAGCTTCGAGGGTTTGAGATGATAGAAGGTTTGTGGAATGGGTTTCCATTGAAACTCCTTCTGACAGAGTTATTGGTTTCTGAGTTTCTCAAATTAGGGTTTGATCTGCTTGATGCTGCAGCTAAAGAAGACGACGACGACCTGTTTGAAGGCATCGCCATTGATGAAATGAATGAGAAGAGAGGAGAGGAGAGAGAGAGTATTGGCGAGAAAGGAAGGACAATCAAGAAATGATCTGAGAGAATTTGATTGAGAAGTTCGCGTTGGTAGCAAGTAACGGCTATAATTTGAGAGGAGAGAGAGCAGAACAAAGAATTTAATTCGCGAGGGAGATTTGACCGTTGGAAATATTTAGAGCCGTTGGAATGATTAGACCCGGTGGATTATTTAAAAACTTGAAAGCCAAGAAGTCAGAAAAAATAGTATATTTTACAATGAATGAAAAGATTTCGATTTATTTAATTATATTCCCAAATCAAGAAAATATTTATTAAAATCATAAAATGACAGATGTTAATGGACATTTTTAAAAGGCATAAAAAGTGCTTTATATATATCCTCATGGACATTTTTAAATCCTGGCCAAGCCAAATTATCAATATATTTACGAATTAAATAAATTTATAAATTTTTAGGAAGTTAATTAATTATTTATTTACAGTGATATTTTGAGATCTCCATGACTTTCTCGTTTTTTAATCTTACCTTTACAATTTTTTTTTCTTTTTTCAATTTCTCAATTTCATGTTACATAACTCGTTAATTTCAAAGTTTTTGCCATCCTCTTTTAATTATTTTGAATCTGTCATATGTTATTTTTATCTCCCATTTTTATAATTATTTTTGTTAAGTTGTTTGTTCACGTAATTTTTATTTGACTTCTCAATTGCATAATATTATTTGATGAAAAAAAATCATATTGATTTAACAAATTTGCCAACAAAAATAAAAGCTTGAAGCCTTAAACCAAATATTTATTTGCCTCTAAACCAAAACAGAGAAGGTTCTACTCCCTAAAAGGAACAACAATATATATATATATATATATATATATATATATATATATATATGTATATGTATATAGTGATAGAGAAAGGAAGAACAATATGAATCTTTATACTTTAATTTTGAAGTTTATTCTTGAGTTGGAAGTTTATTCTCTAAACATTTTAGCCACTACTTTTTATGAGTGGCCAGTTTATTCTTCACTCCTATTTCCCCACCCACAATTTTAGCATATCATATTGAACATAAATATTACTACCTCCAATCTTAAATATAAGAGTTAATTAATTTTTTTAAATAGATTAAGGAAACAAAAAAATAGTTAATTATAAAAAATATAATAACTAGTTAACTAATTTGAGTATATTAAAGAATATATAATATGAATTTATTTTAAGGGATTAAATTAAATTATAAATAATTAATTTATTTGACTTCTTTAATTTATCTAAAAAAAATTAATTAGTTTATATATTATTCCCAGGAGAGGAGGAGAGGGAGTACACATGGAAAGAGGCCAATAGATTCTTTAGTGTAATTCAATAATGCAATATCTGGAGTCATTCATGCGATCTTTTCCAATCAAAGAATTCCAATCATTTCTTCATTCTATATTGTCTGAGGCAAATATTGACATCAACAATACCAGGAGAGCTTCAAAATTAGCCTTTTTATTTCATTTTCAATTCAATTCAATTCCATCAGCAACAGAAAGGACTTGAACATCTCCATTTATTCTGCATTGCATTTATTGCAAAGATTCATCTATCCAAAGGCATGAACCAACAAAACAAAGCTCACTTGTCTCCCAAACTAATAATCTATTATGACGTAACCCACCCAATTATTGCATAGTGCTACCTAAAAAAAGGGTTCAATATATACAATCATTTAATTTAATGTCTAAATTAAAGCTTATCACTAAGCCTGTACATGAAAGGAAAAGGAGAGAGTTGAAATTGCAGAGGGCTCATTTACTAGCAATTGAATTGAGAATTCTCATACTGATTTGCGTGCAGCATGGTAAAGTTCCAGATAGTCAAGAGCAGGCTTGTTCCAAGACCAGTCTTGCTCCATGACAGTCTTGCATAATGTATTGAACCAATCACAGCCTTCGTACCATGTCGATATTGCCCTGTAGAAAAAATTTCACTTGAGATTTAGATATTACATGATCAAACATTAATTTGTTTAGAAATGCTTGTGTAAGAGTGTCAACAAAATCTCATTGCTACTCAAGAATGGGACGACGATATGATAAAACGTTCGATGATGTAATGTAGAGTAAACTTGCATAAAATTTACTTTCAATTCCTTGATCATCAGAGTTCCATATACTCAAAATTTAAGTCATTGCAATAGGATTCCGAAATCCAAATATACAGTGTCAGCATATTCAATAACTATGGCAGAAAAATTATACAAGGGCAAGAAACTCCTTTTTCTATTCACATATATATATATATATATATATCAGTAAGTAAAAAAAAATGTGACATTTCAAATGCACGTACAACATTAGGAACAGGAATCTTAAAGTATAGTCTGTATTTGGAATCCAAAATAAATTATGTAGGTGATTTTATTCTAAGTGTGTGTTTGGGGGCATGATTTGAAAAGCCCTTTTGGGCAAAACCTTAGTTTGGAGAAATTTTAAACAAACAGCCATATTTATCCAGAAGTAATTTTGGCCAAAACTATAGTTTAAAACTATGGTTTTGAATAAGCTACTGAAACTAGTTTTTGAAACAGTAAAAGAGCTTATAGACTATTCAATTACTATATTACCCCTACTTTTTCTTACACTCTTTCTCCTCTCTCATCTCTCTTCTCTACTCTCTCTCCTCTCTCATACTTTTAATCAAATCATACCCTTTTTGATAATATACCAATATGAAAAGTGATTATACTACTAATCATCCAAACATCTTTATTTTCAAAATCTATTCTTGCCAAAATCTATTTTTCCTAAAATATATTCTCCAAACTCTATTCTTCCCAGAATTTATTCTGCAAAAGCTAATCCAAACAGGCCCTTAAACCTTTTAAGCTAACCGTCAAGTTCAATATAACTCACTAATATTACCAATATATAACTCACCTATTGAGAGCATAATCAACCCCTCCAGCATCAGCTCCATCGAAACTAAATCCATTTGGTTCGAGACCTTGCGCTTGTGCTCTTTCCTTATCATGATCAACGTCAAATACAGTATCATATAGTCCTGCAAAATTATAAGACGATGCATGATCAAATGTACCACAAATCCATTGCAATAGAATGAACATGAAACTCAACCATAAATTCCTTCACTTATCAAGCCATTTATCCTATCATTGTAAGGGGAGAATGACAAGCTTCCAAAGAAAACAAGATTGGGATCTCATATACTCCCAAGGTCCTAATGCAAAACTCTATGAATGCTCATGGAGTGGAGATGAGTCTGTTCTGTGGACTTAGAGCAAGGAGATTGCTGATGCTTATAGAGCTATATGCAGTGGCGGAATCAGAAATTTGGGACTAAAGGGGCGAACTTTTAACAAATTATGTTTTTCATCATATGAACAAATAAACTGCTACCTATGGTTCTTAATATAAGATTTACTTAACTAATTTGGGTAGACTAAAGAAAATAGTTAAGTTAATTATTTGTAATGATTGTATGTTGGTTTCCCTAAAATACCCCATTTAATCATGTACATTTGAATTACCCTTGGTAGAAAACACCTCAATATGTACAATCATATAGGGATACTTTGGGGAGAGATTATAATTTTAGGAGATAAAGTAGATTGAGGTCTTATATTTAAGATTAAATTAGACTCTTTATTTAGCTCTAAAATTTAGGACCAGAGGGAGTAGAATATTATAAATATAATAGTTTGAGCAGGCATCTGGCTGATGGGAGGGGTGGCCGCCCCCTTGCCTCTCCCATAGTTTTGCCAGTGGCTATAAGGATGGTTAATAATATTCATCTTAATGTATTTAAAAGTATATTTTAAAAGAAAACACAGGAGTCACTAAAAGAAATGTCCACTGGAAAGAGGAAGAAATGTATGAACCTCCAGTTTTTCTAACAACAGGTATTGAACCATATCTCATTGCTGTGAGTTGAGTTAGTCCACATGGCTCAAAAATTGAAGGAACTAGGATGAAATCAGCACCAGCATATATCTAGGGGAAAAAACAGAGAGAGAAAAGAGTCAACAATAACTGTGCTGCTGCGCATTATCTTTATAAATGATAAATTACTAAAAATCTTGTTTTCAGTAGCAAGTTACCAAGTGTGAAAGGGGTTCGTCATATGTAAGACATAGTCTAGCACGGTCACGATGAGAAGAAAGCAAATCATTGGCCAAATTCACAAAATCATTCTGGATACGAGGATCTGGAGCTGAACCAAGTAGAACTACCTGCATTTGCAGTTATTCTGGTAAATCATGCACTTTGTAATACAATATGTAAGCAAATTTCAAATTACAAATTAGAACATTAAACCTAATAACCAATTAATCCAGCCTTGTGCTGACTTTGGCCCTTGCCTCATAATGAATATGATGTAAACATGCAGTATAAAATCTGGTTTTGAGAATGGTATAGAAAGATTGTTGGGTAGAATATAAGATTGTTAATCATCCAATACCATGATTATATCTAAACCAATTGACTTGAGATATTAGACACTAGTGAAGGCTTAAAATCTATAAATCTCAACCAATCATGCTTTCATTTCCAATGCGAAAATCATTTGGAGTAAAAGTGGCTAAGATACAAGTTCACACTACCTTGTTTTGAATTCTTTGTTTGGCTAAAGAATGAGAGAAAAGGGTTTGAACTAAAGAAAGCTTAGTCAAAGAGACTCTCGTAGTCCCTTGTCATATAACCACTTGACTTCATCCGTTAAATGATACAGGAGGGATCGAATAAAAGATATAGAAGAATGAATAACAGACAAATTGTTCTCAGATTCAACATGATATTCAATTAGGGACTCAGGATTTCAATATACATAAGTGGGGCATTCCAGCTGGCAAGGAAATTCTAAAACCTAAATATCGTTCACATCCTTACAATTGGCTCTGTTAATGTCTATGTTCTGAAGATAGATCTGCCACTATGCAGGACATGCACAATCATATAGTATTAACAGTGCAGAGTTTGATGTTAAAGAAAAATAAAGGAAGACCTGTCCACCCCGTTCTAGGGTGCGCCATATAGCATGCTTGATGAGATGGATTCCTTTCTGATGAGTCAATCTAGTAATAATTCCTATTAAAGGAAGATCAGCCCGTTTTATACCAAGCTTTTGTTGCAAGGCTTCCTTAGCAGCTCTTTTGCCTTCAACAACATTCTCCGATGTGTATGGTACCTGAAATAATGTTTATATCAGAACAAATCATAATTACATTGGTAGACAAAACAGATCTTGATGAAACAAAATCAATTGCTCTTACAATACTTGTTATTTACAGATTTCATGGATATACTAATGGAAAACCTATATTAGAAGAATATTTTAAATTTATTATGCAAGTTGGCTTTTCTTAGTAATTAAGTATTTGAGCAAGTGGATGGAACAAATAGTATTATTTTATTATATTTTAGCAAGTGGCTAGAGCTAGTGGTATTATTCTATCTTGTTTTACTTGCAAGTTGATTTGTAAGTTGTTTACTTTTTGTTCTTATTTGCAAGTTGGAATAGCTTTCTTCATGCGTAAGGAAATTAGTCTATAAATAGGAGTTATGCGCACTTGTATTTTTCAGACTTGAATGCGCACTTGTATTTTTCAGACTTGAATGATGAATATTATGATGTTAAAGAGTTTCTGAATTCTCTCTCCCTCCCACCATGTCTGTCTCTCTTCCCCCTCCAAGTTCTAAGCTGTTTTCTCCCACCATTCTGTTCCCCCTCGTCAGTTTCTCATCTCTCCCTAAACTCTGTTCTATCCTCCCTCAATTCAGTTCTGTTTCTCCCTCCATCCCAACTCTGTTTCTGCTTCTCTCTCCCTAATTCCTCTCTGTTTCAGGTCCCTTTTCCCTTAATTCCGATCTGTTTCCAATGATTTGTGAGTGAGTGAGTGTGTGTTACACCATATACTCATCGTCTCATCAATTCATAACAAACATTCTCAAAGCAGTCACAAAAAAAGATAAGGCAATAATCTTCAATATAATTGGTAGAGCATTATAACTGGGTTGTGCATAAGATGGTAAGATATCATACAGGATGAGTAAGTCATTACCTTTTCTTACACACAAGGGAAATAAAAAGTTGAGGTAAAAATCTCAGGACAACAATTTGAGAACTATCTGCCAGTCTTTAGATGTAAAAGATAAAAAGGAAGAACGTATATGTTAACTTACAGGTAGGAACTTATCATTATATGGGTCCCATATATCCGGGTCAATTCCATTTAATATACCATGGAACTTCTGAAGATGAGGAGCAACTGCAGCGTTTCCTGCAACCTCCCTTGAATAAGTGGGGGAGACCTGCCAACATAAACAGGAATCATGAACATGCTATGAAGAAAAAGATAGAAGATCACAATCAGCTTCTTGTTCCCTTCAAGATTGCCAAATGCTTAATTGTCGAATTCATAATTGGCAGCATATTTTTCAATACAACTTTAGGTGTAATCACGCAGGTTTTGTACTTTATCAGTTCTTAAACCTCCACTGTAACCCAAAATGAAACATAAACTTCAGAGAAAACAAATTGAAACATTATAGGTGTATATTATGCTGACTTAACGGCAAGAAAACAAAAGATTGTAGTAATAAATTGAATACTTCATAGAAGTTATCAAAATTCACAAGTTTTGAGCGTATTGAACACTTACAGTCGTGGCCTTGTCAGCATATTCCATAGCTTTTCCAATCAATGCAGCTCCAAATTCAAGATTATGAATTGTGAAGATAACTCGTGCTTTACTAAGACCATATTGCATATAATGATCTTTAAGTAACCATGCAACTGGCGCACTCGACCAATCATGGCAGTGGATGATATCCTGCCCATTGTTAGATGAGCATGATTACCATACATTCTAGGAGACAAATAATCAATTCCAAGATCATTTTTTTCTTCAAAAGAAAAAGGATTTGTTACAGGTTTAAATGAAATTAGAAAAAACTAACAAAGAAACAGCCTAGTCGCAGAAGGAAAGTGATGTAGGTAGAAGGGTAAGAAGAGGGGAAAAAAGGGGGACAGAGAGAGAAACAGAGACAATTCAGAACTAGATTAATCAGATAACAAACAACGACATAACATAATCAGAGTGCTAGGCCCCTATATTTATACTACTCCCTTCTATATTAACATAACAGGAAGTTGTGCACTTAGAAAGGCAGTTTCTGGTAAATGCAATTTTAAAATGATAATCTGGAAGAACATTGTTTCATGGGACGTATTCTCATTTTTATATTCATGTAACTGAAACTTCGCATACAATCATGGATATGCATAGCCAATAGTCATGCCTGAAATAATCGACATAAGAATCTATCATTATTAATTAAAAATGTAATAAGGCAGGAGGGAAGACCAAACCCGATCGTGGATACTAAACTATTGACAGAAAAAAATTGTGTACATATAATATTTAACAGGGTAGTAAATTTTCATCAAAGTTTTAAAGTAAAACTCAATTAAAAGTAAAATATATCTCACGGGATGAAATCCATCTTGGAGAAGAAACTCGAGAGCAGCATGGCAAAAGAAACCAAATCTCTCACCATCATTCCCACGGCCATATACACAGCCAGCCCAAAAGAATCTGCAACAAAAATTATATATCAGGTGAGGGATAATTTGATTTAAGGGACAGTTGAAGTTGCTTAAGTCACCTTTTATGAAATGACCATGACAGGATAAATGCACTAAACAGAAGGTTGTCAATAATAATCGCTTAAAAAATATTAGCTTGTGAGACATAAAATTAAAAATGTAATTATTAGTTATTAAGCTCAATAATGGGTGATAAGAAACATAAGTAAGAAACGAAAAGAAATACAAGGATGGGAAAATCAAAATACACTTACCCATTTTGAGGCTCCAAAAAGTAAACAGAGAGGCCTTCAACCTTTCCATGCCATACTTTTATTTCAGTTCCACCCCAGAAGTAGTTTTTCCGATATTGCAAATCCTTTACCTGCAACAGAAGGCATATATGAAATAGCTATTTCAAGAACCAGTATCAGCATGTAAACAGATCAAAATTAAGATATGTAAATTTTCAACCAAATGCAGGCAAACATGAGAAACAATAGCCTCACAAAGTGCTGGCTTGGGCAACCATAGAAATTTTAACAAATGATTCCAAATTTAATGAATAATTTGTCACATTTCTTTGCAGATAGACAAAATAAATATTTTCATCTCCAAACTTCTGCTATAACAGTCCAAACAATATTTGTATAACCACATGCTATAACAGTCCAACAATATTTGTATAACCACAGGCTCTTTCACAAGACATTAAAAATAAACATAAGCTCTTCTCAACGGGACAAGTTGGGAAATCATATGTTAAGGAATAGACAAACAACCAAGACGCAATATAAGGACAAAAGAGGAGGCAAATAACTTACATGGCTAACGTTTAAACAGTCATACTTAGGAAGAATGATGTCCACATTATGATTTAAATCCTGAATGGCACGAGATAGACTGGTAACAACATCACCAAGGCCTCCAACCTGTAAAATATGCAGAAAATCAGAATTTAAAAACCATGATAATTGCAAATTCATCCCAGCAAGGCTATATCAGGAGAAATTATGATTGACTATAGGTAACACTTGGCACTTATTTGAACTGAAATTTTTTTTGCTTGAGAGCTTCCTGTCATTTATGCATCTATAATAATAATAATAATTGCTGACTTCTTCCCCAAACAATTTCATAAACATCATGATCTTGTACATTAATTTTAAATTTTATCATATTTTATCCTATTTATGTTTGAAAAGTAAGTCGAGTTGTACATAATACAATAATAATGCAACAACCTTCCTTTCCTCATATTGAAAGCAAAAGAAAGAATGGTAAGTCAAACAATCAGGCTTCCATTGAGAAAATGACACAGCTTAATGTAATTGTAATCTTGATTTAAATCAGATAGAGAAAGCACAAAGACTGGGCAGAACAAAAGAATTGTTTCCAGGACAGTAGTACACCATATAAGATTAATGTATGCCAATTACTTGAGGTTGAGGCAGGAAAAAGAGAGACAGAAGGTCAACAGTTCACTAATATATTCTTTATTCAGTTCACTTAGAAGGAAATTTTGTTTGTTTTCTCATAATATTAAAGGTCTTACTGAATCTGACATCTTCACAATACTAAATGTCAACATGCTTACAACATAACATCATCCTGAATCCAGATATTTTAAACCATTCTTACCTTTTCCATCAAACAATTACCCCGTGAAAACTCTATTGATGCCACTCCATGACCACACTAAAAACTTCAGCCATACATGTAATCTAACTGTATTTTTTTCATATAACTGGAATTTAAAGCAACAGGAAATACAACTAGCACATTAAATTCCATGCTAAAGAGATCACTGAAAACCATAACCTTTGCAAAAGTATTTACCATAGCACATTAAATTCCATGCCAAATACTTAGCAAGTTACATGTTAAATAAATAAGTCTCCACCAAATCATGTAGATGATGTTGACATAAGATTGATGTAACTAACATACTTTTGCAATAGGGGCCATCTCAACAGCAATATGTACAATATGCATAGGTGGTTCTTTCACAACTCCTCCAAAAACAGGTATGTGATAATCCATTCCAAATTTGTTGTCAAATTCCCCACCATCTTCCCTCTCAGAGAAAACAAAGTCCATCATGTATGCATCCAATGGTACCTTGACTGCAGAAAACAAAATCATATAGCTTCTTCAGGAACAAATTTATAAGTTACTGAGCAACTAACTCATTATTATCTCCTTTTAGCTGTAGATTGCAAAGTGATTGAGAAAGGCATGCTTTCTATCATGGTGCAAACCTTAAAATTTTGAAGAAAAAAAAGATCACATCTAAATTGTCCATCATAACATGTTATTGCTATCATGATGCAACAGAAGATGATCCATGAAGGTCCAATCCAGATACAATCATAAATAACCATTTATATTAGCTCCTGATATGGTATTGTCATGACAAATACCCAGGATTCATAATTTCACAACTTATGTGGGACCAAACATTTACAAGGAGTGTGACAAGTCATTTGAAGATTGGTAGTTTTCTAGCCAAAACAGATGCACATCATTTACCAGGACTGAGCATAAACCCTGCCAACCTGAGAAGATCAGACCAGACTAAAAATATCTAAGGAAGAATTTGGCTCATTAACAAGCTGGTCTGAGTTACGAGCAAAAGGCCTGTTCTTGAAATACCCAGACTGACCCATCATATAACTTTGAATTAAATGAATAATGCTGAAGTGTTATGTTCATGTGAGTTGCATGCTGTTGTAGACTTAAAGTTGAATGTTGATTATGGAATGTTTATGTTGAATGATGAATTGATGACTATTGGTTGTATCAATCATGTTTATAGTTGAATTGATGATTTCATTGTTGAAAATGTGATTCCCTTTTGGATATTTTCAGTTCAGCACTTCATTTTTATTGTTTTGCATCAACTATTAGTAATTTTTAAGAAAAATACATGAGATAGCCCAGCCTAGCCCATCCTGGTGTTTCCCAGCCCAGGTTCCACTAGGACATGCTGGTGAGCTGGGGGTGAAAAAACCCAGCCTGCGTTGGTGACCAGGCTAGGCTATTGGGTATGCTTCAACTCATTCCTAGCCCTATTATTTTCGAATTTCAAAATACATAAATTTGGCAGTTTTCTTGATCGTATTTCACAAGCCATTACCCTTGCAGTTAATTTTTGTAAAAAAAATAAGTGAAATGAAAATAAGAAATTTACCAAGCAACCAGGAAACATTAAAATCGATCATGCTGCTAATTGCATTACTGGTAGACTTAATTCATCCTTCAAAAACGAACCAAGAGAGAAAACTCACCAGAGGTTTTGAGATGAGTACCATTCTCGGCAGGCAACATTCTCACAGGTGAAAGTGGACCCTTACGGTGTGTCCAACGATTAAATGAACATCTGAAACAAACCTCAGGTTTTCCATTCAAATTTGTATTGGTGGGATTATAATATACTGTTACTGTGCTCCCTGCTTGAACATCAAGAGGCTCAGTATAGACAACATGCTTTTGGGAAAGCAAAAATCTTTTTAAAGTTTTCTCCTTGGTTTCAGCTTTCAAACGTGCTGTTCTTTCAACCTACAACAAGAACAGGACCAAGTGAATGAGAAGAGTAGCTTCAATAGTAAATACCCAAGATTTTTGTTTTTGCCCATTTTATCCCAAAACCAAGTGTGCGCGACTTTAAATCAAAATAAACACAATGTGTCAGGTACTTGCTCGCTACAAGAATTGAAGGACATGTTTGCTTTTAACCATTTCATGTTCTCATCTCCATTTAAAATTGAAAATAGACATGAATTGTTGAATACCTTTCGCTATTTTTTCTCTTAGGCAACAGGCTTCACGTTTAAAGAAACTCTGCTTACTACCATAAGAAACTGGAAACGAGAAAATAGAAATAGATTCACAAAATGAAAATAGGAATTTTTTTTTTTAAAAATCCAGATATAACTAGTCTATCAGATCAAAGCCAAAAATGAAGAAGTGCTTTGTCCTAGGTTTTGCAAGACGGTAATTTTACAGATTTACTAGGCTACCAACTTATGCATATAACTCTACATAGTAAAAAATATGGGACCGGGTGATTCAACCAGCTTTTATCTATTTATGCAAGGAAGAGCCTTAATGTTGTTATCTGAAATTTGACTCTCAGAACAAACTAACCTTGGCACGTATAGCTTCTTGCCTCAGCCTCCTCTCCTCCTGCAGTTTCTGGTATATCAGCTGCTCTTCCTCAATCCAATGTTGTTCGTTAGGCATACCATTTGGCACAATAGAATGGAAGTCTTGCCCATGGTTGTTATCATAAACAGATGCTTTCTGTGGTGGACCATTAGCAAACACCCAATCCAGGAGAAAGGCTTGATCAGGTACAACAACTGCATAAAATAGAATTTATCAAGAATATGTTCTTTACTTGCAATCAAGTTATAAGAGAGATGAAATTAAATCCTTCAAACAGAGCAAGAGTTGGCTGAGGATCTCAACAGACTTCCAAGATAGTATCTGTTGTTCATAATCATGTATTCATATTGACTTTGTTCAAGACATGTATATAATGTTGGAAGAAGCTAAAATCAGTTCTAGCAATATTGTATTTTATGAGTGATAGATGGAGGGTGAGGGAGATTAATTCTCAATAGGTGAAAAGTTCTTCGCCTGAAGTATCACATTATTATAAATTTCATGCTCTCTTCAAACTGCGCACCATTTTTCTTCAATGTCTAAATTATATGACTAAATGGAAGAGAGATTAGGAAAATTATTTACTTCTATTTTGGTTTATCTGTAGGATAAAAGGTTACTTTGGAATCAAATAATAGTCCTTACAGCAGAAATCGACACGGTTGACCAATGGACTCCATCATATATCAGAAGATACCATGATAAATAGTAAGCAGACATGCATTTTAGAAATAAGGAGATAGTTTCCTCAACCTCCTAGCACAATACATCACAGTTTAGCTTCTTAATTTCTTTATTCATGCAGACTTTCATATGGTCAGTAACACAGGAATTAGAAGAAAGATGAATCTAATATAAGGAAAAGAAGATAGAAATGAGCATACCATCAGCATGCCACCAATCACCATCCTTTGAGTCAGAAGGTACAAGCTGTTCAGCAAATGATATCCCAGCCTTCCAATTATTGTGTCCCCCATGAACCCATAATTCATTAGTTTCTGACAGAGGACCGGAACTTTTGTTATAATATAACCTGATCAAGTCCTTGCCTTTGAATTCACTTGGTTCTATATACCAAACATTATACATGGATCTCACAGATTTCTTAATCAATTGTTGAAATGCTTCTCGCAATCTTTCAGTCTCCACATTTGCCTTCAACCTATCAGCTTCTTTTCCAGCTTTCTCTTCTTCCATTTGTCTCTGCTCTTCCGCCCGTCTTTCCTTTTCTGCTTGCTCTTTGGCAAGATCTTCTAATTCTTTACGCTTCTTCTCTAGAAGAAAATCTTCAAATGATAGTTCATCCATTGCGCCATCAACAGATATGGAGAAGTCCTTTCCGTCATTATTATCATAGACATTTTGCCCATTGAAGAATACAAAGTCCATTTTATATGCTTCTCTTGGAACATTCAGATGGCAAGACCACCAATCACCTTTTAGATGAGTTTTATTCAACCGTTGGTTAAATGATTTCCACCTCCAATCATTAAAAGCCCCCATAATTAAAATATCTGGCTCGTTATTTAAAGTTGACAGACTCCTGTTCAAGAATACTTCAATATCTTGATCAGCTTTAACCAGAGAAGGATACACAAACAGCTTGTTTCCTTGAGAAAAAATTACCTCTGCATTCCTCTCAATTTCTTCTTTGCGTAACTTTGCTTCCATCTCCAACTTAATTTGCCGAGCAGCTTCCTCTGCTTTGCGCAACTTTTCCTCCATCTCTTGCTTCAATAGTCGTGAAACTTCCTCTTGTTTGCGTAAATTTTCCTCAATTTCTAACTGCAAAAGTCGGGAAGCTTCATCTATTTTGTGCAAATTTTCTTCCATCTCCAAGTTCAACGACTGAGAAACTTCATCTTGTTCAAGTTTTGCTTCCATCTCTATCTCCGTTTGTTGAGCATCCTCTTTCTGTTTGAGTAAACTCGCCTCCATCTCTAACTTTGACGGTAGGAAGGCTTCCTCAGTCATTTCATCATCAGTATCAACCTTAGTGCCTTTTGTGGTTTCATCAATTTGTTCATATATTAATGACTTTCTCTCTGAATCCTGAACATTGTCAATATCCCTTATTTCAGAAGTTTCTTCCTTCTGTGGTTCTAGAACATCCTCCTCGATGATGGAAGTAATTCCGTTTTCAGTTTTAGCAACATCCAACATATCATCTAACGATGATAATCCACTAGCTTCCCCATCACTTTCATCTGTTCTATCTACCTCAGGTCTCTTCTCTTGAGAAAATATAACCGCCCCCTCTTCGTCAGGCTTAGGTTCATACTTAGCATCAACCGCTCTTTTATCATCCCCAGAGATCTCACTAGCTGTTGGAGTATATGAATCCCCTTTAACACCAGTCTTGTTGTGTCCCCTCTTCTGGTTACTTGTTCCGAGGGGCGATCTCGGCATGAAACCCTTTGGAGGAGGGCCCCTAGACCTTGCAGTTGAAGTCCTCATCAGTCTCCTACGGGAAAAATCTACCAAAAACATAAAGGCCCCACTTATAGGAGAAAAGTAAATTATAACACTAAGGCGGCAAAGAAGCATGCTTTAACAATTAAAAAGATTGCTTTCAAACCTGAACTGGAATTGATGCAATAAGAACCCCAAACTGTCAGGCACTCTTTGCGCCGTACCAAACTCTGTCTCGTCAAGGATTAACTCAATATACTCAGCATGGAAACTAAACAACTAAAATTACAGTTATAATTCAAAATTCAAATATGTCGCTCTAAAGAGAGCAAATGGTGTAACTATTAGAATAAAAGTATAAGATGACCAAATTACAATCAGAGAGATAGGGAATGACTGAATGAAAACCCAATTAGTAATAAAAAAAAAAATCACCATCAAAGACCACTATTACCCCAAAACCAGTAAATTAAGTGGAGCATTCTCGATTATCACCAGACCTCAATAACAAAATCAAAATATATCCCTCCTCAGAATTAGAAAATAGGTCATTACAACGGTTCGAAATTTCAGACAATAAACGAAAACAGAGATGGAATACACAGAGCCAACAAACAATTTCAGGGGTTACTTGGTAGGCAGCTGAAGTTCTTCCAATAGGGAAGGACCTAGTAAATGGTTTGAACTTCACTGAGCCTCTATCACCGAACAGAGTTCCACAGTTCAGTGGCCTCTGCAAATGTAACGACATCTCCATGGCTTCTGCTTCCAAGAATGCTCGTTCTACAATGACTATTCTTCCACAACACTGTATTAATTATCACCAAAACATGCTTCTGATTGATTCAACAAGCGATCATTCTCTCACTAAATCCAAGCTCATAAACAGAAATAAATAAGTAAATAAATTTCTCTCCCTCATTTCCAATGAATAAAATAAATAAGAAAATGAATCTACTTGTAATGTGTGCCTGTGCTTCCGCTGCTTTGATAACGGCGGGGAGACTAGCTTCAATCTCAGCCACAAGTAAAAAATTTATTGTGTACGTTGGTGTAATGTTGTAGCATGTGCTAAAGTTACATGACCGTCGGATCCAATGAAGATGATGAGGTATGATATCGTACGATGCTGTGATGAGTGATTATCGTGACTCTCGTGAGCTTGGTCACATAGCAGTAAATAGAGGTATCTGTTATGGGATATGATTCAATTGACTGATGTACTAGCTGTTAAGATTTTCGGAGGTTAGTGGCCAATAATAGGATGCAACGAACCGAACCCACAAAATCTATAGGTTCAATAGGAACGTGCCACGTCCCCGTACGTTAATTAATTAATTCATTTAAAAATTATATAACAAATAATATATTAATATTATTACTCTGGTATAGTATCTTAATATTATTTATGATATAATTTTATTTATATTTTTTTAATTTAATATAATTTTACTTATAATTTTTTAAATTTAGTGTAAGTTTTAGTATTTGAGAAATAAGATTACGTATAAAATTATATTAAATTAAAAAAATTATAGGTAAAATTATACTAATAAAATAATTATGGGTGGAATTAGACCATAAATAAGATTAAAATAATAGTTACATATAAAAAATAAGATCAAGATATTGAGTAATATTTTGCCCTTAATTAAAATTAAAAATATATTGAGGTGATTAAATTTGGTAAAAAAATCTCCCATTGAAAATATTAATAGTGAGGAAAATTTGATAATTTATATATCATTTCAAAAGCCGATTTGGTTGTCCAACTGTGGTTAGGGATCAAAACTTTGGTTTAATAGATAATTTCCTTACCCCCTTCATTTTAAACTAAGGTATTTTTCAGGAAAAAATATATTTTTAATATATTTATTAATTTATTAATCCAACTTTTAATAATTAATTATGTGTCTCTTATAAGGAAAAGTATGGTTTGTCCACACACATATGGCGCCAAGCGCGATTAACGAACTTATGCTGTGTCTTGATGATACATATGAAGTGAAAGAGGATTTTGGTTGAGGAGATCACAATATTTAGACAGAAAAATTGAGAATTAATAATTAATGATAACTATTGTTTGATGTAATTCATAATATTGGTAAATATAGGGTAGGGAAACAGTTAGGACCGTTTGGTTGGCTAAAAATTAGGGAAAAGAAGGGAAAGTTGAAAATTTTCTTTTGATTGGCCAAAATTCTCGGAATCAAGTTTCCCTCTATAGGCCAAATTTTCCGCACCATAAAAGAAAATCAAATACCCCCTATTTTGGTGGATCTGATTTTTCCACCTGCACGAAAAAATTCAAAATACAAAAGTGCCCTCAAGTATATATAAAAAACTCATAACTTCACGATCTAAGTTGTTGAGCTTTGAAGAATAACTTTGGCGATGAAGCTTCTGGTTTGAACTCTTAAGAAGGTTACAAGTGGGTTGGCGGAGCGCTCTCTCTCTCTCTCTCTCTATATATATATATGAACTGGTTTCTTTTTCATTTGCTGTTTAATATGGACAGAGAGTTGAATAAGTGCGTTATTGAAAGTCATGGTTGTAGCTGTTGAGTAAGAGCAATGATCTAATTACGTACTCAGTAAAAGAACAAATAAATTCACAAAACTCACAAATCTTTGAACTTATTTTCTACTTTCTCTTCATCATCTGATTTTATGTATGGTTCATGACTATCTCTATTTGTAAGATAAAAAATCAATTTTAAACTAAAAAAATTCATCTTAAGATAGATATAACTCCCTCAATTCAACTCTAAATTTAACAAATGATATATCATTATAAATATATTTTTATTTAGTTTCTAAATAAATAAGACTCATTTTAAAATTCATTGTATTATAAAAAATATGATTAAAAAAAGAAACAATTGTCAAAGACAGTGTGTGATATCTCAATACTATTTGTTTGAAAAGCATTATCCTTTATATGGAACTTTTTAAAATTGAGATTGATACTCTTGAATTGTGTTTAGAGTGTAGTTTTATATTAAACAATTTTTACATCATACAGATTCGTAATTTAAGAGATATTTCAAAAATACTAAATAAACATACAAATTTATGAACCACAGAGTATAGTGTAATTTGAAATTGTAAGTTAAAATGGATTTATGTCACTCAAAATTACTTTTTGACTCCAAAAATCAATTTTAGTATAGTCATACATTATATTGCTAAGTTAAATAAAATAGTTTATCCACCATGAAATAGATGCTGTGGGGTAAAATCGATTTTGTTTAATACAAAATGGAATTTGTTCCATGAAATATATTTTAGTCATTAGATTTTTAAATTATTCTGTTTTATAATACTAGAAACAGGATGTCTCTTTGATGAAAAAATGGTATTAACACAGTAATAAAAATTGATTTCTTTCAATGAAAATCTATTTTAGTGTATTGAAATCATTTAACTTTGACAAATCCTTTTTTTCTGATGAAAATGAAAAGTGAGTCATCTTGAAAGCGATTTATTTATAAAAAAACAGCAAGAAGTAGTTGTAAAGTGGATTTTTGAATTTGAAAAAGAGAGTTGTTGCAAGATAATATGGAAGAGAATTCTTTAGGATAAACTACACAAGTTGAAGCCACAAGATTCACATTAGAAATTTTCAATACGCTTGATTTAATTGTTTATTTCATTTTTTTTTATTGCTATGAGTTTCAAAATGAAATAGATTTGATATAGTATATTAACAAATGCAATCTTTACATTATTATTTATACCATTGGTTATTAATTTTATTTAATTATTTTTTTAATAAATCTATAGTTATATTTATATTTATTTAAATTACAATTTAATTTTTATTAATTTATTTTTACCGAATTATTGTATTAATGATCGAATTTTAAGATTTAAATATAAATTTAATTAATATTTATATTTATCTATTTAAATTATAATTTTATGAATTATTTAATTTTTAAATCTTTTGATTTTTAAATTATAATATAAATTTATTAATAAATACTCATTAAGGGTTATATAGTGGTTTGTATATTTTTCTATCTAATTTTTTGTCACTTTAAACTAATTAAATATAAAATTTTCTATCAAACTATTTTTTTAGTATCAACTAAACATTCATTCAATCGATAATTTTCTATTATATTCCTTTCCCTTCCTTTTCTATATTACTTTCCATTCCATTCCTTTCCGTTCGAACTTTTTCTATGAATCAAAGGGGCCCTTGTAATAGATACATTTGTGATTGGAAACAAAATTTTGCAATTTTCGAAAGAGTTACACTCTTTATAATGCATTTACTCCTTAAAATTGGTATTTGGGGCATCCCTAAATAGTTTTTCTTCCTACGCCCCATCATAGCTTTCCTTAACACTAATAAAAAAATATTTGATCAATTAAAGAAACAAAGAAGGACCACCAAGAGTAATTAAAGAGGGAATTGTTGTAAGATCCTAAGAAAGATATTTAATTACTTAATAGTCTCATGACAACTTAAGATCATAAAATAACAAATTTCAATATAAAAAATAATAATATATTTATGTTGATCACTTGTTATCAGAATTTTTTTATAATTAAATTATTTTCTTAAAACCTCATAGTAATTATCTCTAATAATACCGGATATCAAATAATTGTAAAAAAAGAAGGAAGCAATGGACCAAAAAGGACACTTTTTGTGACCAAGTTGTCAAGTAAATATTTTGCTGCATGTTGGATGTGAAATGCCATTTGCACAGCAACAACAAAAAATAGAGCAGCAATGTCACGTCAAAAGAAAACAAGTGTTGTATACACAGAGAATTAATCATACACCACCGACATGGTGAAACAAACAGTGCAACTTGCGCAAATATCTCTGCTTAAGATGCATAATCTCTTCTGATATCAGATATGAGGCTAAACCAGAATCCAAGGAGACCAAGTTGGATTGGATAAACATCTCTATGCATTTTAAACTGCATATTTTTATGAGGGGCAAGAAATATATGAAGTTCTCTGAGGTTTTTCTATTGCTTATGTAAGACCTATGAATCATGATTTGTTAAGGACTAGTTAACACATTTCTTCAAGTAAAGAATCTCTAGACCTGAATCTCCAACAAAGTCATGAAAGTTCATTCAATCATGAAGCATGGAGAAGAGAATGGCTGAATTCCTGACCATTTTGTCACTGAAGCTTTCACACTATTTCATTGACCCACTTCTTCTAAAAGCACTGTTAAGACAACCATGATCGAATGTTAAGGGGTATGTCAATTTAGTAGTTATTATGAAATTTCTAGATTCAAAATTTTGGTCATTGCCAAAAAGGAAAAGCTAATAATTTACTTTATAGCCTTCAAAAAATAATCTAGCTGACAAGACAAATTGAGCTATCAAACAGAGATTTCATAGAACTAACAATCAAAGAAGCTAATTCAATATCTCTACTTGTCAAGTTGGATGAATTTGGTATGCCATAAAAAAGATTCTAAAAAATTGAACTTTGGTTTAAGAGATAGCAGCATGACATATTGTAAGATTCATAGTTTAGACCCATGGCATGAATAATTCCACAAAGCTCAACAGAAACCATCACAATCACGATATCCAGAAATTTCTATATCTTATACCACCAAGTCTCCATCTGAATCTTTAAAATGCATTGTTATTACATACATAGCAGAGGGAGAAGAAGAATTTAGCTTACAGAAAATGTTGGAAGGCTCAGACTCAGATTATTACATTGCAGTTCCGTTAAAGCACAAAAGGTTGTGCAGATGAGCAAGAACAATTTTGTGGGTGGGGGGTGGGGGGGAGAGATCTAAAATCTTGCATAACTGTTCTTAAATAACCATATTTGGATTTAAAACAAAATGCCATTATAATACCTACATAACAGAAATGTGGATGTGAGAAGAGCCACCATTTAAAGAAGCATGGATACTTGCACAAATACAGAACACTACAACACCACAAAATCTGTAGTATGGTGGAATCTGATGACCAATGCTTCATATCACCACTGTGTTCCTCTATGTTAAGGCATTGGCACCAGCAACGATTTCCAGAATTTCACCAGTGATCTTGGCTTGACGTTCCCTGTTGTATACTCTTGACAAGTTCCTCTTCAATTCCACGGCATTATCAGTAGCATTGCTCATAGCACTCATTCTAGCAGCTAGCTCACTGGCTAGTGACTCCTGCAATGCTCTAAGAATCTGAGAATTCAAGTAAAGTGGCAATAAGGCATCAAGAATCTGAACTGGGTCCTGCTCAAACTGCAAAATAGGGGAGAAATCGTCTGTCTTGGTCCTCATAGCATCTCTCTCAACAGTCAACTTGCCTTCCTTTGTAGTCAACCTAAAGAACTCATCTTCAGCAGCATCCACACAGACACCATTCACATCACAGATCTCTCCTTTTGGTGACAGAGGAAGTAGAGTATGAATCACAGGATCGGATTTCACTAAAGACACGAACTTTGTGTATAATAACTCAACCTTATCAACCTCTTCACTTACAAATAAAGAGAAAACATCATCAGCAATGGCTTGAGCTTCTTTTGCAGTTGGAAGAGTTCCTTGCTCGAGAAATCTATCTACTGGGATATAAGGCCTACGAATGAAATACGAATTACCCTTTTTCCCAACGCTAATGACGGTATAATCAAGACCCAGACTCTTCAATTCGGCGATTCTTTTTTCAGCTTTTTTAATGATTTGGTTATTGAAACCCCCACAGAGACCTCGATCTCCAGTGCAGACAACCAAAGCCACCTTCTTAACAGGTCGAACTTTTGTGAGAGGAGCGTCGACATCTTCAGTTTGGAGCTGCTCGTTGATGTTGTAAAGGACTTCGACAAGGGTCTCAGAGAAAGGCCTGCCATTAACGACAGCTTCTTGAGCTCTTCTGACTTTCGCGGCGGCGACGAGCTTCATGGCCTCTGTGATTTTCTGAGTGTTCTTCACAGAATCAATTCGGTCTCTGAGCTCACGGAGACCACACTGGATTTGCGTCGCAGAGGATCGCGAAGGAGATGGGTTCTGAGAAAGAACGTGGAAAAGGGGGTTAATTGATGCACGGAAGGAGAGGGAAGAAGCATCGGATAAAGAAGGTTTCGAAGAAACCCACATTGTCAGATTGGAGCAAGACATAGTTGTCGATATGGGAATTCCCGAAGAAGAAGAGGAAGAGGAAGAAGAAAAGGGAATGTGGGTTTTGTAATTGGGTGGTAAATATGGTGTCTTTTTTCTCTGGTTTTTGATGATATCTTTATCTAGAAGAAGAAATAGAGATTGTATTATGAGGTGGAAGGAAGGAGAAGAGGAATGAGTGGAGGGAGAGGAGGGAGTGGATGAGGTTTGAGGATAACGATTTTGACTGTAGGAGATGAGCCGAAGCTCAAAATTATGATACGGTATTCATCACTTGTTCTTTGTGTGGGTCCAGAATCTGATGTGGTTTCATCTGAGTGGATCACAGGGCATGATGGTTGAGAATCATAAGCCCCACGTGTATATGCGGCTGTTCGATGGGTATTCTTCCTATGCCGCTTGTGTTCTTTTATAAGTTACCTTTAAGAAATTCAACCACCTTAACCATCATGCGGAAACAATAGTCGTAGTTTGTAGTGAGATTTTCGTCATTGTGTTGCCCTTCTCAGTTCTTACAAGATTTTGTTTTTGTATTTCTATGCGAAATATAAGAAAATTGTATATAAATCATGTATAAAAAATCTATTAAATGATTGTAAAGTCTATAAGAACTGTGATTAATTTTTTTAAATTATAAAATAATAAAATTATTTTTAAAAATATTTTAGTTATTATTTTTTTACTTTTAGTTGTTATTCCTTTTATAGGGACTTGTTATTCTTATTATTTTAGTTGTTATGTTTTTTTTTAGTTTTTATATTTTACTTATGGAGTTGTTATGCATATTTATTGATTTGTTTTTTTTCTATGACAATTCTGTCATTTTATAACTCAAAAAAAAAAATAATCTCAAATCTTATGAGACTTCATAATCATATGATAAGTTTATAAAACTTCTCTACAGTTAGATTTTTTGCTAATTTAAATATAATTTGTCCTAATTTTATTAATGATCTAGACTTAACAATGGGTCAAACTCTTTGAAGTGTGTGTGCATCATGAAATAAAAATAATAAAATATAAATATATTTTTTTTGTATAAAAATTTTTAGAAAGAGACCCATCATCTAAAGGCAAGATTCTAAATGATAATAAATTTTTAGAAAGAGACCTATCATCTAAAGGTAAGATTCTAAATGATAATAATATCACCCATCAGTCATTTCTAAACATGCAGTTAACCAAAAGGCATCTCATTTACCATCATAATAGAACCCCTGAGGAGAAATACCTGAGCTTAAAGCATTGAAAGAAGATTACTAGGAAGTAGGGATATGCATAGGTAGAGCTAGGCACGATAACCCCCTGCCTGGTACCCTACCCAAAAAAAGTATGGGCTGCATTTTACAGCTCGATATCCGGCCCTGGCCTACCCGGTAAAAGCCCTAACTATTTTGGGATGGGCATGAGCGGGTTGGGCATGCCCAAATTGTGATGTTATGCTCATATTGTGAGAAAAAAATCCGCAATCATGAACTTATAAAATAATATCATATTTATATCTTCAAGAATTAAATAATATATATAATTCACTAAAAATAAGGTAACAAAAAGATAGTAATTAAAGCCTTAAAATTTATTATATATATAAAAAAGAAATATTAAAATCTGTAGAGGTTGGATATTTATAGCGTTATTGCAATACTAAAAATCGAATACTTAGCAAGTAAAGTAGAGAAGCAACTTTGGTATCTATATAAATATAAAAGTTATATTTAATATTTTAAAAATGAGCAAAGAGAGTTGTTAGCTAAAGTGAAAAATATAAAATTACAAATAAAATAAGTTAAGAAAAAAATTAAAAAAAAAATAATAAATATATATATGGCCGGGGCTGCCCAATGCCCTGCCCGACACTTGGCTCGGCCCAAATATATTTTGGGTAACTTTTTTAGGGTTTAGTTAGGCGATTTTTTTATAGGTTCGAGCAAGCGGATCGAACTATGGGCGTTGTGAGCACCCCTACTAGGAAGTGCCAAATGAGAATAGTAGCATAATGTATGAAATTGGTGTGTGCGGAAGATGAGAAATTGGATAAATATTCATCAGAAAAACTGGAAATGAGACCTATTAAGATGTGAAGAACTTTACAGGTAGTTAGCACAAGTATCATGTACCTACGTGTCTCTCTTCTTTCCTCTAAAAGAAGTGGCTTTACAATGGCATCATGTGCGTTCTGATCAGCAACTCCCTTGAGTACCATGTATTATATGTGACTGTGTTCGCAAATATCCCTGAGCTCTTCATTTTGGAAACCAAAGACAACCTCATCAATCTTTGCACTGTTGCATACCTGCGGTTTTGCTTCCTCTTGTTTTTCACTCAGGACTTTCATCAAACACATCACATACAACCACAAGAAAAACGAAGAAATACGCTAGAAAATGGGGAGGAATTCTAGTTTTGTACAGGTCTACAAAGACTTACAGAATTGGATGGACGGCGAGGATCTCCCAGAAGGCAGCGGCTTTATGATCGGTTCCTGGACTAGCTTGCCTTCTTTCCCGGTGGGTTTGTCTCTGAGCGAAAGTCACCGATAGCCGCGTTGAGCGTCACCGGTGTAGAGCAGAAGCCAAGACCCCCACCTTTGGATGGTGGTGAACACCGTGAACGGATTCGCCTCTGGCCTGCGGCAACGTTGGAACCAACTGCTTTCGTTTTCAATTAGCAGAATTTCGGATGATTTTAGGCGCGGCGCCCTTTCGGTGAAGGAAAGTTGCTTAGAATAAGTAATTAAATTATGGAAAGATTAGGCTTTCCACAACAAATACTCCTCATGGATCAAAATCTGGGATTTCCAATCTCCTCACCAAATCCTTTACTCCCCTTTTTCATTACCGATTAGAATTAATATTTTTGTAAAATAATTAATAAATAAGTTTAAACGGTAAAAATTTGATAACAATTTGGAACTGCAATAAAAAATATTTAAAATAACTATTTTATAAGTGGGGTTTAAAAAATAATCATCCAAAGATATAGAAAGCACTAAGCACCACTTAGTTTAAACATAAAATATTATATTTAAAAAACTCTTCTATCTATCAATTTTGTTAAAGTTCATTGATTGAGATAAAAAGTAAAGAAGAAGTTGAAAGAAAGAAAAAACAATTTATCCCAAAATTTGTAGCTTATACTTTGATAGGATGGATTTATGTTTTTGTCTTCCTCATCTCCAATAAGATTAGCCTATGCTTTCCACACACAAAAAATACTCCTAAAATTAAAACATGTAGCAAGTAAACCAGGTAAAATTTGTTCAACTTGCTCAAATATTATTTGATAATGCTAAATATAAGATACTTAATAATAAAAAAGAGTGCAAAATCCAACAGAAATTTTTTTGTCCACAAAATTCCTCAAGATAATTGTGCAAAGCTTGTGCAAGATATCAACAAAGAGCAAAAATATTAATAAGCAAAAGTGGTAAAGTAAAATTAACGTAGAATTATTATAGCAATATAATGCTCTGTTAAATTTTTTTAGATCTCGAGTTTGATTACTAAAAGATATATTTATATTAAAAAAGATAACTCTGCACCCTAAATTAAGATACTTGATAATAGAATCTGGTTAATATTAAAAAAAACGTGGTGAGTAGAGGTGTGATTGGCAAGCAAAGAACACCTTGACAAAATAAAGAGATTTGATGGAAATAGTCAAAACTTAATAAGAAGTATAAATAACATCTTAGTCTTATGTATTTAATTAATTATATTATCAGTTCTTGGTGACCTAATCATTATCACTTTGATCATAACTCAATCATGATTAAACAAATTTAAATTTTAGACTATTGCTCACTTGTTGTCAATAATTCAATAACTACATCTAATAATTTCTTTTGTATAAAAATTTTGAAAAGAGGTTGAACTCACCCATGATATAATGATATAAAGGTAAGGCAAAATCTCTCTTCCTCTTAGACAATACTAATATTGAGTAAAGTGAGTCGTCTATTACGCTTAAGCATAAACTTAAGCACCCAGAAACTATAATACCTTTCTAAATATCACGATTGAAAACATAACAAAATGATACTTCTCAAAAATCGAACATATTCTAAATAGTCGTATGTCTTAACCTTTTATCACAGAGCCATGGGTAACTATATCTAATAATCTAATTCTAAAAGCAATTAAATGGGCTCCCTAAAGCAATAGCACTTACTATTATTTTGGCCATCCATCAATACCTACCATGACTACCTTGTTTTTGGGCTTAAATTAAGGATTCTTTTGTCTCGCACGAAAAAAGCTGGACCTAATTAACTACTAAACCTTTCAACTATATATATACACACTATGGTCTTCATTTTTCTGAGCTATACCAAATCAGCATCCATCAAGTTTCTGAGATATTTATTTGGAGGCTTCTGGTGAAGAACATGAGCAACTCAAATCATACAACCAAAATTGGCAATGGCCATATTGATGCCAAGGGTACCCACTACATTGTCTCTTGAACAAGTTTGATCATTTTTACGGCTTCTGTGTTTGTCTTTCTCACATGTTGAAGTTTCTCAGTTTCTGGTTTCTTGCTTGATTTGTGATCTCTGTGATTCTCTTTGTTGTCTCTGGCAGAGACAAGAGCTGAGGATGCTCATCAGCTGCTGGAATTCTCTGAAGATGAGGAAGCACTCATTGCTAGAATGTTCAGATTGGTTGGCAACAGGTATTCCTTTGTTATCTATCTTCTTACTGCTCTATCTTTAATATAAGAAGAACTATATGTTATGAGCCTCATATTAGGAGAGTGACCTTAAAAGAGGAGCCTTATAAAGTTTTAGGCTCTCAAGCTCCAATATCTAACTTTTAAAGTGTAGTTCTTCCAAAAATCTGTACTTGTTACAATATTATCGGAGAACCCAAGCTTTTATATGACCCCTCTTTTAAAATAACCCTTCTAACTAGAACTCATAATTAGTTCTTCTAACGATGTGGTCGAATAACATGGTAAAAACTTAGAATGAGAAGAACCAAACGTGTTAATTATGAGTTGATTATAGAGAGATTCATGAGATATAATTGCAGGTGGTCTTTGATTGCTGGGAGAATACCTGGAAGAACTGCTCAAGAGATAGAAAAGTACTGGACTTCCAAGTGCTCTTCATGAATTAATTTTTATATACAATAAATAATAAATGCTTCTTGTAATTCAATTTTACTGCTTAAGTAATTAATTGGGTGTAGTATTTACTTAACAATATTACAATGAATAATGAAGTAGATTATTGTATGTGCCTTTCTTTCTAGTTGTAGAAATGCATGATTTTAATCTAGCATCTGGCATAAAAATTTAAACTCCATATTCTTTGAATTGGTGGATATTAATTATTTCTTCAAAATGAATTTTCATTTGTGAGTCTGTTTGTTTTTTTATTTTCTATTTTTTTTCTTAAAAACAGTTTTTGAAAACAAGTTTTGGAAATAAAAAAAAACTATTTGGATAATTGTTCTAAAAACTTATATTTCAAAACAATAAAATATAAAAATTTGTTTATAACAATCATTTCTAAAATTAACTTTAAGAATTAAAAGAATGTGAGAGATATAGTACAGGGTATAGTAACAATAGAAGAAGAGTTAGAAAATTGAAAAATAACATAGACAATTGAAAATTAATTAGTCTTATTATCAAATTAAATAATAATTGATGGTGGTCGTTAGTGATGACGGTTGTGGATAGTGGTTACTGTAGGAAAGTTGTTGGTGGTGGCCAATGATGGCAACAGTAGTGGTTATCGACAGTAGTGGCCGTCAATGGTGATGGCCAACGTCGATGGTGATTATTGACAGTAGTGACAAGTTTTAACAGTGGGGGTTGATGACAGTGGTATGCATCTATAGAGGCCGTCATTAGTGGGGGTCAATGACAGTGGCAATTATCATTGGATGCCACCATCAGTGGGAGTTGTCAGCAGTCGTGCAATGGAAACAGTAACATGTGACGCTAAGAAATTACTTTTCAATACTACGTCACTTTTTCAAAATAAAAAATACAAAAAAATAAGAAAAGGAAAAAAGAAAATAATTTTGTTAAAACATCTGCAATTTATTCTTAATTGTAAAAACATACTTCAATTTGTTTTGTTTTAGAAAATAATTAAATAAAAATAAGTTGCCAAACTATTTTTTTTTATTTTTCTGTTTTTGAAAACAGAAACAAATATACTCTGTAGAAGTTTGAATACTTAATATTGTTAAAGTTAAATGTCGAATTCTAATTTGCTTTTTACAATTATGAGATATCTAGAACGTGATATTGTCAAGAGTAATTTTTAAGTATGCTATAACACTATATATATATATATATATATATATATATATATATTCTACTAGGGATTATATGAGTATGACTTTCATTTGAAAAAAAAAATCAACTCCCTCCTACTGGACCTAATTAACATAAACATGAGATATTAAATTATTTTTATTCGATCCAACACACTATTAATTTAATTGCTATTTTTATTTCCAATTTAGTTGGACAAAAGTATTCATTCGCTTTTACTTCAATTAAATTACCAATTACTTTTTATAGGTAAAATAATATTATTTCCTGAACAAACATTTAATTACAAAATTAAACCATAAAATTTCAATTTCAATTTTTATGCTGTAAAATATTGTATAAGATAAATCAAGTTTTAAAATATACGAAGTGATAAGGACAACTAAAAGCCAATAACAATTTTCGTTCTACAGGTTTGATACCAAAAAAAAAACAGTCAATAACAATTTTCACATAACAAATAACAAAAATAACTAAGCAACTAAAAAGTTATTATTTTGTATTATCTGCCTGGAGGCTTCATAGAATGTGATATTTCCATATTTCGGAAATCCTTATATATATAGTGTTTTGCTTTACCCATTTTTCATACCTAAATCCATTCTGTTGACCAAACAATTCTTTTGGGATACCAATAAAGATTGAATTTAGTTAGATAAATTAATCTTTTATAATATAATAAATTAATAGTTAAATTCTTATTATAAAAAATATTTATATTTATTATAAAAAAATATTTATATTTAATGTCCAGTTATATCTAGAATAAAATTATTTTTAATTGAATAATATATATTTAAGAAAAAAAATATTACATGAGAGTTTTTTTTTTATAAAAGAGAATGCTAATGTCTAAAATTAATTATAAACACTCAAAATCTACTAAATTTATCAACTTTATAAGATACATTTTAAATATGGTAGATAGAGAGAAATGTCTTCTTTTACAAAAGCTTCCATAACTTAATTAGTTTCTCTCAAGATAAATTATAGTTTTAAATTCAGTTATTTACATATGGATTTCTCAATATGTACAATTAATAAGCTGTCTCACTGTCTTATATTATTTTTTTTAACATATGAATAAGATACTTTATATTAGATTTGAATATAATTTTCTTATATTATTTTTCCTATATAATTTATAGTCTTTTAAAGATAACTCATTTTTCTACATCCATTATATAGTCCAATAAAATAATTGAACCTATATAAAAAAAAAAAAAAATCGGATGAGACTCCCTGTGAGGTCCATTGATCCATGCCTCGCGAGACAGAAAAGTTAAAGCCCATGACCAGAGGACATCCCTGAATTACCCCGTTCTCCTCCTCTCTTACTCGCAAGTCGCGCCTCTTCTTCCCGCTTTCGGAGGTTTATTCGTGGGTTTCCGCAAATAGGTTCAGAAAACAGACAGACACAAAGCTATGGACTTTGAGAAGGGGAAGGCAGCAACACTAGCTTCTCTTAGCTCAGTGGAAGCTGACAAATCTCCAAAAGGCTCCTTAGACACACCCATCATCCCTCTCCTCAACACCATCAATCAACACCCTTGTTTCTACACTACCAGTTCATGCTCTGGCCGAATCTCTATCCTTTCTCAACCTTTATCCAACCCCACCATTAATGCGCAAAAACCCAAGAAAAAAGCTCGAGGAGGTTCTTGGCTCTTCGTCTCCCACGCCCCTGCCGATCCTGATTCAATCCTCAGCCTCCTTTTCCCCTCCAAGGCAACCCCTTCTTCTGTTTCAACTGAGCCTTCTGAATTTGTCTTCAGATTCGAGCCCCTCATCATTGCTGTTGAGTGCAAAGACCTCTCTTCGGCTCAGTTGCTTGTTTCTTTGGCTATATCTTGCGGGTTCAGAGAGTCGGGCATTACTAATGCTAACAAGCGTGTGATTATAGCAATTCGGTGTTCGATAAGATTAGAGGTGCCTCTAGGGGATTCTCACAAGATTATGGTGCCGCCTGAGTATGTTCGGTACCTTGTTGAAGTCGCAAATGAGAAAATGGATGCGAATAGGAAGAGAACCGAAAGGTTTTTTGGACTGTTGCAGTCCAATGGCTTTGTAGTATCTATGGCTGCTGGTAAGAGTAATGATATGTCTACAAATGAGTCACTGAATCCTACTGATGTTTCCGTTCATGGAGAAGGTCTTGCTTGTGATAATGCTGAAGTTGGAGATAGTGATGAGTTAGAAAGGAGGAATGGTGAAACCTCTTCAGGTATCTATATAATTTACTATTTTCAGCATTTGAGAGCTGTACGAGCTATTAGCGATTTTCTTTCTGTAATAAATTCACTCCTGTTCCGTTCATACTGGTGGCTTGGAATTCTATTATGTGATTGGAGGGTGTTTGCCTCAGTGCTATTTGGTCCTGAGATTATCTAGTAATGATAAATATGCGTCACTATGAATTTGCAAATGTAATCAAATCAGTACTCATATTTGATATGTAACTGATTGCAGGACAATATTCCTTTTAATATCAAACAAAGGTCTGAACCCTTCAATTGTTGGCAGGGCTTGTGGAAATTCCTGGTTGTGGTCTGCAGATTGTCCATATTGAAATTGTAGGTGAACCATCTGAAAAGCTCTTCCTTTGGGGTCATTCTGCTTGTGCATTGGATAATGCCAGCCACGACAAAGTAGTCGTGTTTGGTGGCTTTGGAGGCATGGGGAGACATGCAAGAAGAAATGATTTATTGCTGCTTGATCCATATTCTGGTACTCTGGAAACAATGAGAACTGTTGGTGATTTATCGGTATCTCCACGCCTAGGCCATACATCTTCCCTGGTTGGAAATCACATGTTCTTGATTGGAGGCCGGACTGGCCCTGATAAGATTCTGAGTGAAGTTTGGGTCCTTGATACCGCTAAGAATTGTTGGAAGTTAATGCAATGTGGAGGTAGTGACTTTCTTCCCAGGTAATGCTTTCTAGCATCCTTCTTTTGTAGCCTTGAATGAGAAGCACAAATGAAACAATTGAAAATAAGAAGAGTTTATGTTTTCCATGAATTCTAGTGGCAGAAATTTAATTCATTTAGCTAGATTCTCACAACTCAATGGAAAGTGTGTGTGAGCTAATGTCATTTTCTGTGGTTTGATTGAATAAACTCACCTCAACAAATTCTAAGTCTAAATTTTCATGTTGGATAGGCATCGTCATGCTGCAGCTGTTGTGGGCTCAAGTATTTATGTATTTGGGGGACTCGATAATGATAATATCTTTTCTTCCTTTTATATTCTTGACACAATTGACTTAATCTGGAAAGAAGTGCCAATTTCTGGGAACTGGCCCTGTGCTCGTCATTCTCATGAAATGGTGGCACATGGTTCTCAGATCTTCATGTTCGGTGGATACAATGGTGCAAAAGCACTTGATGATCTGTATAGCTTTGATATTCAGAAGGGTCAATGGAAGAAGGAAAAGACAGCCGGAAGGATTCCCCATGCTAGGTTTTCCCACTCAATGTTTGTCTATAAAAATTATGTTGGAGTTATTGGTGGTTGTCCAGTTACACAGAATTTTCGAGAGTTGGCTTTACTTGATTTGCAGCTTCGCCAATGGAAGCATGTAATCCTTAATTCTGTTGGCAAAGATTTATTTGTGCGCAGTACCGCTTGTGTCATTGGTGATGACCTTGTTATTGTTGGTGGTGGTGCATCTTGCTATGCATTTGGAACCAAGTTTAGTGAGCCAGCAAAAGTTAGTTTGCTCCATTTAGTGCCTTCTTATGATGATCATATAGATGTTAAAAACAAAACAAAGCATATGAATAATCAAAATGATGTGGAAAATAAGACTAAGATCCAAAATTTCGAAGAACCACAACTTGAGCATGTACCAGATGTTGCTGTGAATGGTGACATGCATCTTGCTGATGAGTCACCTGTCACAAATGACCAATGTCAGATGGCTACATCACATTATGTTTTGAAGCTAGACAAGAGATTTGCAAAATTAGGGAAGGATATATTGAAGGAATTTGGATGGTTAGACCTAGGTAGGAAAGCATACTCACAGGAAGATGGATTACATATCTGTTTTCCTGTAATTAATGATTTTTTTCATATATTTCATGGAAGGAAGAATCATTCTGGAGACACAATTGAAGGAAAAGATGAAGTCAACTTCTCCAAGACATCTAAAGGAAATGGATGCATATTAAATGACTTATCCGGTCCAAAAGCCTTGAGTATTTTACATGAATATGGTGCAAATATACAGGAAGATGAAGTTGTTGAAGTCAGAAAAGCTGCAAAAACTCCTTTGAAAGTGATGACTGAAGCAATAACAACTTTGATTGAGCATCAAAGCCTACCTGCACAGCTGCTAGAGGAATTACCAACAAGGTTATGCTATATTTCTATTAATTTTCTTTTGAGGTGGCTTATTTTGTTTATGAATGCAATCCCTTTGATATTGTATTTTCTAGCCATCTGATTTCATTAAGCTTTTTAGGTGGGATCGACTTGGAGATATTATTATACTTCCAAATACGTCTTTCAAAAATCCAATGTGGATCTCCATCGCAGAAGAGCTTTGGCCCACTGTTGCCAAATCACTCAAGGCTAATCGTCTTGCTCACCAAGTAACTATATTTATGAGCAATTCGTAGATTTATGATTTCTTATACTCTGCCTAGGCTTCAACTTTTTAATTCAACTAGAGATTTTCCCCCCGTGCGTTGCAATGGGAGCAAGGAAAAACTGGGTATAATTGATTAAGTATTTATAATTTTTATGAATTACTATTATAGTTAAAATTTGAAATATCATAGAATTAGTTAATATGATTACTAATTAATTACCATCATGGGTTCAAAATCTTTCAAATATCAAAATGGTTTATGATTAAGATGAATTATCATTATAGTTAGAAATTTAAAATATCATAGAATCAGTTAATGAAATTACTAATTAATTATCATCATGTGATTTAAAATCTTTCAAAGATTAAAATGAAATTACTTATTGGGATTATTGATTGCAGACAAAAAAGAATTGAAAGTATTGAGTCAAATCGACTCAGACTTATTTTTAATTGAACTGATATTACAAGATTTTAAGAGTATAGTTGATAGTTGATGAATGGTTCATGAAGAAAAAGTCAAATCAACAAATGTATGAATAAAGCTCAACATCTGTATGTTTTGCCTCTTTTAAACAACTCATCTTCTAAGTGTGGAAAGACTGATAATCCTCCAAAAGCAATGACCGTGTTCTCTGTGAGATCAGTTGATGTGTGCAAGTGTTTTACACTCAGTAAACTTAATAATTGGCATGTGCCTGTTTCATAGCTCTGTTGCCTTTAAATCTCTCTCTCAAAAGATTTGATTGTCATCTTGAATTTTGCGGTGATTGCCTTTTGAATACTTTGCTCCTAGTTCATGAGCCAGATCCTTGAATTAGGTGCTTTGTCTGGACAAATCAATTAGAGTACTAACAAACTGCATAAGTAGCACCTGTTGCATGTGTAGGGACATTCATAAAAATGATATTATTTTTGAAGTTACTTCATAGATAGTTGGAAAATTATGTTTTCTGTTACTACCAAATTCTATAGATATGATTGGTAGTGGTACCTGAGGAGGATGAAATCTTGGAATCCTCAGTAAATTTTAATCGTCAAAACACTTGTTTTTAATAGTTTAGTTAATTATACATCCAAAAGTTATGTTAGTCTTCAATAGGATTTCAATATCTTTATAGTGGATTCATTTATTCATGAGTATTAAGATGGCTATTATAGGGCCCAGTTGCAGCAAACGGTACAAGAGATAGTACATTGCAGATTCTTGTTGGAGATAATGGATGGGTTGACCATCGCGAAAATGGAATTCTCTATTCTTTTGATGCTAGCAAGTGCATGTTCTCATGGGGAAATCTTTCTGAGAAGCTTCGGATGGCCCGATTAGATTGTCGGGATGAGATTATAGTAGACCTGTTTGCAGGCATTGGATACTTTGTGCTGCCATTTCTTGTTAGGTATTTTGTCCCGTCTCCTACATGCATAGCTGTACAACTTTGTGAATCTTAAATTACAACCTCCTGTAAAGATTTTGTATAGCCTGACATGAACACCCTTTGTCTGCCTTCAATATTATGTTCTGATTGGCATCTGGGATGGGGCTTATCCAAGAGAGATTTTGGTTTTGATTTTTTTTCTGATCGTATCCACTCAACAAAAATTTGGCCGTTAGCTATCTTAATACATATGCTTTGTGAGCTCCCTTTAAAATTGACAATCTATTTTCATTGCTATTCTTTTTGCATGATCTTGAGCAGGGCCAAGGCAAAATTTGTATATGCTTGTGAGTGGAATCCCCATGCCATAGAGGCACTCCAACGTAATCTGAAAGCAAATTCTGTGGCTGACCAATGTCTCATTCTTGAGGGAGATAATCGAAGTTTGGCTCCCAAAGTATAATCTCAAGTTCATTGCTTTTGTTTATCATTTTTACCTTATCTCCTAAATATTTGTCAATATAATTCATAGTTTTCATTTGGTATATAGTGTTTCTTAAAAAGTCACCCTAGAAATAACACCTGATACTTGCTGAACCAAGCATCTATAAATTCTTCACTTTTTCTATACTCACTTTGCATGCGGACAAATAGTATTGGTAATGACTTGATTGTATGCATCCAGGGTGTTGCTGATAGAGTTTGTCTGGGTCTCCTTCCGTCGAGTGAGTGCAGTTGGGTCACAGCCGTGAGGGCATTAAGGTAATTTACAATGCCTATGTACATAATTTCTTTCCATAAACCTATCTGGTATCACTCTGTTGTCAAGATCTAGACAAACTTCCTATCCTGTGTCTCAACCTCAGCATTTATATTTCCACAACAATCTAGTCTGAAAGTTGCATGGTTGTTTGGCACCACATAGTTTTCAGCAAAGTTGTAACTGAACTTTTCATGTAATCAAACTCTGCAGGAGTGAAGGGGGAGTACTACACGTGCATGGAAATGCGAAGGACTCAGAGGAAGGCATGTGGACCGAACACGTGTTGAAGTCGATACAAGAAATTGCTGGCTCTGAAGGTAGTATACATTTTGACCCTCAAGATCTGGTTTTTTTATTTTGGAAGAACTGTTGTTGAAGCCTTACCTGATGTGATTTCCGCAGGTAATTGTTGGGAAGTTTCTATAGAACATGTGGAGAGGGTTAAATGGTATGCTCCACACATTCGCCACCTTGTTGTAGATGTAAGATGCAGACACAGCCAAAGATAAATTCAAAAGTCTTCAGATATACCACTTTTGCTGATATGCAAATGCCTGATCTGAATTAGAGAAGTCCAAAGAATGCTGTGGAACAAGTAAATGAGTTGAATTAATTGGACTGGGAAATATTGCAGATGGGGTAGAAGAAAGGGAATTGAATTCATAGTTTCCGATTTTGTTAGTGACGATTTATATTGAAATTTCTGTGCCATTATTAGCTGAGTGCTGCATATGCTATTGCAAGTTGTGTTCTTAGCGCTCATTCTAATGTTTTGAAATGGGTCTTCATCAGATTTACAAGAAATACAAGTTTCATCATCTCTAATGTTGTTGTTCGTTTTGTTTCATCTTTAATATTTATGTCTGAACTAATCGTCTATGGATTTAGTTAGTAAAAACATGAAATCTTTAAAAAATATTATTTATTATAATTCTAGTCATAGTGTTTGGAGAGATATCTTAACTTTTAAATATATAAATTTATATTTAAGAGTAATTGAAATCTCATTTTGCCTGATAGTAGTATCATTTAGAAAAAATGAGATTATCTTGTCTTATATTATGAATAAATTTAATCCCTTTTTAAAATTTTGTAACAAAAAAAATTTGTCAGAGAATCTAAATATCATGAGCTGGCTTCCTTTTTAAGTATTTTGAGAATAAAATATAATCATATATTTTATAATTATTGAATATTTTATAGGACGAATAAAATATAATTATATATATAATAAAAGTATGACATATTTTTGTCTTTTTTATCATTTTTAATTTTTACTACTCCCGACACATTGTTGCACAGGGGCTACCCTAGTTTTACACACAGTAAAGCAAGATAATTAGTTAATATGACTAACTTATTTTTAATTTATTTAAATTATTTAAGAGTTAAATTATGACTTAAAAAATATTTTTAAATTAAATTATAATTTAAATTAAAAATTAAATAAAAAACTATTAAATGTTTCAAAGAATTTATAAATTAAACTCTGATTTAAAATAATAATTTTGAATAAATAATAATTTATAGATTAAACATTTATTTCTTAATAATTACTTCTTTTCTAAATTTTTTTAGAAATTAATTTTTATAATTATTTTTAAATCGTTTTCTATATAGTTTTTTTTTTCAAAAATTAAACGAAATGTAATTTTAAATAGAATAAATTTTGACTATTTAAATGTGAGATAATAAATTTGAGTATATTACATATGAATGCAAAAATTGATTTTGAAAGAGTTATCACCGTTAAATCTTACAATGTTCAAATCTGATGCAGATAATGATGCCAAAAAGAATCAGAAGAGTAATATTTTATAGTGTCCTATGAAGGGGAAAAAACTCCAAATAACTTATGAAAAAAGATAGGAGGAAGTACATATTCCTATTTATAAGATATACTAATAATTTTTATGTAATTTTATTATTATTTTTTATTTTTACCCCATTTATTATGGATTAATCTCACCATTTAATTAATTATTTGTTCATACTCTCCCACCCTGTCTTCATGATAAAGATCTTATTTTAGAAAATAAATTACGTTTGTTTTACATATATATTATATTTAACTAATTTTATTTATATAATCTGATTATTTTTATTTTATAAAAAATATAAAAGAAACTATTATTAAAGAAATATTTCGAGTTTTTAAAATTCGTAACAGTATGCTTTTTAAAATTAGGCCATTATTGACTGTCATTGAAATTATAAATGGGGCACATGAGAGTTGGAGTGAGTCCAAAGTTATAGCGCTTCCCTATAGGAAATAATAAAAAAAAATTAAGAAAAAAGATAGCACTAAATAACAACAAAGCGACCAGAAATATAATGTTGGTTAAGTATATTTATTTTCAATTATCAAGTAGGAATAGAATAGATAATATTTAATTATTAAATCAATAAACTAATAAATAACGTTTAATCACTCATCAACCCCAAGGAAAAAGGAGGGGAAATGATAATAATGACAAATTTTAATGAGTTATGGATATTGGAAGAGAAGATTAAATTGTTAATTATATTTATCTGTTATAAAAAAATGTATATTACTTACTTAATAGTGGAAATGTTGAGCAGATTTATATATTTATTTGCAAATTTTTTTATCTTTCATTCCTTATCATTTTAAAAAAATTGCATAAATTTCTCATTATATTTATTTAAAAAAATTACGTTACCTTTTAATCAATTTTTCTTTCTTTTCTTTTTTTTTTTGTAAATCTCTATTTAAAATTTGATCAGGTTAAGAAAAATATACTTAAATTCATGAAGTGTATATATTTTGTCATGTTAAGTTGAGGTATTTTAAAATAAATTGAAAATCACGAAAATTACCTATAGTCTTATACTTTTTTTTATTAATTTTTTTTAATTTTACTATATTAATATCATTAAATCTAATTTAGATTAAGGGCTAACAATACTAATAGAAAAAAATTATAATGACTAACGATGATAACAAAATAAAATTAAATAATTTAATAAATATAAAAAAATATGAATACTAAATTAAAAATTAATGGTAAATATATTTACCTGTAAAATGTTTTTATAATGAAACTAAAGTGCAGATTATTTTTTTAATTTAAAAAGTAATTAATTTAGTAAATAGAATAAAGAATTTATTAAATTTTTTTCTGCTATAAAATGTGATTAGAAAAGAAAAATAAAAGAAGGGGGATAGGGGCAACAGTGGGAGCGGCATTATGCTTTGCTTGGGCATGGGCCATGATGGTATAGTGTCGGTGCTGAGTGGTAGTAACTAGGAGACAAAACGTCTTTAATGTCCAAAAAACAAATGATTTAATGGTCCCCCTTCCAAGATTCAAAGATTGGTATCATTCCAAGTTTCACTCATTTATTTGCTCTTTAATTTTTCTTTCTTTCTTTTTTTTTTAAAACAAGGCATGGATAAAGAGTAAAGTGAACCAAAACAACATAGTGACTGAAACCCAAAATAAAATTTTAAAAGAGTTTTTAATTTAAATTTTTTTAAAATAAATAATAATATTTATTTAAAAGAATTTTTAGATTAAACCATAATTTTAAATTATAATTTTAAATAATTTATTAAAAAATTTTAAAACAGTAAAAATTTACAAACTATCTAATTATTATTTTACCTTTATTTTTTTTTATACCCTCTTTCATCTCCTTTCTCCACCCTCTATTATCTCTCATCTCTCTTATCTCTTTTCTACCATCTCTTATTTCTTATCTCTTATCTCTTTTCTACCCTCTCTTATTTCTTATCTCTTTTCTCTTTTTTACCCTCTCTTATCTCTCATATTTTTAATAAAATCATACTCTTTTATAGTAATTTTCTAATTATAAAAGTCCTTCAGATAATAATTATCTAAACACTTATTTATTCAGAACTACTATTTTTTCATAAATTTTTTCCTAAAATTTTTTTCTAAAAACTATCCAAAAACTATTTTTTATCATAAATTATTTTTAAATTCTTATCTAAATAAATTTATAATTTAGATTATAAGTAAAAGAAACAAAATTGATTTGCCCATTTTGTGCGATTCTAGCAAATCATTATTCTAATCCTATTTATGGGGTGAAAAGAGAATAATTTTTTATTCTATATATAAATCACCTCATTAATTTTTTTATATAAATATATAATTTTATTATTTATATATTATTGTATTAATTTTGTTATTAAAGATATAATATATATTAAATAAAGATAAAATTAAAAATTTATTAAATTTTAATACAGAGTTAATAAAATTTAATATTTTTTTACTATGTAAAATATGCTAAAATTTGGAAGTGAATTATAAATAAAAATAAAAATATATTAAATTAACTGTTAAAATACTAAAAGACCAAATTTATAAATTAATTATTAATAATAAACCATTAGATTAATCACTCACATAACATAATTGATTAACTAATAATATTTAATTATTAAATCAATAATAAACCTTTAGATTAATCACTCACATAACATAAGTTAAAAATCCAACGAGGAATATTTACTATTCATATAACAAATTTACAACTAAAAAGGATATTGATAATCAAACAACAAAAATTTTTACAAATAAAACGATGAATATTTATCATTAGTGGTTCTTAGAAATAAAAGATTGTTTAAAAATAATGAATAATTTTGATTGGTTCCTTGGCTAATACTATAAATTCTGTTAAACGTAATTACTGTATCATTGGGATTTTTTAACCATAATTATCAGACTCGTTACGTCTGAACTTGGAAAAGAGAGTTGTGTAGATCACTGCTTGATCCCAAAGCGGAGAAGCAAATTACCAATAAGTTAAAATTTGGATATTTTATTAATCTTGAGAAAAGAACAAAGTTCTTGAGCTATTTCTTAGGGGTTAGCTTCCACGTTAGCGATTACTTGTTATCCAGCTCTTTATTCTATTTTCTGGTTATTATTCAAATTATAAAAGATAATTAATCATATATTTTTTAAAATTTTAAATATAAATCACTAGACTAATTAATGATTTTTTTAAATACACTTCTTTTAATAAAGGCAAATACAAATTTTTTTATCAATTTAATATATTTTTTAATATATAAAAATAAAATATAAATAACTAATTTATATATTAGACTAGGGATATGAGTTTGCTTAAACTCAAAGGTGTGACAACCTTTAATTTAGCCCTATTAATTTATAAAAAATTAAGATTTTAGATAAATTATTATTTTGTTAAAATTTTAAAATCATTTTTTTTAAAATCTAGTAAAGAACCACCAATAATTTTAATTGTTAAGTAGTTTTATTTTTAAATTTGAATCTGTTTATATTATAATTACCAATCGGTTATCAGAATCACTTTTTTACCCTTTGAGGAAGCAAACAAAGTGGAAAAGAAACGGTTTCACAGTGTAAGCTCAAATTTGGGTAAGAAAAACTGAAAAAGTTATCTGCTTGACGTCATTCTAGGAGACCATGACAAGTAAACAAAGACTTTAAACTATTATTATTAAATAAATTGTTCAATTAAAATTTAAAATATTATATTAAATTCTATACCATTAAACATCGAAAATTAAAAAAAAAAAATATGAGTTGAAAAACCTGTTTGATAAGTTTGGTAGGATGAAAGAATTTTTTATAAAATTAAAAATAAAAATATATTAAAAATAAATTTTAAAATTTTGTTTAATAGAATAAAAATAAATATAAAATTAAAGTATATATTTTTATAAATTGAAAATAAAATAATTTTTTTTATAATTTAAAAAGAGTTAAGATTATCTAAAAAATTTATAATTAGAGTAAAATTGTCTAAAAAAATTTATTTATATTTCTATTATCTTAAATCTTTATTTTTTTAATTAAATTAAAATAATTTAAAATATTAAAAATAATTTTCATAATATTAAATAAAAAAAATAAAAAATTTTACTTCCACGCTTATTAGTAAACATGTCGGTAGTGAATGCATAATAATTATACCTATATTTTTTAGCCAAAAAAAACATTTTTTTCTTTGGCTTACAATAAACTATAGTGGGAGAAATAATAACAAATCAGAAGCATCAAAGTTATCAACTCGGAAATAAAAAAAATCGAAACTTTATTTAGTGAGTACACGTTTCAGTTACAATTAATTAGCATAGACAGCTTGTAGCTTCTGTTATTTAAGTGTTGTCCTCTAGAGAGCAAAGCAAGGTGGTCACTGAGATTGCTGGAGAGAAAATGGCCCCAAAAGCTATCTTCTTTTTCGTTCTGCTTTGCTTTTCATCTCTGTCTCTGAGTCCTGTTCTTGCAGAGACTGAGAAACATGAAGATCCTGGCCTTATTATGAACTTCTACAAGGAAACTTGCCCTCAAGCTGAAGATATTATCAAAGAACAAGTCAAACTTCTCTACAAGCGCCACAAGAACACTGCTTTCTCATGGCTCAGAAACATCTTCCATGATTGTGCTGTTCAGGTTCGCACCTCTCTTCTTCTTCTTCTCCACTAACAATAAGGGTTTTCACAAGATTTTGCCTTTTTTCTGTTTTAATCTTTGAGTAATGTGGTTTCTGGGGATTTTTAGAGTTGTGATGCTTCTCTGCTTCTGGATTCCACAAGAAGGACCTTGTCTGAGAAGGAGACAGACAGAAGCTTTGGTTTGAGGAACTTCAGATACATTGAGACCATCAAAGAAGCTGTAGAGAGAGAGTGTCCTGGAGTTGTTTCATGTGCTGACATTCTTGTTCTCTCTGCTAGAGATGGAATTGTCGCGGTAATTTTCTCAACCCCAAGTCCCCTCACAACAACAAAAAAACGAGTTTAAACTTCAAACCCAGATTTATTATCTCTGCAAAATCTGATCTTTTTGCTCTGTTCTTGCATAGCAGAGCAGTTAAGAGACCCCAAAAATTCCACAGATTTGTTCTGATTATAGTGTAGTGGCACTCCATTAATTGCTTTTATACTCATAAGTGTTCTGAAATGAGATTTTTTTTTTTTGCAGCTGGGAGGACCTCATATTCCACTTAAAACGGGAAGAAGGGATGGAAGAAGCAGCAGAGCAGATGTGGTTGAACAGTATCTCCCAGATCACAATGAAAGCATCTCTGTTGTTCTTGAGAGGTTCTCTTCCATGGGAATTGACACCCCTGGTGTTGTTGCACTTCTGGGTAAACTAAAAACCATGGCTTTTTATAACTAAACTAAGTTTTAGTTTGGTTTGATTTTTAAGATTTCTACTTAGAGAGAGTAGCTAAAGCACAAGTTCTGATATAATCTTCAAGGCATACGAATACATCAGAAACTGTCCTGATTTGAGATAGATATTCATGAATCATAGAAAAAAGTTAAGATGTTTGTATACATTAACTTCTCTTAATAAATGGATGGACCACAACTCTTCATGATTTCATCAGCAGAGTTGATGATCTGGGGTGAAAGTAATTTTAGATCTAATACTTGCTGTCATTGCTCACTTATTGGGAGACATTTTAGTAATTAATTTTAGTGATTAATTGTTTGTATAGGACTACATAGTAATAGAAAAAATTTGTGAAAATCTTTATTTAAAAATTATATTAGTTAAAGTACTTTTTTGTGTATGAAAAGCCAACAAAATTTTGAAATTGGACTTTTCACTGATTTTTCTGAAGAAATAAGGTTTGTGACAGTGGTGTTTGTGTTGGGCAGGGGCACACAGTGTAGGGAGAACACACTGTGTGAAGCTGGTGCACCGTTTGTACCCAGAGGTAGCACCAGAATTGAACCCAGACCATGTCCCTCACATGATGAAGAAGTGCCCGGACGCAATTCCTGACCCGAAGGCGGTGCAATACGTGAGGAACGATCGAGGCACACCGATGGTTCTAGACAACAACTATTACAGGAACATACTTGACAACAAGGGGTTGTTGATAGTGGATCACCAGCTAGCCTATGACAAGAGAACCAGGCCATTTGTGAAGAAGATGGCCAAAAGCCAGGACTATTTCTTCAAGCACTTCGCTAGAGCCATCCCTCTCTTATCCGAAAACAATCCTCTCACTGGCTCGAAGGGCGAGATCAGAAGGCAATGCAATGTTGCCAACAAGCACCACCATGAAGAGCCTTGAGAGATAGAGCCTTTTAATATGGCCGCCCAAGTTCAGTAGTAGTTCACTTTCTTCTTGTGTGCGTGTGAGGAAGAAAATGTGTTAAGAAGTACTACTCAGAATAAGGTGTTCGTTGTTTCTTTTAGTTTCTCCGTTCTCTTGTACTAGCTATAGGGATACTGGTGTCTGTATTAATGATGCAAGTGAATGGTGATGATGACAATGCAACGCGAAGGTTGTTCATTCACTTGCATTGTTCAGAATCAGGTTGTTTGTTTCTTTGAAGTTTCCACTACTTGTAGCTTTGTTCCTTCTACTAGCTATGGTAATGATGGTGTATGTATTAATGATGCAAGGGGATGATGACGCATAGATGTAAGTGATGATGTCTATGAAGTACTTCTTTTGATCCAAAGTATAAGGGCTGGTACGTAGGAATTGATTTTGATGAAGATGGATATGTTTAAAAGTGTTTTTATTCCAATGGAATTCAAATATTATTTTTATTTAATATTTATATTTAAAATATGAAATTACTAATATGCCCTGATCTAAAAAAGACTAGCATCAACCCAATTACCCAAATGCTGAACCCGCCGTCAACCACCCAGCCCTGTCGCCGGAAATATCCAAACCATATCTGAATAACCTGCGCTTAACCAAATGCCTTCAATCGCTTGAACATATGCTCAAAATCGAAGAAGATCATCTGGTGATTGACGAAGAAGTTGAAGATCTACCTTCGAAGTCACTTGTGGATCTCGCCACTGCTTGTTCTTCAGATCGTGGTTCCTCACCGTCGCTGGATCTAGACCATGTGGAGAAGTCGAAGATAAGCTTCAACCATCGTATATATGAAAATTTGGAGAAGCAAAGGCGAAGTGGAGAAGACAGAGATGAGTTGCCGTCGAAGGAGGTGTGGTGGTCTGGTCGAGATCTTTGCAGGAAGTATGGATCTCGTCACCTTCGCTGGAGATCTGTACAGATGTGACTTTTGCAGATCTGAAGCACTAGAGATGTAAGGTGAACGAAACTATAAGCTCGCAGGGCGGTTGTGGACAGCTCTAAACCGTGGCACAAATTTGACCTGCAATATTGAAGGGTTTAAATTTTGAAGAGAACATCTTTTGGAACGAGTTATATCTAACCGCCAGCCAGAACTCCGATCCAATTAGTCACGGCAACCACCGGCCGTACTATTACTAGATATGAAAGTAAATTTTAATAGGGCTTTTTGTGCGAAGATTGCCTGGAATTTAGTATTTGGCACTTCAGGTTTATAGGCTGAAGTTTTATAGAAGAAATACATGGTTAGAGATGAAAAATATTTGTTAACATTATGAGACTCAGTTTTATAAAAATTTATTTCAGAAAGGAATAAAATAGTCGATGAGAGATGGAAGCATAATTCAATTTTTTTAGGACTACTGGTTATTTCCTAATATCATGATTAAAAAGGTTTGTTTGAGGACCTTGACCAATAAGAATAAAGGAACTATAGTAGCAGATTGGATTATAGAAGGATCATGGGACTTTCAAAAATTAGCTAAAATTATCCAAGTTATGTTTTTCTGAGGCTCATCTCGTTGATGTCGCCTAGGGTTGAAGCTAAAACTAGATTTTATGTCTTGAAATACAAATATAAATGGAGTTTTTATTATAAAGAGTGTCTATTATCTATTAGAGGAAAGCAAGCGGCCTTCTCATAGTCTGGTTTATAAAGCACTTTAGAAGTGGCAAGGTGGAGAGAGAATTATGATATTTATGGGGATAGTTATTAGTAACCGGCTACCAACTAATGTGTGGAGAAGTAAATGGTCCTCTACTTTTGCTGTTTGCCCTAACTGTACCTTGACTAGTGAAGATACTTTATATATGTTGAAAGATTATGTGTATACAAGGCGCATATGGTTGAAGTTATTAGCACCTCAACATCGCTCGCCTTTCTTTATTATATCTCTTATTGATTGGTTTGTTTTAAATCTAAAGAGGCAATTGGCAAATATAGGGGACTCTTATAACCTTATTTGGGGAGTAGCAATTTGGAAGCTCTGACTATAGAAGAATATGGTATGTTTAATCCAGATACCATAAGACCTAAATAACTAGAAATGGTTATCTTACAAATATAGAGAAAGTATGTGAAGGGGAATGATAATAATAATTCACATCGGCTATCCCATACAAATGATTTAAGCTAGCATCCACCATCCATGGGGTAGGTTAAACTGAATGTGGACAGGGCTATGATAGTGTCTAATAATAAAATTGGATGTGGTAGAATATTAAAAGACAATCATGATAAGTAGATTTATGGGTTCACACATTTTATTGGAAGTTACAGTGCAACTAATACAGAGGAATGGGAGGTGGTGAAAGGGCTCCAAAGTATATGGGATAAAGGGTATAGGAGGGTTGTTCTAAAATCAGATGCAAAATTCCTCATTAATATGTTTGCAGATGATAATACTTGGCAATTGAGGAAGCTTGTTAGTTGTGCAAATTATGGATTTTATGTGCAGACCATAGAAATTGCAAGTATAGTTTATATCGAGAGAAACTAATTAGGTGACAGATACTCTCACAAAAGAATGTCTTTCTTATTCTATTACATATGAGAAGTGTCATACAAAATTAAAGGACTTAGTGAATATAGATTGTTTAGAATTTAATTCTTATATAGTATAACTCATTTGTTTTTGGGGTTATAGCTCTTTCTTATATAAAAAAATAGAAACTTAACTTTCCTCGAACCCTTCCCTTAATAAAGTTCTCTCAATAAAGTTTTCTCAGTCATAAATATATAATTTAATTAAAAAATTAATTTTAATTATAAATATAAGATATATTTTTTAATTTTATCATTTATTTTTTAAATTATCTATATTAATATTTTTTAATAATAATTAAATAAGAGAAATAGAAAATGGTTAAAGAGGATTGTTAGAATATTTAAAAAAAAATGATATAATTAATTTTTTAATTTAATTAAATATGTAATATTAATTTATAACCACAAATTAAGAATCCAATTTGCATTATTGTCCCAACAAATTCCACCACAGGAGCTGGCTTGTCCTTTCACCATCAATATCTGAACCCTACAGACTCCTCAGAATGAATGTGCATGATATTCATGCACGTGAAGCTTGTTCTTTCAGTTCTGTCCATTGAGGATAAGAAACAGTGAAATATATGGGGCAAAGGATTGAAGAGACAAGATTTATTGTCTTAGGAAACAAGGGAAGATTATGTGGTACAAAGAACAAAAGTCGGTGGTGTTTTGACATTTTTGTGTGGGAATCTTTGAAAAATCTTTTATAAGGTTGATTCATTGTTGAGATAACGTTATAGAAGATATAAACTTCCAAAAGTTAAGGAATTACCTAGCTTCAGCATGTATTAAAGGTTGAAGCAAATGCCACAATCATTTAGAGCATGACTGGAATGGCTTTTGAAAACTGACTCCTTGAACTAAAAAGTTAGTTTATGCCCAAAATATATGTTTTGGGATGACTTTAGTCAAAATAGCTTATGAGCCAAAAGTTAGTGTTTAGATTAATTTTTTAGAAGTATTTTTAGATAAATATGTGAGAAGAGTTTAGTATAAAAGTGCTCATATGACTATAATTCTATAATTTGGGAGTTTCCTAAAGAAGTAAAGCTAAATCAACTTTTTTTTTTAACTTTTCTTTATATTTAACATTTTAAAATTGATTTTTTTAATATATCATTTAAAGAAATGTTTTGTCAAATTATTTTTTTTTTATAAAAGTATGCATAAATATAAATCGTATTATAATAATTAATTTTTATTTTAATTTCAATTTATAAAAATCAATCTAAATATAAGTCACTTTTTGAAACTTTAGTCCAAACAAACCGTTAATGTGCTTGCTAAAACAAGTTAAAGTAACAAGAGCCAGCCATTTTAAACTCTTCAAAAATAAGGATTGAACTTTAAAAAGGGTAAAAAATTTGATGAAAACCCACAGCAACACGTCACAATACCCAGGGTTCTTCTGAGCAAGCTCTTCGTCTAGCCCTGAAAGGTGCAAGTAGCAGATTAGGACCCCTCACAGCCACGTCAATGCCGCCTTAGCTCTCTAGAAACCTCTCATTTGAGAACTCAAGTTGCTGAAGGGTCAGGCCATGCGAGAAGGATCAGATCAGGCAACGTAGGCATAGCGTGAAGGATCAGATAAGGCGCCATGAGAAGAATCAGATCAAGGCGACAGTAGCGACCGAACGACCAAGTGATGGCGATGGCAAATGGAGGAGAGGCCACAAAGCATAGATGCGTGAAGATGAAGATGATTAGCTGAAGAGAATGAACAAAAAATAGGCCAGAGGATAACACTAAAATATTCAAAAATTGTCATAGCTAATTTTGTCAAAATTGGATCAATATTTCTCATCCCTCCAAACACCGTCCCCCCGATTGGAGAGGGGTGATGGACTGGGAAAGAAAAAGAAAAAAAGAAAAAAACATTTCCCCTCCCTTCTCTTTTTTTTGTTCATGAACCAAACATACATATCCACAAACTTCCCATATTTTTCTTTCTAAAAATCCCCCAACCAAACAATACCTTAAAGACTTATTTAGTTTAATCTTATTAAATTTAATTATATTAAAAAAATTAATATGATATGCTTACTCTAATATTTTTTCTATATGAAATATATTTTATATTTAAGACTAAAATCAATTATATAATTAGGTCATATAGTAATGATCAAAAAGTAATATTTTTTTAATCCTTAATGTAAAAGCTATTTAATTAATTTGAATAGATTAATTAATTGTGATCATATGATTTGATATCCTTAAAATACTTTTTTATACTAAATATCTTGTAACTATTTGAATTTAATTGCTACTATTAATGATGGGGTATCGATAGGGGCAATTTAAGAAAAATAATAAATATGAATGACAAAGTTAATTAAAATTTTATATTAAAGAGTTAAAATTAAAATAAAATATTTAACTAACTTTTATATTTAAAAATATAAAAGTATAATTGCATGGATAAGAAAGTGCTTGGTGTGTTTTTTAAGAAAGGTAGGGCACTTGCTTTTCACCCCCCAAATCCCAATTGCTATTTATGTTAAAATTCTATATTATAATATGGTACAATTTCTATAATTTTTATTTTATATTTATGAAATCTTATTTTGATTTTTAGTTAAAAAAACAAGAAAGTTTAATTTCTTGATATTTATAGGTTATTTTTTCTAATATATAAATCACTATAGGTTCTAGTCCGCCTCGAGATTGTTTTCTTTTTTCCGTGCCACATTTGGGCCTACACAAAAGCCCAGAAAAGATGCTATGATAAGCCTAGAGCCGAGACGAGTGGTAAATTGTATATTGTCTTCTTGTAACGAGCATTAACTCCTATATATATAAATTTATATTTAAAAATAATAGATAATTTATTCTATCTAATATTAGTATCATCTAAAAGTAAAGGAGACATCATCTTACTCTTACATTGTGGGTGAACCTAACAACTTTCTAAAAAAATTTTAAACAAAAAAAAACATATTATTCATAGGTATAATTAGTGAAGAGGTGAGACATACGACAACGTTTTTTATCTTTAGAGAATATTACTTTATTATAATTTTAGTCACGGCACTTGAGAATATATCATAATTCTTAGGTGTTTAGGTTTATGCCTGAGGGTAATAGATAACTCACCGTGCATGACAATAGTATCGTTTAGAAAAAAAAGAGATTTTACCTTGCCTTTGAATCGTGGGTGAGTTTAGCCCCTTTCTAAAAAAAAATTACCAAAAAAAATATATTTAAAAATAATAAATTTTCACGCCACTTGTTTTAACTCTAATGAATTTCTCTATGAAGAAATTATATGATTATCATGCAATAAATTACGCCACATTTGGGCCTATAATGAATTTGAAAAATGAATCACAAAACCCTTAACTTAGCATCCGTTATATTTTTTACAAAGGGTTTAGGCTCACAATTTCACATAAATTAATGTCTTAAGAGAGATATTTGGTGTCAATTGGCCTATGAGACTCTGGCCAATAAATTGCATAATTTAAAACCTAATAAATAATGCACTTTGCATGTTTTCAATTTTAGTTTTTTTTTTATTGAACTTCTAGTAATATATTAAATATGTATTTGAAAATGAAAGAAAATAGAAAAGTATGATTATGACTAAAGAAGTTAAAAAGGGAACAAATTTTGCTTTATTTCCCAATGTGCATATATTTTCTTATAGGTCAATCCTAAGTTTTTCAGCAGCCTGATTAGGGCATTTCCCCCCCTTTATAACTCTATATAGACAGATGAGTTGTAACCCAGATACTCAATATGAGACTGATTATTAAATTAATTGATACAATGATTTAACAGTTAATAATAAATTATCGTAGTTGAATTAAGATCAGCTCAATCATAATTAATAATATAATTTAATTAAAAATATAAAAATAATCATACATATTTTGAAAAGAATAATATTAAAAAAAGTATTTATCTATAAGTAAATAGAACGTTTTTTAATATAAATAACATATAATTCAATGAGTTATTAGCTCAAAAATCTAACCAATTGTTATTTGTAACTGAACAATGTCACTTTAGACTTAATAAGAAGAGAAAAAAAAAATATAAAATCTAATACAGTTGACTCATTTAAAACTCTTAATCAGATCAATTATGATATTAGTTTACTAGTTCGCTAGTCTAATTGACTTGAATTAGATTTTAATACTATGATTTTCACTATCAACAAAAGATACTCATCATAATTTCATATTTAATATTTATGCACATATTTTAAAAATAATATTACATGAATAATAATTTAATATGAATCCACTATTATATATAATTATTTGTTTAAAATAATACACTAGTTTATAGAAATTAATGGGAAAACATATAGCCAAAAAATCAAAATCGTGCAGTAAAAAAATAAAATAGTTTAAGAATAATTTTTTGAAAAAAAAAATGTATTGAATCTCATTTTCACTATTTTTTTTTAAAGATGATTTTGACGAGTGTGGCACTAACTGTATGTACCAAAGTTGTTCAGAGAAAAAATCAAGGGTGGCAAGGCCACTTGCTTGTGAGTGCAACGTATAAAAAGAGATGTTGTCATTTTCATGAAAAAGGTTCCTCCATTACCCATTTTTTCAGCCTTGTAACGGGCTCCCTTATTCTTTCTAGTGTTGTTGGCCTTGTTATATATTTAAAAAATAATAATTTTTTATTCATATAATTTTAACTTAATTAAAACTTAATTTTTTAAATTTAACTCAAAAAAATTCAACACCTATAATTGTAACTTGATTGAAACCCATTCTATAAATTTTAACTCAGTGTAACTCAATTCCTATAATTTATATTATTTAAAATATCAATCCCTACATTTTATAAATTAAAATTATAAAAATTAAGTTATCTTAAATTAAAATTTAAGAATTGGAATTCAATTCAATTAAAACTATAAAAGTATTAAATTAAAATTTAAAGATTAAATTGCAATAATCAAAATTGCACATATTAAATAATTTTTTTTATATATTTAAACAAAATATATCATAAAAGATATGATTATACACAAAATTTATTTATATTTTAATAAAATATTTTTTATTAGTAAGATTTAGTGCCTGTTTGGCAACAGCTTTTAGAAATTAATTTTGGCCAAAACTTCGGTTTGAAAAAATTTGAAACAAACATCAATTTTTGTCCAGAATTGATTTTGGCCAAAATTTCAGTTTGAAAAAATTTGAACCAAACAGTCATTTTTGTCTAGAATTGATTTTGGGCAAAACCTCGATTTGAAACCATAGTTTTGAATAAGCTACTGAAAATAGATTTTGGAATTGTAAAAGAGCTTATGGACTATCCAATTACTATTTTACTCTTATTTTTTTATACTATCTCTCATATATCTTCTTCACTCTATCTCCTCTTTCCTCTCTCTCCTCTACACTCTTTCCTCTCTCATATTTCTTCTCTACCTTCTCTCCTCTCTCATACTTTAATCAAATCATACCCTTTTGGTAATTTAGTAATATAAAAAGTGATTATACTACTAATTATCTAAACATCTCTATTTTTAAAATATATTCTTCCCAAAATCTATTCTCTATAATCTATTCTCCCCATAATATATTTTCTAAAAGCTAATCCAAATGGGCCCTTAAACTCCATATCTTATATAAAAAATAAAATTTCATCCCCTCAACTTATAGCCATGTTTGAGAAGTACGGTCACTTTTTATATGTCCATTCATCATTTAAAAAAAAATGTATATGCATTGCATATGATATAAATAAAAATTTACCAACAAAAACTTATTTAACTTGATAAAGAGTTAATTAATATTTTATAAAGTTGTGAGTTCAAATTTTGCTATATATCAATACAAAGATTTTTATAAATACTCTTAGAATTTTGAAGATATATCTTAATCTTTGACATATATATTTTGAATTCTCGCGTAAAAATAATATATATATATATATATATATATAAGTTTTAAATTTGCACAATACCACATGAAATGTATGTATGAAGAAATTGAAAGAATAGACAAACTTGTTTACAAAACTAGATAAAAGTTGTATTATTTATGAACTATAAAAAGTGGGAATTCTTTAAATTTTTATGTTCTATATTAATATTGATGTTGATTTTTGTTTTAAATATAGTAATTAATAATAATATTGTTGTCAACTCGAAGCCACCATCGCCCTGTTATTCCCTTAAAAGCAGTATGTCCCTCTCTCACTGGAATGTGGACCTCACTGAATTTTTGTCCACTCAATATGGAATATAAGGACAAAAATTTTCAATTTTGAGACAATGAAAAGAATCAAAGAATCATCGTCAAGTTAAAAAACTACTGCAACTCCTTCAAATATAGAAAATCCTTAAAATCTTCAATACAATTGGCTTCATATATAAATCTGTTGCCAAGACATTATTATGTAATTAATAATGTTATCACAAAAATAATGATATATTGGAAGTAAAGGGGTTGACTTGTTTGGTATTTAATTTCTTCACGCATGTGGAGTAGACTAGTACATTATTTATTTAATTTTGAATTTTATCAAAATAGATAAGATCTAAAAAAAAACTCACAGGCCAAATTATTTTTTAATATAATTTAAATTAAGTTGATGGGTTTTCTTAGTACTAAATATAAAAATTTAATTTATTTTAGTTTTTGAATTTATTTTTTTCTCAAACAACCCATATATATTAAAGATAATTTTGTCATTCAATGAGAAATGATTAGATGGGTATTTTAGGGAATCGATACAAATTTGTTAAAAATAATTAGTTTACACTCAATTTTTTAATATTTATAAATTCTTGAATTTTTGTTACTTAAAATTTTGTTGAATTAAATATATCATAAAAAATATCATCAATTTATTATTATTTATGCCATGCATCATGCAAACAAAATATAGTTTTTCAAAAGAAAACAAATGATGAATTCCATACATGTCAAAAAGTATGTAAGCAAATCAAAATAAAAAGAAATTAAAAATAAAAAGAGTAAAAGATATCTGAAACTTTCTCATCCATTAGATGGATAAGTCCGTATGTCAGCCACGCTAGAAACAAATCAGATCTTCCCATTTATTCATTCCTTTCACCCATTTTTAACAAAGTTAAAAAAAAAAAATATATTACCAACAAAGTACTTACTACTTATTTAGTCTTCCAAGGAATCTTTAACTTGCACGACTAACTACTCTCTATTGGAAATTAATTATTAAATAAAATAAAATTATTTTTTTCCTTTACTTTACAAATTACATATATCTCTCTTTATTCATTCAATAAGCAATAATTGATGTGATTCTCATCACACTTCCATGCCAACCACCCAAACTAAGTGCTTTTCAATCCATTACTTGTTTTATATCTGTCTCCATCAATCCTTATCTTTTTAACTCAAAGTTATTTAGTTTCGTTCTTAATTATTTATATATTTTCCCCACAAAAGACGTTATTTCAAAGAAAATCATATAATATGTTTAGATAATATCTCAAATTTTAAATATAATATTAATATATTTTTGGATGTGAGGGTTTCAATTGATTATATTTAAAAAATAATAATTTTTTTGTAATTTTTAACCTATTTATAACTCGGTGGCTGGTGTTTTTATTTTTTATATTTGAATCCCTGTTATCGTTTAAGGGATTAAAGCTCGCCGCCACTTGGTGTCGCCGTTAGCCAAGTCCCGCTTCTCTTGCTCCGCTCCTTAATTACAATCTCTGAGCTCCTCCTCTCCACTTTCCAGAATAATCTCAGACATTGGCCGTCAATCTTAGCAAGAGCCTCCCTAACCACCGCCATGAGGGAGCCCCTAGTTTTCGCCCTGCTTCCGTCTCGTTGAACACAACCCATCATAATGGAATAGTTGTGAAGCTGATGTTGAATTTGCTCTCTTTCCCAGAGAACATTCAAGCCCGGTTGAACAGGTTCAATATAAAAATTATTTTAATATATAAATTTTATAAAAAAACAACAAGCGGAGATTAGTAAAAACATTACGATGGACTGAGTTAAGAGCTAGTAAAAAAATTTAAGGATTGATTCACATCGAATTATATTATAAGTGAGTTAATAGTTAAAAGATTAAAATATTAATTTTTTAAAAAAATCATACAACTAAATCTAATTAACCTTATTATTTTAGAATATTATGACGAGTAGGAAATAACTTTTGAAAAATTAGTTATCGACTTATTTTTGAAAAAATTGAATTAATTTTGATTGAATAGGTTCACTTTTATGATATGAAATATGAAAACAAAAAACAAAAAAAAACTGTGCAGCATGAAAAATAAAAATTATAATAATCTTTTAGTGATTACAAAATTAAAAAAAAAATCATATCCCATCTATACTCAACCATTTTGTGCCGAGTAAAAGCAAAAAAAAAAATAATCAATTTCTATTATTAGAGAAGGATATTCCTTATATTTTTTTAAAAACAGTGTACCAGAGAGATCAGAATGGCCTATAATTATTTGTGAATAAGATAATATGTTATAACTTTTATATTTGATACTGGTGTTAATATTGATAAATATATTGGCAAAATTAAAATGTTAAATATACTTAATATATATGTGAAAATAAAAATAATAAATATCAAACACCTCTCTAAACTAATACACTATCTAACTATCCTTAAAGACATATTTTCATTCTAATGAATACTTGAGACTAAATTTATCTAAATTTTTATTGTACTAAAAAATTAAAAAAATATATATATGACAACATCCTGCCTCATATATAGTTCATATTATACAATAAGAAATAACGAAGAGGAACATTGTACTAAATTTAACTAACGCCAATTGGCATACAATTTGTAGTTAATGAGGATAATAAAATTGCCATTTCCAATTTATATATGCAATTCAGGCTCACTCGAAGCTGAGTTTGATTCTCTGAAACTGAGTCAACTCAAACGAATCATCGCCCCCAAAACTCCCCCTCCCAAAAGGCCCAAGCAAAACAAGGGAAAAAAAAAACTATTTCTCAAATTGCTGATTTTGACTAACAAGTAACACCCCATAATTAACTTACTACTACTTCCCAAACCGGTCTGAACCGTCCTCAGCTAGCTAGCCATCGAACCCGGTTTGACTCCACACTGCATCACGAACCCGCCTCATGTCCCTCCCCTTCAACGTTCGCCCGACTCCCTCAAATACCGAGTTTGCCTCCATCTTCCGGCTACGCGCCAAGTACTCGTGTGGTGGCACCATCTCCAATTCGTTCTCGTAGTCGGAACAGTCGTCCACCTCATGCATAGACTCCACCGAATTGGCTCGCAGTATCTTACTCCAATCCGGGACGTTCACCGGCGCCGACGTCGCCATGTGGTGGCCAAGCGGGGATGCCACGCTGTCATGCCCCCGATATTGATGCACAATCATCGACGGCGTCGTGGCATTATCATCTTCCGAGTTTTCGAACGCCAGGGACAAACCGCCGACGTTTTGGGTCGGGATTCGCCGCCTGCTCCTCACGGAGCTGCTGCCGTTACTCTCCGAGGCTTCGAGTGGCTCCCAATCTCTGTAAGGATCACTCGTCGCCATGTTCTCGCCGGAGTCATCCGCCGCTGACCAGACGTCGGCTTCTCCGAGCTCGTATGAGTCAGAGGTGTTAAACCCGTGGGTGTGAGCGTTAGAGTAGGTTCCCAAGAAGAGCTCGCTTTGGCTTGTAGTCAATTTGCGACCCTTGGCCATGGACGGCGGCGGAATGGGGTGGTGCCGGCGAGCTTGCCGAAATTATAAGTCCAGTGCCAATGGAGGCTTGGACATAAGCGGAAGGGGGGAAGATTGGACGTGCATATATAGAAATTTTGTTCTGGGGGCCAGGGTCCCACCATCTGAATTTCATTTGAATTTGAGGTTCATTTTCTCTGCATTTCGTCCAATTTATTTATTATTGCTCTCTTGAAAGTGAAAATTGCCATAAGAAGTAGAAGCTAGATTATACAATAATAGGTTTCTTCTAAAGAATTTCATTGACGGAGTTCTTCCTCTTTTTTTAATCAGCAATTTATTTTTTTACACCAAAAGAAATTTGTAAATTTTTGTTTAATATGTTAACTGCTTAAGAATTTTAATTAATAAATATTTCATACGTGATATATTATGTTATGCTAAGATTATTTTACTATAGCTGAAATGATTTAACAGCGTTCAAAATAATTTAAATTAAGCCAGAACGGGTAATTAAGCAGATATAACCCTTTATCAATTAAATAATTAAGCATTTTGGGGTAAGATTGTTTTTTTTTTTTTTAACTATGATATGACGGAGTTAGGTCACATCGAATTTACCATTCATAAATTTTATATTCCAAAAAATAATTATTGCATAATGAATGAGAATGAAATATAACAATCCACTACGTACGTATATCCACGTGGATTTGTTGAATTTATTACTGAGGGGATTGGAGTCTTGGACTTAGGTGAATCATGTTGGGAGGACGTCAAAACGCATCAAATCAAGAACCCCACACTCCACGTGGCTACACCATTTCGCTATCTGTGTATGTAACCTCTCACCACCTACCACGTGTATGATTCTGCTCAGCTGGACCCCACTTCCTTTTTATAATATAAAATAAAAATATACCACGTATGTCATAAGCTTCTCATGGTTACTTTTCAGTTTTCACTTTCACCTGTTGGTACGTACGTGATTGATGAAAATGGTGATCCTAAAATATTACATGTGTGCGTGTAGCGTGTGTATTACTTTTTTTTTTTTTTTATAACTCTCGTCATCCAGTATTTAGCATCTTTTTTAATTATTAAATATTTAAATAATTAATTAACTATAATCAAAATTTTGTGATCATAATATTTTCCTAAAAGATTTTTTTTAATAAAACAGTAGGATTCCAACCTCATTTCTCCTTATTTATCGTTAAACCAAGTAGCTTGATATTATAATGATTAATGAATAGGAATAACTTTTATAAAGATAGAGGTTTTTTTTTGGCTAAGCTCGAGGGGCACTATTTATTTAAAAATTAACTAGAGTTAATTTTTGTCTTTTTTTTTATAGAATATATGATACTATTATATATTATTCGAGTATTATCTTTAATTTTTTAAATCAAAATAATTCTCTCAAAAATAACTTTTTATATTTATAGGAATTCATACTTTATATTTAAAAATCTCACTCAAATTTAAAATTAAAAAAGAAAGAAATAAAAGCTACAGTATAAAAATGCTTAAGATAAGGGGGAAGGTTCAAAACAATGATGATAACATTGAATAGCTAATGAAAGTGATAGGGGTAATACCGTAATAATCACGAACTTGTAATTAGGTCAAACAACTAATCCCACTTTTTTTTTATTTTTGGTACAACAACTAATCCCACTTAAATGACGTATGAGGGAGCATTAAAATCAGGCACATTGAGCGGTCCAGAAGAAGGTGGGGCCCACTGGGACCCATAGGAGAGAAAAAGCAAACAAACCTCTCAATCCACAACAACAGTCTCAACCATGGGCCAGGCCCGTTTGGGCCCACTACAAATTTGGAAGTTTTACCCAAATAGCCAACTGTCCCATCAAAACGTACTTACTTACTTACTCTTTTATGTTTGTACTGTAAGTAACAGCCACTCCATTGAGTCAGAGCTAAGTTTTCATTTTTGAGGGCCTGAAATTGAGGAGTGGGCCACAGATTTCACCGTGATCAAACCTTCTAGGGCCCACGTGAATTAGTTTGAATATTACAGAAGTGGGCCATGGGTTAGGGCCCAACTCTGGCTTGACTTGGACCCTTCGAAGCAACCCAAGCATCCTATGCTAGCCTTTTTAGCCTTGTAGTTATTTTTTGGCCAACTTGGCTAGTAGTTCATATTCTGCAAAGAATTATAGAGTAGATACATATAGTAAAAAATAGACTCATATTTTATAAATATATGAGTTTAATTTTTACTAATTAAGGGACTAGTGTTGAACTCATCTAAACTTTTTTTAACAAAAAGTTACAATTTTTCCTTTTTGACCTATAATTAGCATTATTCTTCATTCTTATGATTAATTGCATATTCTTAGAAATTTTACTCCCCCACTCCTATATATAAGGCATATACAAAAGATTTTTTGTAATATTTATAAATCATATCATTAATTTTTTTCTTATGAATATATAATTTTACTCTTCATTTATTACTCTTCCGGTCCTAAATATAAGAGTTAGTTAATTTTTTTGTATAGCTTAAATAAGCCAAATAAATCATTTAACCGTACCTAATATAAGGGTTAATAGATTAATTTGGATAGATTAAAGAGTATATAATATAACTTTATTTTGAGAGATTGAATTTGATCATAATTAACTTATTTATTTGATTTAATTAATTTATCAAGAAAAAGTCAATTGGTTTTTGCAATATTATGTATGTAAAATAGGTTCTCATGGGTTATAGTATATATTAAATATAAGCACAATTAAAAAATTATTAAATTTTAAAATAGAGTTAATAATGCTTAAGACTTATTTTTGAAGAAATATGTTATAAGTGACTTATAAATATAATTATAAGAATATATGTAAGAAGCTTTTATATATATATAAATATTAAATTTATCAGCCAATCGCTTGCCTGGTTTTTGTAGAGTGTTTTTTTTTTCATTTTTGGGATATGTGAAAATTCCCATTAGAATTTAATAGAGCCAAACAAAAATGATTAAATTAAAGTAAAAGTGTTATTGAACATGATTACAATTTGGTAGATTTTATACGAATGAATCAGTTCATTTTAAAACTGTAATCCACATTTATTATTATGGACAGATGAATCAAATTATTATTAATAATATACGAATGGAATCATATCGTATCACATAAAATGACATTTTTTTTGAGCTGTTTAAATAAAACAAATTAATTAATTAATTATAATTAAATATAATTTTTTAAAATAAATTTATATTATATAATCTTTAATTAATCTACCAAAATTAGTCAAATTAGTTGTTATAATTAACTATTCCCTCCGATCCTACTTATAATAATTAATTGATTTTTATTAATAGATTAAAGAAACTAAATAAATGAGTTGATTATGATAAAATCTAATATTTTAAGATAAATTTATATCACATACTCTATAATTTATTCAAATTAGTTAATTATACCTTATATTAATTATAATTAATTAATTTATTTAATTTTTTAAAAAATTAAACTAGCTCGTACATACAACCTTATGTTCTTAGTTCTTACTAAATTCCTTGCGTATGTGTACTGGTAATATATATATATATATATATATATTAAGAGCCAGCTTTGAAGAGGAAAAAACATAAACATCTGTATATACTAAACTTTGAGCTTTGGCATTCAGAATTTACGTCGTTCTCATATATACATGTTGTCTTTACTTTCTCTCTCTCTGAATCTGAGATTCCAGATTCCGATGACGATGATAACCTAATTTTTCAAACTGTCAAACAAGCGATTCAAGATTCCAGATCAAGTGGCATCATGCATCATCACCGTATCCCACTTCTGAAGATGATTTTTCAATTTTTTTTTTTATCTTTTTTCCTTTTTTTAATCCAATTTTCTTAATTAATTATGTTTGGTTATAGTCATCTTTCTAACGGAACATATCCTCATATCAGTCCCTATCGATGGAGTCCACCACTCAAATTCCAGCTACAATTGCAGATGCCACCGTCATTATATTTCTGCATTAAACCCTCCACATAAAAAGAAATCCCTTGACTCAATCTAATATGAATCGGCCGATAACTAATCGAAACCACATAACATCTTAATTCAAAATCTTAACACACATGATTCTTACTAGTTAATAATTAAGTGTTGTGATAATATTTTTGATGAACTGACAGTAAATAAGGACTATATATATATATCGTTGTCATCAATCAATATCTATTCATTTCAATGTTGAATTGTTATTTTCAAAAGGGGATGAGAAGTCGGGACACCCATCCCAGTATGTCACGTGCTCATCTCATCTTTTGCAGATCAGTTCAGCTGATTGATTCAACAAGATGCTAGTCGCCCTTTTTTTAATTTTACTTTTTCATAATTAAATTCATTTTGTTTAGAAAATATTAAAATTTATTATCCAAAAACGCCTATAAACTTAGTCCTTGAATAGATATAACTTATCTTTAACTTTATACAACATATTTTTAGCTTATATTAATGTCTTTTATATTGTAAAAAAATTAAAAATAAGATGCACATGTAATAAAAATACAAGTAATAAAAAAATATTCACTTATTTAAACTTGTAAATAATTGACGTCTTGTGTGTTAAAAAAATCAAAGTTGCTAATTTTTCCGATTAATAGAAAAGGTGCTAATATTTTCGATTAATAGATTTTTCATGACATCTATACATATTATCTCATGTTAATTATTTCTCTTGCGGAAAGATTCCCTTACGAGGTCGCAAAAGAATTGAAGACCATAAATATATATATATATATATATAGTTTAATATCTGTCTTATTTAGATGAAAAATATACATTTCGATAATTCTAACTCATTCTTGCATGATGCATGGGCCCATTGACGTATTCCGATTGGTTAGTGTAGCACATCACAAGGATAGCTCTGTCACAAGGATTGATTATCAATAATTCAAGCCATCATTATTCTAATTATAATTAATTAATTAATTCAAAATCATAACCTCATGTCATTTATATTTTTTTAAAAAATTACTTCTGAGATATATTCCTTTCACTACACATTTTTTTAAACCCAACTATAATAATTTCGCTTTCAACGCGTTAACCTAACCACAAATGACAATGAATGATTCCCAGAGGAATCTTACTTTAATTTATAAAATCAAAAGTGGTTCAATTATTATTATTATTATTATTATTATTATTATTATTTACATCTCAATTAATCAAGTGAAACATCAAGCACGTATGCTTTCTTTTAAAAAAATAGTTACAGTAAGTTTCAATGATTATATGTTTAATATTTTTTTTTGCTATAAAAATATTTAAAAAGGGGTTAGATTCACCTACAATCTAATGTAGGGTAAAAATTTTCTTCTTCTTAAACGATATCAATATTGAGCGGGACGAGTTATCAATTATCTTCAAATATAAGTCTAGAAACTCAAGAGCTAACATAACTGAAATTACAATAAAATAATATTTTTTAAAAGTCGAATGAGTTGCAAATAATCATATATCTTAATTCTTCACTGATTAAACCCAGGTATATTTAACATATTTTATATGCGAACTTATTAGCTAGGCTCTGCAATTTCTTGGCTTCTTTAAGATAATATACGAAGAAGTACTATGACACCATAACTATATTGATGCAGGCACCATTAATTTATTTAAGATAAAGTACTCATGTTTAATTTTAAAAATAATATTTATTTAATGTTGATTTTGTTTGGAGAACATTTAATATTGATGTTTGATATTGATCTGTTAAATATAAACATAACTTTGAAATGTCTATGTTGATTGGCAAAGAAATTACACCTTGTTATACCTGATTTCCTAGTCAATGAATGTTATGAGAGACTTGGATATATATATATATATATATATATATGTTTCGCAAACATATATATAAACAAATTAAAGATAAAATTAATAATAAAAAGATAAATATTTAATATAGCCACTTATGACTAAGTCAGATAACAATGGTTCGAACCCTTATGAAATAGTCCAAAATATCTAATGTTGAATTTAAACTATACTACCTATTATCTATGATAGTCCTTAATTACATATCATTTTAAACAGAACCGTTATAAACCTTTTATAAAATGCTCCAAACAGATTATTTTGTTATTTTTAAGGTAAAAAATCATTTTATTATTCATAATCTTAAATATCCCTATCCCTATCTCGTTTGGAAATATAATTTTATTCTCAGACTTTTGCAGCATGCATATAATTTCTTTCTTTGAATTTGAAGTTTAAAAAATTACAACTGAAAATCTTTAGGGCTTTTAAATATTTTTATTGTAAAATTTATAATTAAGGACTATCATAGAAATGAAAGACAATAAAATAACATAAAATATTAATATAATCTCCAGCCCCTTAAATTTACCCTTATTTTAGTTTTGGAACCCTAAATTTCAAATTATAAGTTTTAATCTCTTAAGTTTTTTCTATAAAAAATATTATTTCCTATAATTTAATAAAAACCTATACAATTTTACTCTTTGAAGACTAAAATCCATGATTTAATATTTAAAGATTATATTAATCAACAAAAAAATCAAAAGGAATAGGGAGGTTGTTTCAATATAATAGAACTAACCTACCTCTCACTACATATGGTCTTATCCCAGCTACTTAATGATGATAAATTATATCTTCACAATGATAGAAAAAAGCGACATTGAAGGATTGAAAAAGAGACATCTTTATAAATGCTTGCCTGCCACAAGCTAATTATTTTTGTGGTATCTATTTTGACACCTCTAACTTAAAATTTTAAAAGATTAAAGGATCCATGCATATAAGTCATGCTTTCACAGTTCATGTTCGTGTTGAAAATAATAATTAAATGAGCTTTTATCCATTTGATCGACACGAAGATTTCAATCCTTGTTAAACTCATCTTAAGATATTTCCTATCTTTTATAAGATTTCCCACCTTAACTAAATTTCCCATTTAACAATGTCTTTTGCATATATATCTCAACCTAAAGAGTGAGTCTTAAGTCCAAAAAAAGATAGCCATGGCCCTTTTCCTTATTCACATAATAAGTAAAATATCATTGCTGATATTAAAAACTTAGTGAATGATTTTGCATTATTTGTACCTGCTGCTTGGGAAATGAGATTTGACAAGTTCCATGTTAATGCAAGCGTGGGATGAGGAAGGAAGGGTAAGTGGGTAACAAGAGTAAAAAAGAGACAAGTGAAATAATGAGGGGAAGTAATTAAAGAAGTGTACTTTAGTTTTGGGGGTAGCTAGCTAGGTTGTTGGAATGTCATTCTCATAGCTATCTTATTATATCACAATTTAATGTTGCTGCTACATCAGCCAACTCTCTCCCACTCTCTCTCTCTCTCTTTGGGTCACTTCCCTTGTTATAACTCTCTGTAAAGCTACATAGCTGACTAGCTACCACTCCCTTCCATTACGTTCGTGTGATGACTCAGACTTTCCCCAGTTTCATATTAAAGTGAAATAACTACACTCTGCACAATAAGTGAATCTATTTATAGCTAGCTACGGCATTCATTTTTCCCTCAAGTTTCATCAACTTATTCGTGTAAGACACCCATACAACTAAGGACACATATGATAATAATATATTCATAACAAAATGAAACCCCAAAAGAACATGATGTCATGAATGAAAAATATCACTTATTGTATCATTGTCTTGTTGAGTAGCAATATATAATACTCATAATTAATTTAATTAAATTACAAAAAAGTAATTATTATAATATTTTTTTAAAAATACTTTGACTATTTTTTTATTTAATTATTATTTGTGTCAGAGTAAAAAATTTGGGGTTAAAGGGGCAAATTTTAACAAATTTTCTAATCAAATGAATAAGTAAACTTTTAACAAATATTTTTTTAACCAGAAAATTTTTTGGGAAAATTTTAGACAATGATTATTGTAGCTAATTTATTCCTAAAAGCCTTTAAAAAACTCTAAAAGTTTACTGTAGTCCAAAGGCTGAATTTAAATTAATTTTATAATGTCAAAAGATAAAAATATATCATGAAAAGATAAAAGAAGAGGGTATTAACAAGATAAATAAAGATTTTGACAAGAAAAATATTGACTTATGAGAAGTGAAATCAAACAAGCACATGTGTGTGTCTCTGTGGTGTGGACGACAGAGAAATCACATGCTCTAGCAGTGTTTGCTTTTGTTTCCCTCTTGGCATTTGATGATACGATATTGAACAAATTAAGGATAAAAAAATTAACATCTCCATTGATTCATTTTAGTATCAAAATTGAGTTCATTACTTCATAAATTTAGCAATAAACAATATAATACAGGTCCTGTGCATTCGTAGAATCTGAAAATTGAACAGTATAATTCATGATTTCTTATGAAAAGTATTGTTTCATAGAATTTATATTTCAAGAGCACATCATGTAGGACCTGGCCACTTAACCCACCATCCAACAAGCATATGGTGTAGCTCCTAAACTACCACTAGTCACCTGTCACCACAGCTCCCCCTTGCTTTCTATTCCTTAATGGGTAGGCTTGAAGTAACTCCATGGATCCGTTTGGATAGATTTTTTAATTTTTTTTAAAAAAATTATAAAAAAAATTTAAATAAACGAGTGTTTGAATAATTTTTACTAAAATTTTTTTTTGTTATTAGTAAATTATCAGAAAGGGTATAAGATAACAAAAAGTCATCACAGTATTTTTCTATTCATATTCTTCTTTCTTCTTTCTCTCTTACCACAACGTGACAGACTAGCGATAGTAACTAGCCTGAAGATGGTGTGGCGACCACAATGAGAGGTGACAGACCAATGATGATGTCCAATCCGATGACAATGTAGTAACCACGATTAGTTGTGACAGACAGCCACGATGAGGCGTGATGCGACCAGCGACCAATGACCAACGACGCATGACCACCATCTTTCTCCTCTCCAGCTCAACAACCACCGTCTTCCTCCTCTCCAACTCAATGCTAGTGCCAGTGAGTGAGATTGTCAGCATAAGAGAGAGAAGAGATATTAGGGAGGAGAGAGAGGGGAAATAAGGGCAAAACAGTAATTAGATAATTTATAAGTTATTTTACTATTTCAAAAGCTATTCTCAATAGCTTCTTCAAAACTATAGTTTAGTTCAAAAGCCCTTTTAGACAAATATAATTGTTTATTTTAAAATTTTTCTAAACTAAGATTTGAGTCATAATCTATGTTGCACCATTTTGGCACATTGAGCACTTCTTATTTTTATATTTTTGTCACATTATTATTTTTTTATGAGCTGATTGTTAATGATATATTGATATTATTTTTAGAAAAGGGTGAAAAGTTATTGTTCTGAATTCAATTATGGCTACTTTTTGTGTATAAAAATATATCAAATATTTTTTTCAAATAAAAGTTTTAAATAGAAATTTGTTTACTGATTTTTCCTATTATTTTGCATTGTTTTAACACTATATCTTTAGGACAAAAACTACTCATATTATCCTTAATTTAAGAGTTACTAACTAACTTGAGTAGAATAAATAAATTTGATAAGTTATTTGATTAATTATAATAAATATAACATGATCTCTTTAAAATTCTCTATATAATATTGGATTATGTATTAGTTTATAAGTTAGATAAATTAGTTTAGGAAAAAATAATAAATATTAGATATACAATATATTGATTTATTATATTTAGTACTATGATCAATCTTCTAATTAACTAGTTGGGGCCAAAATTTAACATCAAATGTGCACTTGATGCACGTCTTTTGTTTTCTTCCCGTCTCTCTAATACATCTGTAGGGTTGAAAAATGGGTGTGGGGGCAAGAAGAAACCCTTGCCTCCTGATCTGTCGCTGTAAATGATTGTGTTTGATGTTTTCATTGCTTCAAATAAACAGTCTTTTTTTTTTAATTCTGATAAATAGGTATATATATATATATATAGTCATATAAGGAGGATGCATCGTAAATTATAAGAATATATAATATGGGTTCAAAATTTTGGAACCAATCATAATGAACAGTGAATACCTTATTTAATTTCCAGATTTGAACATTTGATTGATAAGTAAATTTGTTTTGTGTGTTTGTATTAATCATCTGATATGAAAAAGGGGGTAACCCCTTAAGATGTGATATGTGCAAGAGCCGACACAGCAAGAGAATGATACCAAGTTTTAAGTTATATATCTATGCGTTGATTGATTTACTTTCCTTTTTTGAGATGGGTGAAATTATAGATAATTCCCTCAAACTTTATTTTATGTATCGATCAATCTTCTGAAAGTATAAAATTTCACAATAAATCTCATAAACTCTTACGTTTTTACATATAACTAGTAGGTTATATATAAAAATATAATTTAAAAAATATAATTCAAAATTTGGGAAGGTTATATATATGTACACACAAAAATATAATTTAAAAAATATATAATTGATGATTGAGATTTATTCAAATAGGGTTAAAATTTTAGGTGGGGTTAGTTATAAGTTTTAAAGGTTGAGAGTACTATTACATGCATAATTCAAAATTCTGGGGAAGTTTGTGTAATTTAGTTGTTGAAAAAAAATTGACAAAATTTGTGCAAGCTAATTAAAAAACAAAAATTAAAGAAGCAAAATTTGGAAGGACCCAGGTGACATAATATTGATTTTGCCAAGAAAATGGTCCCGGGAGACAGATCAAATCAACAATGTGATTGGCTATTAATGGCAAGTGAGAGTAATTATTGGCATGGCCTACAATAAAAGACGTTGGGCCTTGAATCGAATTTTCACCATTATCTTAAATTATCTTTTTGCATAAATACCTTCAATAAAAATTAATATATATGATAAAGAATAAACTCATATTTTATAAGAATATATATTTAATTCTTATTATTATTGTGAATATTTCTTTAATACACGATTTTATAAGTTCTTTATAAATATTCTTAGAGTTTTAAAACTGTACTATGACTTTAGTGAGAGATCAATACTAAATTTATTTAAATTTATTTTATAAAAATAAAATATACTTTGTGCATATGCTTATCCTATGCCTCTAACCTCTCTTCTGAATCAAACTTCACTTCTTTCTCAATCACCTAGCAATATAATGAAACCCCACTTCTTCATCTTCTTCTTCTTTTAAAAATAAAGTTTATCCCCACTATATTCTTATATGTAAGTTCCTTGTAATTTATTCTTGCATGTCAAAGAATATAATAAATTGATAAAAAAATTTACATTTATCCTTATTAAAGAAAAAGTATTAAAAAAATCATTAATTATCTTTTCTTATATTCAATAGGAGAAAAATTAAAAAAAATTATTAATTAATTTACAATTAACTTATATTTAAAACTAAAAGTTTCTCTCTTATATACTAGAACATAGTAGTATAGTATTTAGGGAAAATAAAACTTTTGGTTTCTTTTTTGATTATTTAATTAAGGGTATCCTTATTTTTTTGAGACTTAAAGAATAAAATATTTTCACTTCTTCTAATAAGTATATTTCTTAATATTTGATGACTTTATAGACAATTCAAATCTAATAAACTTAAGATATTTATCAAAATTATGAGCGCCCAAACTAATTACAAACTTTTTTTAGTACAATTTTTTTTAAAAAGGGTTAGGCTCATCCACGATCAAAAGATAGAGCAAAGTCTCTATTCTTACTAGGCGATACCAATGTCGAGCAGTCGAGCCTTCTATTACCCTCATTCTTAAACTTAAGCACCTAGGAGTTAGGATGTCTCCTTAAGCGCTGTAACTAGAACCATAACAAAGTGATACTCTTTAAAGATTAAATATATTCTAAATAGTTATATGTCTCACTTTTTTACCAGTTGAAACTACATACAATGAGTAACTGATTACAATTCTAGTTGGCAAAAGATTCAAAGTTTTCAAAAAATCAAAAAAAAATGGGCCACAAGGCACAAGCTAGTCCAGACCATATAGGCCAATGAGAAAAAGTAAGTTTCCCCAATTACAAGTTTGGGCTTAGAAGGCCCATATAATGTGTGTATTTAAAAAATGGGTTAAAGTGCACATATCACCAATTTTGTAAAGTGCATCAATCAACCTATCGTCTGTAGGTTCAACTAGTAAAAGGGTGAGACATGTGACCATTCGGAGTGTGTTCAATATCTAAGGAGTACCATTTTATTGTGGCTCTAGTCGCGACGCTTGGGGAGGTATCTTATCTCTTAGGTATCTAGGTTTATACTTGAGGGTAATAAACGGCTCACCCTACCTGACATTGGTATTGCCTATAAAGAAGGGAGACTTCACTCTACCTTGAATCGTAGGTGAGCCCAATATCTTTCTAAAAAATTTTGTCACAAAAAAAATGCACCTATCACATTGAACTATTTTTCAAGATACATCCAGCGCCCTAAAATATTTAGTAGTATAATTTTGCCCTTGATATATTAAAAATGGAGCAATTGGCATCCTTTAAGTTAACAAAGTTAAACATTGAGAAGTGTTCATATTTAGTACATAATAGTACCTCAAATATAATTCCCTCACATATGGACCCATTTGGTTTAGTTTTTAAAGAAACTCTTATAGAGAATAAATGATTTAAAAACTCTTATAAAGATACTCTTCTTGGAAAAAAGTGATTTAGAATAAAATGAGTGTTTGGATAATTATTATTAGAATGACTTTTGTTATTGATAAATTACTAGAAATGATATATAGTAAATAAATAAATTAATGTTAATTACTGTTCATCATTATCCCCATTAGCAACGATGATGCTGACTACCCAACCATGTAGACGACGATGATACTCCCACTGTTGCCAACTCGCCATCATCGACACTCAAACTCGTGATTAGTGTCAAAAAAAAAGTAGGACAAAATAATTATTGGAAATCCCATAAGCTATTTTCCCTATCAAGAAGCTATTATGTTCAACTTATGCAAAACTTTTGTTCACTCCATAAGCTCTTATCAACATTGAAGGCTATTTGTTTAACTTTTAGCCCAAATCGCCCTCTTTAAACTCTAAACTCTAAACTCTATGGAAACACATACTATATAGATACTTGTCCTGCTAGAAAAAAAAATGAATGATAGAAAGAAATGTCTAAAGAAATATATAATTTTTTAAAAATGTAAATTACTTTAATTTAATTTTATGAAAGAATTTAACAATTTAAGAGTCTATTATCACCGGCTCAGACTGGAGTACATCAACATTAATGGAATGGAAAAATACAGAGAAACCGATCAATAAAGTTTTTATTGATATGTATGATTATCTGAATAATCATATATAAGTCTAGTAAAATATGAGTGCATGAAATGTTTCTAATCTTTGTGGATGTTGGATTCCAATCTTTGTTCTTTTCTAATTAATCCCTGTCAAACTGTTTTGAGTTCTGTATAGGCGAAATAGCATCAACACATTTAGGTGTATCGATACGTACAAATATGTTGCTAAGCCTTGGACTTAAGAATGTGTCGCAGCTGTGACCTTTGGCTTCTAACTCTTGCTTCTAAAGACACAGCCTTCAACTTCGTGTTCCTTTTTGGGACCCCTCTTGGCCATTCTATGCATCCTTTCATGCCTCTAGTTATGTGTGGATTCAATATGGCTTCAGCTGATTCCCAGTTCCTCGAACCTTCCAATGAAGACAAAACCCCTGCAATTACACTACTAGAACAAGCTTTCATCTTTATTGCCTCACTATTTTGTGCCTCAGGAGATTCCAATAAGTAACTGTTTTTGTCCTCTTGGTTGACTTTCACAACTTGTAAACTAGTATCATTGTAGTCTGAGAATGAGTTGTCCAAGCCATCTTCTTCTTCATATGGTTTTATCACTTTCTCATAATCTTTGTTGTCGTCGTTTCTGAGCTCCTCATATATGGAAAAGATATCTTCAAAATTCAAGAAATCGTCATATGAATGTTCCACAGCTGTAGCTTCTGATGATCTTAGGGAATTTTGCAGAAAAGCAAAAAACTGTATCATCTGAGTGTATTTATCTTCGAGCGCGAGCTTCGCATCTATGAGCTTCATTTGAACGCGTTCTTCGCGCAAAAGATCGGCTACTTTCATCATCTTTCTCTCTTCTTCCACTTCATTGAGAATCTTCATGGATTCCATCTCCAACTCCTCAAGCCTACTCTTGTCTTCTCCTATTTTCTTGGCTAATTCATTGCAGACTTCCTCCATTATCTCTCTTCCTCTTCTTTCTTCCTCGTAGTTCTTCTTGAAGTGCTTTGCGTATCGGCTCGCTTTAGCCAAATTGTGTAATAACTTGGCATTCATCAGCTCCATTCTTTCTCGGCTTCTCCTTTCTTCTCCCAGTTTATCCTTTACCTCATCTAACATTGACTGAAATTTTTGGAGTTCTCTTTGCTTCCAAAAGATCATTTCTTTCTCAAACTTGTCAACAAATTGTTGTGTCTTTTGCTTAGAGGATTTCCTTGCAGCTTTAAGCTTATTTATGCACCTTTGAGCCTGAACTAGTTCTGCTAGAAGAGCAGAGACAATGGAGTCACCTACTAAATTCCTCTCTTCATTGTGTTTATTACTAACATGAATATGTGAGGATCCTTCTGCAGGAAGAAGACCATTATCCCATTTTGTTGCCTCTTTCTTACAACTCTTGAGACATTGAAGATAAGATTCAAGCTATGAACAAAAATCGCCATCAAGAATTAATCCCTCCATTTGGAGGAACGATTAATAATTTTTAGAGATTAAAGAAAATAGTTAAATTGTTTATTTGTATAAAATGTATGTTGATTTTCTTAAAATACCCCATTTAATCATTTATATTGAAATTGCGTCTATCAACAGAAAACTCATTTAATATATACAATTAATAGGGATAATTTCAAGAAAAAATTATAAATTTAGAAGAGAAAATAACTTAAGGTATTGCATTTAGAACAAAAACGAACTTCTTAACCAACTCTTACTCCTTTAGTCCTATTTATAAATCACCTTTAACATATTTTAGTATAATAAAGTAGGACTTTAAATCTCATTAACTTTATCTTAAAATTAAACAACTTTTCAGCATTACCCCTATTTAATACATACTCTATCTCAAGGGTACAAAGTCAATACAATAACAAATGAATGGTAAAAATGTACATTCATATGAAAAATTTGATAATGTGACTTATAAATATGTTAAAAAGAATTTTTTTCTACTTTATAAATAGAATTAACATAGGCGTATATTTAGAACTGGAGGGAGGGAGTAGTATCTCAATGTTGTCAATAGTGGGGAGAAATACAAGGTCCATTGAATCAATAGGTCAGATATATCAATTTCCATTAAACATAGACCTTAGACCCAAATCGTCAATCTATGATAATTTATAGAACTGATTAAAGAGCCTCCTTTACACGCATTGTTCAAAGTTGAAGCAAAAATAAGTATATATGTAAAGTGTACCTCATGTTGAATTCCATTTCTTGAATGCAAGATAGTATCTGGCCTTGATGTGAGATCTTTCTTCTTCTCAAATTTTTCATCTCTGGTTTCTTGATGAGTGGAAGGCTCATTCCTCAAATTCTCATTAACTACCTAAAGGAAAGAACATGTGCAGGGCGTTAATATGAGACACATAAGGACAAAAACCATAAAAACAAGAATTGAAAACCACAGCCAATAACTAGAATTAAGGCAATAGTAGAGACCTAACTCTGACATCAAGCCTTCTGATAACTCTAAAGATCATAAGAGGTGACAGGGACCACCGCATCCAACATGTCATTGGCAAATCCAAATATGGTTTATTTAATACTCTCTCTCATATCTTTAATATAAGAGTTAATTGATTAATTTAGATAGATTAAGAAAACTAAATAAATAAATTAATTATAACTAATATAAAAATTAGTTAACTAATTTAAGTAGATTAAGGAATATATAATATAAATTTGTCTTTAGGGTATAGATTTAGTTATAATTAATTAATTCATTTAATTTTTTTAATTTTCTCAAATTAATTCACTAACTCTTGTATTAAATACGGGAGGTATCAGTATACTATTAGTTGAAAGGGAGGATCGAATAAGGAGCAGAGGAAGTCATCAGACTTGTTTTTTACGATTGGAAATGATATAAGCCAGAAGTATGATTTGATTAAGTTTGTGTTTGGGTATATGATTTAAAAAGCCCTCTTAGGTAAAACTTTAGTTTGGAGAAATTTTAAACAAACAGTCATATTTGTCCAAAAGTGATTTTAGCTAAAACTATTGTTTAAAACCATGATTTTGAATAAACTATTGAAAATATCTTTTAGAACAGTAAAAGAGCTTATGGACTATCTAATTACTATTTTACCCCTATTTTTTTTATACCCTATCTCCTATCTCCTCTCTCTTTTCTACCTTCTCTCCTCTCTCCTCTCTCGTACTTGTAATCAAATCATACTATTTTTTTTATAATTTATCAATATGAAAAGTGATTCTACTACTAATCATCCAAACATCTCCATTTTCAAAGTGTATTCTTCTCAAAATCTATTCTCTAAAATCTAATCTAAACTGGCCTAAAAGGGAAAGCATTGAATCGCAAATCTCATTCATGAGAAGTTAGACCATTTTCATTACAGTGGACAAACAAGGCAAAACATTGATTTAATTACCCAAAAATCAAAATTAAAAAAGAAGCAACATGATGATTTGTATGTTAATTAAGCTTCATATTAAAAAAAACAGTTCACTTTTTAACATATTAATGTCAGATGAAAACCTGAAAATAAAGCAAAATATTCTATCCTAGTTCTATCTTTTGTACTAGCTTTCAGCCAAGCATCAGATAAATTCCAATATTCAAAGGAGAAAAAAGGAATGAAAAGCAAGGCGCAATTTCTTAAGGTTCACAACAGAACATTCTGAAATTGACATCAAAATATAACTAAGGAGAAGAAAAGAAAATTTCAGATACCTCGGACGTGGGCGAACAAACCGACCCATCACCGCCATAATTCCCTGAACGATGGTCCATAAATCGAAGCTTCCAAAAGCCAGCGGCGAGCTTCCTGGCGGATAGCTGGGATTTGGTAAATCCATGGCGGAAATTCACCGGGGAAGTAATACCGGCGATGAAGGAGCTTTTGTTCTTATTGTGAAGGTGGCATTGGAAGGGAGGATCATTTCGGAGGATGGCGTAGTGGCGACGGAGGACAGCTGCTAGTGTTGAATTCCGGTGTTTGCGGCGATGGGTGATCGCCGAAGAATGGGACCCAGCGGAGGAGTTCATTGGAGATGAGCAGGCGGGGAGGCTATGAACAGAGAACAGAGAGAGAGAGAGACAATACAAAAACAAAAGATGGGAATGCTTGTGTCTGCTCAGTGGAGCGTGATAGTTGCTACTACGCGTACTTATCATGCATGCTTTTGCCTATTCCTCCATCTTTTAATTTGATTTATTTTTTTTAAAAAAAATAGCCAATATTCTAATTAATAGTTTAAAGTCTAATTCTCTTAAGTCACAATCCCATTTTTTGTGTAACCTAATTTTTTTAATACTGTTATTTAAAGTATTGTTATAACAATATATAAGTCTATATATATATATATATATTAGAGATATGCATAAAGCATGTGGCCTAGTATATCTATTTGAGCCCACAATAAACAATTTTTACCCATCTCGATAAATATAGGGTAAGATTAGACACCGGACTATAAAATATAGTCTATACTTTTTTCTAGTTGAGCACCGGGCATGAGGTTTACAGTGCCCTATCCTACCCATAAGCACTCATTCTTTTATTTTTTATTTTTATTTTTCCCCTAGATGTTACACTTGAAAGAGAGAATATAATAGTTACTGATAACTAAATGGTCATTTTAAAAATATAAATTTAAGTAGATAAGTTGTATCTTTTAATATTTATAATTAAATTAATTTTTTTAACTTTACTAATAATCATATGATTACATTACAAATTATAATTATTTATTTTATTTTTTTCATATGTTTTGTATTTGTGAACATTGATGAGATTGATACAAAGTTACAATTACAAACTACTTCAAGGCTTTTTTTTATCTACAATAGATTTCAAGACTTTAATTATTATTTTTTTGTTACCTTATTCTTAATTAATTATGGATATTATTTAACTCTTGAAAATATATGAATATGATATTATTTTAGAAATTCATAATTATAATTTTTTTCATATAATAAGCATGGCATCACGATTTGAGCATATTTAACCAGCTCATACTTAGCTTAAAATAGTTAGAGCTTTTATCTGACAGGGTCAATTATCGAACTGTAAAATATAACCCATACTTTTTTTAGATAAGACATCCAACAAAGAATTGACATACCGAGCTCTACCTATTCACAACCCTAATATATATATTGACAATCTATTAGACGGACTGATAAACATCTATATAATCTATGATAATAAAGACATATATAACATGTGACAGTATCGTATCGTTAGTTGATTATTAGTGTAGACAAAGGCTTTTTAACTGATGAATGCCTAGCTGGCAAGTCATATAATCGCTAAACATGATGCAACATGTTTCAGCGAAAATAAAAATTAAGGATAGCATTAAAGAAAATAAATATTAAGGATGTTAATTGCTCCCATGATTTATACCCTTTTCGGAGCTAACTGTTTTTTTTTTTTTTTTTTGCAACTGAATTTTCAAGATTTACAATTGAGCACTTAATGTGATTTATAACTGAGTTATGTTACCAGGTACCAAAAAACAAAATAGTTTTGTCTATTTACTTGTTGTCTTAAATATTATTTATAAATTGGAAAAATTAATATGGTAGTTCCTATAATTTCACTTAATTTTTAATTAGATCCTTTTATTTTTTTTCATTAAGTCTTTAATCATATGTTCGGCTTATTTTTAATAGGTCCTGGTAATTTTAGACTTTTAAGGTGACTCATAAAAAGAAAAAAAAACTATATGAATCTTATTGAAAATCATGTGAAAATATAAATACCTAATAAAAAATAGAGATATGATTAGAATCCCATAAAATTATAAACACGTAATAAAAAAGGTGATCATAATTTAATAAAGTGTGTATATATATAAATAGCAACTATATATTATTGGGAAAAATTAAGGAAAATTCCCACTAAAATTTTTATTGATAATAAACACCTAAATCAGAGTACTATTGTGTATTAAAATTTATCAAGTTTTTCTTGCTAATAAATTTTTTAATAGGAAACATGTTTCCAATTTTCTCATATTATTTTTTAATTAAAATTGAACATTAAAAATTATAAAAATGTTAATTAATTTAATGAAAGGGCCCGCAAGCAGAAGAACATATATGGAAAGGGACGGAGAAGTGGTGCGAAATTGAGATAATCGCACAAGTTGGTGGTGTTTAATAAATGGAGTTCTGTGTTTGTGCAAGAAGGAGTCCGTGCTGTTTGGTAAAGCCATTGATCAACCAATTTAATTAAGGAAGCTATGCTTACGGTTCACATGTCACTTCAATCTCTCCCTGTTGATGGATTGTTTTCTTTTTTTAGAAGCAGATGAGTCTGGCAGCCAATGAGTAGTGAAACAATTATAGTAAAAATGATGATTTCCAGAATTTTCCTTTGATGTTCCAAGGAGAAGCTGGTCGTTCCTAACATTTTGAGAATCCTCTTCAATCTCATTACACTCGCCATTGTCTCATATGCGTGTTCAAGCTTTTCAATTTTGTAAATTAACTTTGTTAAACAAAACAAAAATGCTTTTATCCAAAATATATTTCCTTGGATAATCACATGTTGGGGTAAAAAAAAAACAACTCCAATAATTTCACACTATTTTTATATGACATATTAAGCTAATAAATTATTTTAAAATTCAAATAAAATTATAATATCATATCATAAAATAAATTATTCTTGGTTCTCAATGGGTTACGTATGAGGGTATTAATATGAGCGGTGCGCCTGACAGCAAAACGAGTTATTATGGCAACTTTCTAGTCATTACGTGCATTAATTAATACTCCTCTTCGTCCTATTTATATAGTAGAAAATAACTACTCGCTCCAATCTCGTTCATAAGAAATAATTTCTTTAATTTTAAATATAAGTAATAATAAATTAAGTTTTTCTAGGATTTTAAATTAGTCATTTTATTTTTATCCCTGTTAAAATGATCCACTTATTATCTTTTTGAAGCAAATTTTCATTCATGATCTCTCATGCATTTTGTATAACTAAGGGTATAATTGAAAAAAAAAATACATATCTTACCTATTTATTGTTTTTAATTAATATTTTGAATCACTGATTCTAATAATTGTTCATTATAAAAATGATTGGAGGGAGTATTTTTTATTCTATTTATAAATTATATTTTTAAATTTTTCTTACGAATGCATAATCTTATTCCTAATTTATTGTTATGTAGATTATTATTTTTTTAAGAGGGTGTATATATTAAAATTTGTGTAAAATTAAAAAATTATTAAATTTTAAAGTAAAATTAATTAGATTAAAGATTTTTTTATTCTAATAAAATATGTTAAAAATATTTTATAAATAAGATTAAATAGATAAGTAAACGAGTCTTGGATAGCGTGAGATAAAAGATTAGGGCTTTAGTAATTTCAGTGTTTGATGACTTGATCCATGGAGACATCACACCCCTCGCCACTGCGAAATTATCGCAAAGGATTACTCTTTAAACATCTTTTATTAATTATTAATTAAGCCTCAACCACTTCTTCTCTTTTAATTTCATGGTCTCAACTCTTGTATACGTTTCTGATTCTCTTTACTCAAGGTCTAAAGTTTATTTATGCATGTAAATCTTTGATTATAATATATTACCATCCTATTTATCAAAATTAATTAATTTTTTTAAATAAATTAAATAAATCAATTAATTATAACTAATATAAGAGTTCGTTGATTAATTTAGATAGATCAAAAAGTATATAATATGAATTTATTTTAAGGGGTTAGATTTGATCATAATTAATTAATTTTTTTAATTTTTTTAATCTTTTAAAAATTTATAGTTCTAATAATTAAAACTTGAATGAATGAGTACGTAGCTAATTGTTCATGTATTCCTTTATTTATTTAGAAAAACTTATTCATATTATGAGTGTTATAAATTAAAGGACGATAATTAATTGGGTGAAAGAAACCAAACAAGTATTATAGTGATGTGACGGATGGACGGGAGTTTTGGTGAGTCTAGCTAGAGGTTTTAAAATTAAAGTTTGAAACTTGCAACCAATTAAATAAAAACTCACCAAATTAAATTTAACTGCTTTTTTTTTTTTCTGGGGCCTTTGCTCTCTGATTTAATTAATTAATTAATACAACATATCAATATGTTTCTCACATCACATGGTGTGTCTTATGTACTCATAAATACATCCTAAGTAAATTCAACCAAATTTGTTCCTAATTAAATGAATCAATATAATTAGTCGTTTTTTTGTGTGTGTATATGGCATTTATGGAAAAATATTGGGACTAGTTGGTTTAGTTTATGGATAAGCTCTTACAAAGAATAAATTATTTAAAAAATTTTATATAAACTCTTATAAGTAAGAGCTTATGTAAAAAAAAATGATTCTGACTAAAAAGAATGTTTGAATAGTTATTATCAGAATAGATTTTTTATTAATAAATTATTATAAATGGTATAAAATAAAAATAAATAAATAATTATTTATTATTGTTTATCATCATTATGAGACATCGCCTCCAGTTCCTTCTACAACCAACGACGAAAGCAATAACGATAGAAGAAGAAGACATCAATAATGACATCGCCTCTAGATTCGTGAATATTTGTACCCTCGTAGTTCACATGATGAGTCACATCATGTCCTCGAAGAAGCGAGAGCAAAGGCAAGAGACTTGACCGTTTCGTTGCAGGTCAGGTGGTGTGAGAAGGGTGCAGCCATGGGCTTTTCGTCCATCACTGATTTGACTATGGCAGCTCTTGCCAACACTCCTAGACCCATCGCCAATTAGGTTGCCACCATCGAACTCATCTATGGTGAAAATAAAAGAAGGCTTTGAAGAAAACAGAGAGATATCAATGAGACAATTGGGTTGCTACCATCGATAGAGGAGCAGAAGAATTGAACCAACACGGAGGAGAAGAATTGGCACAATGACAAGGAGAGAGTGTTAGCAGAAAAAGGAGAAAGAGTGAAAAAAATAAAAGTAAAATAGACATTGAACAATCTATAAACTATTTTTCTCACTAAAAAGCTATTTGTATAAATTTATTTAAAATTATAATTTAGTATAAACTCTTCTAAATATTTAATGATTGTTTGTTTAATTTTTGGTCTAAACCAAAGTTTACACCGTATCCAAATAAGCACATTGAGTGATGATTATTGAAACTATTAAGAGTTCTCATAAAATAGATTAGAAAGAGTATTATGTAAATATGATTTATGAATACCATAATTTTTTATATATATTATTATATTATGTTAGTTTTTATTAATATTGATTGAGATATTGATGATTGCATTATTCCTGAGAAAACAATAAAACAACATCTGGATAAGAAAAAACTGCTGGCGTATGTTTGCTATTTGATTAGGTTCTTTTGTAAAAAGCAAGACAAGAAATATTTTTTTAATAAAAATAAAATAATATCTAATATTCTAATATTATTTTTTAAGTGTATTTAATATTTTAATTTTATATATGTTATAAATTTACGTTTAATATTTTAAATTTAGTTCAATATCACCCATATTTAACTTTACTCAAACGTCCATTACACACACACACACACATATATATATATATATTATGTTCCTTCCCGTGAGAGAGTACTGGAACCGCCTCTATAGGCAGCACAGACCACCAATACTTTGTCTCAATCAGAGTATTGGATTTGCCGGGCTCATCATTATTACCTTTAGGAACCAAAGCAGCGGCGACCTTAAAGGTTTCCTTTTTTCGACATTAAGCTGATTTTTTAGCTGAATTATTTTTTTCCTATAAAATATTAAAATATTATTTGTTTTATGTAAAATTTAATAGTCCAAAAAAAAATAATACGAAAAAAATATTTGAGAAGGGGGTAAAATTGCTGAGCAGCTGACACCTCACCCTCAAATGGAAAGGTGGGCAAGAGGCTTTCCCAAATGAAAGTGCAGAGAGAGAATGGGAATTTGTGGTTGGAAAAGAAGACGATGCGTGCGAAAGTGTAGGGAGCTTAGTTATGGGTACGGCGGTGCAAGTCCGATATATTTTATCTAATCTATAATAAAAATATTTTATTCAACTTAATAAATACAAGATAGAGTTGATCATTAAATTATAAAATATAACACATATATTTTTTTGAGCTGGGCATCGGGCACAGAGACTGTCTTATCCTGCCCTGTCTATAAGTATTCCTTCTTTTTTTTTCCTCTATATTTAAAGGGAGAATATAGTAGCTACTGGTGACTGTAAAATAATTTTAAAAATATAAATAATTAAGTAGTTAAGTTGTATCTTTTAATATTTATAATTATACTAATTTTTTCTTATTTTTTTAACTTTGTTAATTATCATATGATTACATTATAAATTATAATTATTTATTTTATTTTTTAGATGCTTTATTTTTGTCAATATTAGAGAGATTGATGCAAATTTATAATTACAAACTACTTAGATTTCAACGCTTATTTTTTATATGCAATGGATCTCAAGATTTTAATTATTATCTTTGTTCTTTTATTCTTAATAGATTATATATATTATTTAACTCTTGAAAACAAATAAATATGGTATTATTTTAGAAATTCATAATTACATATTTTTTTCACAACATGAGCATGACATCACGACTTGGGTATGCCCAACCTGCTCATATCCAACCCAAAATTGTTAGGGCTTTTATAGAGTAAAGCTGGGCATTTTGCAGCCTATGAATTTTTTGGACAGGACATTGGGTAGAGAGCTGCCCTGCCCAACCCTGCCTATACACACCCCTAGTTATGGGGCTTCCATCTAACTTCAATAAGTAAAAAGACGATATATATGACTGTTTAAAAAATATTTAATTTTTAAAGAGTATTATTTTATTATAGTTTTAGTTACGATATTTTGAGAGATATTCTAACTCTTAAGTATTTAGATTTATATCTAAAGATAATAAATAATTTATCCTATATAATATTAGTATTATTTAAAAAAAATTGAGATTTTATTATATTATTATATTATAGATAACTATAACGCTTTTCACAAAATTTTATAAAAAAAAATGTTATAAGGCTTCAGACCAACAGGACCCTATGATATTGACCCTCTCTCCAACAAGAAATGACTCTCATAATTCTTCTACGAGAACGGACTGCTCTTAAATTTCGAGAACCAGAACGGCCAACCATGGCAAGAAGAAGCGCGTGTATAACGGATGTTTGAGCAAAGTTAACTATAGGTGATATTGATCTAAATTTAAAATATTATAAATAAAATTATATTATAAATAATATTAAAATATTAGATATATCTAAAAAATGATATCAAGATACTAGTCACTATTTTACCTTCTATATAATCATATGATATTGAGATTAAAATCACATTCACATATTAAATTTTATTTTTGATACAACACATGTTACATTTTATTTAAGAAAGAGAGGCTTGATTTTACTATTGGGTTAAAATATATATAATCACTTAAAATATTTTTTTAAATACATTTAACATTTTAAAATATTTTATAATAAAAGTTTTGCAAAAGCTGCTTTTCTTTGGAGTGGCTGTAGCAACATTGTTCATAACATTAGTTTAAACCTACCTGGTTTAGTTCATACAATGAGGGGCAGAGCAATCGGCTTTTTGGTCAAAACCAAAATAACCGAATATGGTCTTTTTTTTAAAAAAAAAAAAAACTGTTGAACTACATAAAATAACCAAACTAAATTACCGAAATATTTCATTTCGATTTTTCAGTTAATTCGGTTGTTGGCCTCCCTTTTTGTTGCAAGGTTGTCCAATCCAAAAAAACAACAACCAAGGAAATAATTTATTAAAAATAACATTAATATAATCCATATCCGATACAATGTCGTTTTGAGCCAATTCAATTATTCGGTTATAACTGAAATTTTTTTGTAAAAACCGAACCGAACACTGATAACCAAGATAAAAAACCAAAAAACTAAAAAACAAATTAACCAAATTAACAAAAACTGAATTGAGTTCGATTCGGTTCATCTGTCAGTTTCGATTTAGTTTTACTCAACCCTGTATGTAACCCAGTAATACCAGGACTTCATTTTTAGGGTAATCTTCGTATTCTCATGTATAGTTGAGTATTTTTATGTTATTTATTAACATCCCATTATATGTTTGGCTATGGATTAATTATTCAACGCAAAAATCATTATTTCTTTTGTATAAAAACATTCCAGTAGATTTGACATATATTCCCTATTAAGACTAATATATAGCAATTCAGAGAATATTTATAGGAAACTTACGATATCACTTATTAAAGGAGTCATCAAAATAGCAACAAGAATCAAACTCAAATCCTTACATGATACAAATTTATTTCTTATCATATATGTTAACTTTGATTGGCAAACAAAAATCATACTGGTCTCAAAGAAAAATGAAGTATGCACTCACATTATCATTGTTTTTTGTAGTCCATGAGCCTTGGTTAAGCCTTTAACAAGGATACTATGATCAAACTTTTTTTTAGTACAAATTTTTTGAAAAGATGTTAGTTTTACTTATAATATAAGGATAAACATAAATAACAATGAAAATAGGCCAAATGGCCTGTTAGAAGCCTCTAACATGGTGTGACATGACCTATTTAAAAAAATACATAGGCCCATGCCTGTTTAAAGGCCTATCAGGTGGCCTAAACCTATTATTTAAAATATATTTAATATTAAAGTGTAATAAATAGGTGTTGAATCTACTACCTATTGAACACAATACAAGAGTCAGACTATTAAATTAACACATATTATTATAAATTTTATTCTTATATTTTATTTTAATAAAAGCTGTTATTAATACCTATTATGAAGGCCTGTTAGGTAGCCTATGAGAATAATTAAAAAATCAAGTTTTCTAAACAGGCTTCAAGCTAGGCCAGATATTTATACAAGCTAAGTTCAGGCAAAAAAAAAAAAGCTTATAATAGGCCATAGGTTAGACTTAGGCCAAATTTTCACTTAACATGTTTAGCCTGTTAAAGCTAAGACTTGGCCAGTTTCCATATATAGGGAGAAGTCTCATTGCCTTCAAAGGGATGTTAATATCACATAGGATGAGCCGTCTATTACTTTCAGATATAAACTTAAGTTTAAGATGTCTTCTCAAATGTAGCAACTAGAACAACAATAAAATAATATTTTTTAAATATATAACACATTTTAAATATTTATATTTTTTAGTTTTTTCACTGATTAATCTAATAGGCTATAGGTCGTGTATGATCAAACTAACCAAGACTTTTTCCTTTTTCTGCATCAACCTCCCAACGAAGATGACGATTTGCACCTCCTACTTTAGAACTGGGCCAGGCCCAATCATTTTGAAATCCATTACAGATATCTATATATAAAGTTAATTAAATCCGAAGGTTCAACTGAAGATGAGGTGAGACATACGATCAGTTAAAGTATATTTGATCTTTAAAGAATACTATTTTATTATAGTTTTAATCATAATATTTAGGAAGGTATTATAGGTTCTAGGTATCTAGATTTATGCCTAAGGGTAATAGACAGCTCGCCCTACTTGACATTAGTATTGTTTTTAAGAAAGGGAGATTTCTCCCTACTTTTAGATTGTAGGTGAATCCAACTTCTTTCTAAAAATTTTTATATAAAAAAATAAAATAAAGTTCATTAATTAATAAAATCATTTACGTCACTATCTTGCGGCCTTAAAGCACAATACATATTTAAATACGCAGATTTAATTCAAGTCAAGTTGAGAAAATACCATCTGAAACCAACAGTGTTCTAATAAGAGTAAAATAACACCTAGCTGATATTATTTTTCAGATTTATTTAATATTCAAAATATTATCAGACATTAAATATAGGTATATCTTCTATAAAAAAATTAAACTTTAATTCATTATATTATAAAGAACTAATTTTTTCTATTAGACTTAATTCTTTTTAGCTTTATAATTTTATTTATAATAAAATTTTACTATTAATTTTCTTTTAAATGTAGTCTAATCTGACTTATGATTAAGTGTGTATTTGATATGTAGGTTGAAAAATTAATTTTAAAGCCTAACAATGATTTTTTTTATTTTCTTTTCAAACAATTTTCAAATATAGAAAATTGATTCTTGAATGTCAAATTATGATTTTGAGGATAAAATTATGGTTTGAGTATAATCTGCGTGGCACAGATTTTTCCATCGTCCTTAAGGCATTTATTATTGTCTTTACTTTTTATCATCAACAGTAACACACATTTTTCTTCTCTCCTTGTGCCTACTTTTCTCTCCTACGCTTCTCTTTCTTTCCATTGTATATGTATTTTTAAATAAAAAAATTTAAAATCATTTTTTTTTTATAATTATGATATTAGTTTATATGTCATTTTTAGTAAATTGTCTATAGAAAAATAATCCTACTACTAATCATCCAAATATTTCTAATTTTTAAAATTATTTTTTTCCAAAATCTATTAAAATTGAAATTGAAGTGAATATTATAAATTTTTACCTTGATCAAATACATATATATATATATATATGTGTATTATTTTTTAATCATTTAAATAAAAATATTTAAAATTAATTTTATTCTTTATGTAATTATGATATTAGTTTATGTCTTTTTAGTAAATTACCTATAGAAAAGTGATTCTACTATTAATCATCCAAATATTTTTAATTTTTAAAATTAATTTTTTTTAAAATCTATTTTTCTCAAAATTTATTCTTCAAAATATATTCTTCAAAATATATTCTTCCTATAATTTATTTTTTAAAAGCTAATTCAAACACGCCCTAACTGGCCCAAGAAATCCGTTTGACTCATAAGCTCGTTTTTGGTTCGGACCTTCCACGCCAAACTATTGACGTTTTGGGTCAAATTGAATTAAAATTTTTATATTTATCTGATAATATTTTAAATAAAATTATTTATTTAAAAAATTAAAAATAAAATTATACTATAAATAAAATTAGAATATTAGTTATACTTTATAAATAATATCAGGGAGAAATAAATAATAAGCCTTGAAAAATCGGGGAAAAAAGAGAGGAGAAAGGTACCCATGTAGGAACTTCTGTATTCTGTCTGTTTGAAAACTCCATGGCTGACGACATAACAGAAAATTACACATTTCATTGATAATTCGTAGAGATAAGAATTGAAATTTGACTTTTAGCCACCCATTTCTGACTGTCTTCACTTTCTTTCCTAAAATTTGGTTTATGATGAAATGATCCTGGGTGTGTTTGGCTCAACCTAAGATAAGAAAAGGAGAGAAATTTTAATATAAGAAAAAAGAATAAAGTTGAGAGGAGAGATTTTAATAGAAAAAAAGAAAAAAAGAGAGAGAGAGAGAAGGGAGGGATTTTAATAAAGGAAAAAGGAATGAAGGGAAGATGAGAGATTTTATTATTAATTTGTTTATATTACGTTAAGGGAGAGGAGAAAATAAATTTTTATATTATCTTATTTAGTTAAAAAAAATATTTTTATATAGATAAATTTACTTTGTATTAGTTTATAAAATATTTTAATAAAATATAATATATAGATAATATTAAAATATTAAAAAATATAGATATATTAATAGCATAAAATAAATATATTACTCTTTTCTCTTTTAAATTCTTTAAAATTTTAGGAGGGAAGGAGAAGAGTTACATAACCAAATAAGAGGAGAGGATCCAAATCCCTTCTCTATACTCTCCTCTTCAACAAATTATTCATATCAAATATAGTATAAAATTATTGCCCTTTTCTTTGGGCTATAAAACTAAAGTTATTACATATGCACTTGTGACATTAGAACATTGATGGATTAAAATTTGAGGGAAATGAAATTCAATTGTTCAAAAATGATAATTATACTTGAAATTATAATTTAATATTATACTATTATAACTTTTAATATTTATAAAAAGTTATTCAAAATATTAGTTTCCTATCGATCTATTAATTAATTTATTTCTAAGATTTTTCAGTAAAAATCTTAAACAACAACAATAATAAACATTATCCCATTAAATAGGGTCAGTTACATGGATCATACGATGCCATTGTGCTCTATCGAAAACTAAATCCTTAGATAGGTTATTGACCAGGAGATCCCGTTCAATGACCTCTTTGAGCGTTCTCTTTAGCCTTCCTCCACCTCTTTTAACCGGTGTCCATACTATTTGATCCACCCTCTTCACCGGCGCATACCTTGACCTTCTTTGTACATGTCCAAACCACCTAAGACAGTTATCTACCATTTTCGCTTTAATAGGTGCCACTCTAACTCTTCCCCTTATATATTCATTACAAATCTTATCTTTTCTTATATGCCCACACATCCATCTCAGCTACCCCAATTTTATGCTCTTGCTGTCCTTTTAAAGCCCAGTATTCACTTCCATAAAGTATTGCTGGTCTTATAGCAGTGCGATAAAACTTTCCTTTTATTTTATCTGGTACTTTCCGATCACATATAACCCCATTAGCTTTTCTCCATTTAAACCACCGGGCCTGAATTATATGATTAACATCCTCCAAAATTTTACCGTCCTTCTGTATCATTGATCCTAAATATTTGAACTTATCTATTTGTGGAATAACTTAATTTTTCAATTTGACCTCCAAGTTACTTCTAACTTGTCTCTCATCAAAATTACAATGTATATATTCAGTCTTACTTCTATTCAGACGAAAACCCTTCGACTCTAAAGTATTTCTCCATAACTCAAGTTTGAAATTAATCTCTTCTCTTGACTCTATCACAAGAACTATATCGTCCACAAAAAGCATACACTTAGGGATTTCTTCTTGAATAGGCTTAGTTAGAACATCCACTACTATATTAAATAAATAAGGACTCAATGTTGATCCCTGATGTAGACCAATGCTTATGGAAAAATCCTTTATTTCGTCTCCAGACGTTCTTGTAGTAGTTGTTACCCCCTCATACATATCTTTTATTACTTTGATATATGTCATACGTACACCTTTCTTTTCTAAAGCTTTCCAAAGAACCTCTTTTGGCACTCGATCATATGTTTTTTCTAAGTGAATTAAGACCATATGCAAGTCTCTTCTTTTAATCCGGTACCTCTCCATTAACCCCTTAATAAATAAATCGCCTCTATTGTAGACCTATTTGGCGTGAAACCACACTGATTCTCAGTAATATCATTCTCTAATATCAACCTGTGTTCAATTACCTTTTCCCACAACTTGATAGTATGACTCATAAGCTTTATCCCCCCGTAGTTTGCATAAATTTAAATATTCCCTTTATTTTTGTAAATATGAATTAAAGTACTTTTCCTCCATTCATCCGGTATTTTTTTAGAATTTAATATCACATTAAAAAGTTTAGCAAGCCACACCACCCCCATTTCACCTAAACACTTCTAAACTTCAATAGAAATACCATCAGATCCAATAGCTTTACTATTTTCTATTTTCTTAAGCGTCCTTTTAACATCGCCAACACAGATCCTACAGTAAAAATCTTAAACATATGGATAAAATTCTATCTTTAAAATAGTAATTAAAATTAAAATTTTAAATAATTTTTTGGTCAAATTTATTTTTTTAAGACATAAATTTTGTTTAAATTTTTGGATAATTGAGAGGGTCGTCCTTATCCAGAATAAGGGCGTTGCCCCCAATCATTTGTGTGTAGAAAGAGACATTCATTCTTTTCTCAGGCTTACACAAATAAGACACGTAATCCTACCACTTAAAAAAATAAAAAGAAAAGTGAACATTTTTTTATTTTTGAGGAAAGAAAAGTTAACATAAAATATGAGAATATTATTAATATTCTTCTTAAATTTAAAAATAAATTGGTATAAATAAGTTGTCTTGAATATAAAAATATCTTAAATTTAAATTTACATAAATATAAAAATATCTTAAATTTATATAATTAATTTTAATAATATTTGAATATAATATAGTCCGATAATTATATTTAAAAATTAGTATGATCTTAGGCGTAGTTAAAACAAAAATAAAATGAAATATTCTCACAATACTAACAGAACCAATTTTACACTCATTTTTAAAATCTTTGTTATACTATTTTTTTTTAAATTCCCGAAATTGGAAAATTTCGTCAGACCTTAATTTCTTTTTTTTTTTTGTTAATTTTTCTTAATCATCAATGAATGAATTTTCTCATAACTGTATTTTTAGTATATAAATCGAAAGATCGAAGTACTAACCTAAATGGTATATATAGAAATAAAGCGCATATATATATATATATATATATATATATATTTGAATGTCTACATGCACGCATAATATGAAAAGAATCGAGAACATTAATGAAAGTCTTCAAGGAAGAAAGTAATTTCACGCCAACTATGAAAAGCGACGCCATTCAATTTGAATTTTGAACAGAAATGCATGCATGCTACGTATAAAAAGTTTTTTAAAAAAATCTCATTATTTAACATGCATTAAAATAAAATAAAATAGAAGATTTAAGAATGTAGGATGGAATTAAAATAATATATATATATATATATATGTGTGTGTGTGTGTGTGTGTGTGTGTGTGTGTGTGTGTGTGTTACAAAGGAAAAGAATGAGCAGCCCAAGCCCTTAGCTTGCCTATTACTTGTACCCCAGCCTCTCCCAAAATTTAGAGTCTTTGTGAGAATTTGTTGGAACAAAGATTCAACTCATGATTTTTTTTTATTTATAAAAAAATTAACATATCATTCAATTATAAGATTATTGATAAAAAAAATTATTTTATAGTGTTCCAGGAATTCAGCCAAAGAACCAGATGCTCAACTCTCTAAATAATCATGTGCCAATTTGGATTCTACTAAAATTTAAATTTTAAAAAGATTTATGACTTAAATTTTAGTTTAAAAAAAATTTGGGCTATTTGGATAATAGTTTAAAAAATAATTTTTAGGCATTTTTTAGAAAATGACTTTTTGAAAATAGTTTATAAAAAAAATAGTTTTGAATAAATAAATATTTGGATAGTTATTAATAGAAAGATTTTTATAATCAAAAAATTATGAGAAATTGTATGATTTTATTAAAATTTTTGAGCCTATTCGGATAATCTATATATAGTTTTTTAATAATAAAAAAATTAGATAAATTGGGTCTAAGGCTTACTCAGGACTAAGCATGCATTCATATTCAAAAAACATATTTACAAATATATTTACATATCACTCACAAACAAAATCAAATATTTATTAAGTAGACCAACTTTTGTTAGGAATTGTGCATATATATATATATATATATATATAGTTGAATGGTATTTGATAATATCTTGTCATAAACGAGTATGTTTGATCAAATTAGTACTATCTTTGTTACTAATTAATATAATATTTAATTAATTTTTTAAATATATTAATAAAGTTGAATAAATCAATTAATTATAATTAATTTAAAAATTAACTGATTAATTTAGGTAAATTAAAGAGTATGCAATATGAATTTATCCTGAGATATTGTATTTAGTCATAATTAATTAATTTATCTAATTTTATTCATTTATTTAAAAAAATTAATTAAATCTTATATTAAAAAATAGATAAAATAATAATAATATCCTATGGGCTTCAAATCATGGGACTATGGTGTTTTTATATGGGCTTGATGCCAACATTTAATTGATTACGTATCATCTCGCGACGACCTAAACATTAACTAGAACTCTATTCTTTTCCATTTTCCAAACAAATTATAACAAATGGAAAACATATTCTCACAAATAATTAATCAACTATATATATATATATTATATAATTAATTTGTATTGATAATTAAAAAATCATTTACTTCTGAATATAATATAATCTAGTGTTTTATATCTTGATGCACTAACTCCTTGGTATGTTATACTTTTATAGCATCATAACGTCAGAATTCTGATTACACATCTGCTTATAATATTATTATTATTATTATTATTATTTCTTGGCCTCACTTACAATATTAATATTAATATTAATATTAATATTAATATTAATATTAATATTAATATATGAGTGGTATCCTGGAATATATTACGTTTGTTTTCGGATTTATACGACCGATTTCAATAATAAAATCCTGAAGGGATTTCCTTTACATCACTTAAAATATAATTAATAGTATATGTTTACAATTCTCAAAATTTTAAGAAACCATGCAAAATAATTTTTTTAGGTTCATTTAATTTGAAAATTTTCAAAAGTCAACATTTTAGTCACACATAAAGTCAAATTCTCTATACAACTTATTCTTATAATCTTATATATAACATATTTAATTAATTTAATTATATTAAAAAATTAATTAAGTCAGTTATTCAACTATATTTTTTTATAAAACATTAATCATTTTCTTTAATTATTTTTCTTTATTTTATTTTTTTAAATTTAGAAAATATATCTTATATTTATGAATAAGATCAACTCACTAATTATGTTATATATTTAATATTTAATTTAATATCATTCTCATTCATGGATAGGGTTATAGGAATGTTTCCCTATAGATATCATTAATTAATAAACAAGTGGATATTTAGCAAATTAAATTTAAGTAGTTTAATGCTGGTACACACACACACACACACACATATATATATATATGAGGGAGAATTCTTCAATGCAAAGCGGTAAACAAAAAAAATTAGTTAATCAAATCAGACACGTGAAGGCTATTAATTAATTAATTAATATCCCAAGTCCAAGAAAGATTCCTTTGTTCAAATCTAAGTTCACACACTACTCTTGCATTCCCTTCATCTACCTTTTTTCGCACGCCTTAGTAAATTTAAATTACGTACACAAATAACTCTTTAATCGTTATGCTATTATAAAACTTAAATTCTTTTCACTGTATGTTTACCAGCTCTAAAAGAAACAAATAGCCCATTGCATCTTTTTTTTGTTGCAAAACATATTTTATATTTATTAGATTATACAGACTGACAGACATCTTCCATGCTTTTAAAATATATTTGATTTTTTATAATAAAATAGATTGAAAATATATAATGTGTAATTTTACAAAATGGAAAAAAAAGAAAAATTCACTAAAGTTATGTAATTTGTTCTTTATTTCTATCAAAATTAGACTAATTTTTTGCGTATGGATTTTGAAATGATTTAAACTTTTAGTTATATATAATTTCACTATTTATAATTTATAAACAATGTGCAGTGGTTTATTTATTATATATATATATATATACTGAAAACCTATTAGATTTTAGTACCATGCATTTTTTTTTTAATTTTGCATATCATTCAGGGAAGAGTAATATAATTTATTCTTTAATTTTTTTAAAGATGTTTGTGTATATACGTTTCTATCTCCATAGTTGTGTATATATTTATTTATTTATTCATGTACTGAGTCTGAGACGGCAAAGAGGATTAAAATTTGGTCAATAAAAAGCCATCCAGAAAGCAGCCCCGTAGCAGCACACACACATACACCTATATAAATTAAAACTAATAAAGGTCAATCGTTCACCTTCTCATACATAACCAACCTATATATAAAACCCCTCTTACAATCTCTCTTATCTCATTTCATCTTCATTTTCAAGCTTTTCTCAATCTTATCTACATATCCCCACTACTCATCTCCCCCCTTTCTTCTTACTTAATCACTTTACTCAATAATTTCTCTTTAGAGAGTTCATGGGAAACTGCTTCGGAACATCGTCCTCCTCAGTCGAGCACTGGGGTGGCGAAGATTGGAGTTTTCTGAACAATAACGGCAACAACAAGAGCTCAACGAAGGTGTTCGATGAATCGAAGTTGATGAATACTAAACTCAATAAGCTTCTTGCTGTGGCAGATTCGAGTTTTTCTTCTTCTTCTAATGGGAAGATTAAGATAAGGGTTTCGAAGAAGGAGCTTCAAGTTTTACTGGAAGAGTTAGAGAAGCAGAAGAAGACTAAGAAGGTGATGAAGAAGAAGTATAGTTCTGCAGAACAGGTTCTGGTTCGTTTAGTGGAGGCAAGAGATCATCATCATCATCATCATAATGGGCAGAACTGGAGCCCTGTGTTAGGGGCTATTCCTGAAGTTAACTGATCGATCAGATTAAGATTAGCTATTAGCAGCTAGCGAGGTTCTTTTTTACTGTACAAATTAAAACCAGAGAAACTAATTTGTTAATTTTTTTTTAATTTTCATTCGGGTTTGATCTTGTAATTTGGTGTAAGTATTGGTTTGATCATCAGGGATATTAATTTCGAAGCTTGTAATAAGAAAGTGAAAATTTATGTTGGTATGATGATTCAATAGGGTTTCAATCGAATTTATAATTATATTGGTAAGATGATTCAATATGGTTTCAATTTAATTATAATTATATGTGCTGTTTTAATTAATGTAGAGAACAAAGATCGCAACAAATTAGATTAAACAAGGATTTGTCTAATATGCTTATATGAAGGTTTTCACAAGTGTATATATATATATATATATATATATATATATATATATATATATATATGGAGTGACTGTCCTTTCTGTCAATGGTTTCTTGTCCGAAAATTCGTTGTTATTTATATGGATCTTGCCGTTTTAATATTTCGCCTAATTAATTAATTAATTTCTTTGTTTTAAGATTTATAAGGTGGATTGTTCTTGTCCTTTAGATTTTATTTGTTTTTCTTCTGAGTGTACTGTACTACTCCTCAAGTTTAGAATAATTCCACAATGACCCTACCAGAAAATTAAACTAAAACTCGATGGCAAATAACTAAAGCTCGACCGAATTTAAATTTAATTTTCATGCAACAAAATTTACATGGTTGTGTCATATATATATATATATATATATAATCATATGGAGAAATAGGAAGAGATAATTAATTTGCTTGAGCATAATGAGTTTTATTCAAAGAAATTAAAATAAATTACTCTCTCCTCCTAGATATAACAATTAGTAAAACAGTTTATCTTATTTCTAGATGCAAATATTAATATATTTTATTTTTTAAATTTATATTTTTTTTAAAATATTTATTATTAATTGTACATATTAAAATATTTTTTATCAAGTAGTTTCAATATAAATTATTAAAATGAGTACTTTTAGAAGAGTCAATATATAATTTTTTTATAATTATTTTTTTAATTCTTATAAATTAATTAATTATATAACTTTTACATTTAACACTGAAGGCAGCAATATCTTCAATTTTCTTGCATAACATGCGTATAGTATGGAAGAAACAAATTAAAATTAAAGAAAACTTAGGCCCACAAATAGTTAATATTACCTCCAATTCTAAGTATAAGAGTAAGGGTGGGTATGGGATGGGATGAGACGGGATCGGAATAGCCCCATCCCGAGACAGGATACAGGATGAAAAAATGTGTCATGTGTCTCATCCCGTCCCGAATATGTCCCGATCCCTTTCGGGATGAGGATGAGTTCAGGAATTTCTGAACCCTATTTAAAAAAATAAACTACTAGATATTTTATGTATATTATATCTATTAATAACATATAATCTAAACACAAAAAGTAATAGAATAAATTAATTCTCTTTATTATGGTTATCAACTTAAAACAATAAATACTATTAATTATACTACAAATACTATTATTTTTTTTTAATTTTTTCACTTTACCAACTTAAGTTAATGCTTAATCTATAAAGAAATAAATACATGTAAAGAAGATAAAAATACAATTATCTAATAAATAATATGATATAATCAATATAATTTTCTATTTATATTTTTTATAAAAAATAAATAAAATAAAAATATTTTTTATTTTTTTAAAAAAAAATATTCGAGAGGGGATGAGAATCTCGAAGGCCAGACTGAGACTCATCCCGTCCCGACCTTTGCCCCCATCCCGTCTCAAGATATCCCGTTCTGATCCTTCACGGGCGGGACGAACCCGCCCCAAATTGCCCGGGACCGAGTTGGGATAGCTTGGGACAGAAAAATTTGAGCACCCATATATAAAAGCTAGTTAATTTTTTTAGATAGATTAAAAAAGTTAAATAAATTAATTAATTATAATTAATATATAAAATTAATTGTATAATTTGAGTAGATTATAGAGTATATAATATGAATTGATTTTAAAATGCTGAATTTAGTCATAATTAACTGATTTATTATTTAATTTTTTTAATTTATCTAAAAAAATAAACTAGTATTTATAATTAATATATGAGAAAGTACGTTTTAATAACGTATTGAATCTAATGGAAGTAATTATTTTTTACGATATAATTTCGCAGCCTAAGTTTGAACACTCAAATTGAGCCTTCAACCTACTGATAGTCATTCTTCTAAATGAAAAACTGACTTTTCTGGGGGGAAAACATACATACTCAATATAGTCAATTAGTCATATCTTTGTCAAAGGAATATTCAATCTTTTTAAAATTTTCAAATTATAACAATTAGAATCTCATAATTCTTATGTATCGTATTTGACCCAAAAAAAATCAAGCTCAACAATTGATTTAATTTTCAACATTTGAAATTTGGACTCTAACTTTCTTTATATATATATAAAAGAAAATTTTAACAAGTTACGTCATAGAGTTTCATTAGAATTAAAATATACCTCTAGATTTAGAGAATATTTATAGAAATATTTATAAATTATCTATCAATAAGATATTTATATCGGTAGTATGATTTAAATTTATAACTTTATATTTATTAGTCAACTTATTACTAACTAGATCAAATTTAATGAGCTGTGAAATATACTTTTTTATTTAGAATAAATTTATAATAAAAAATTTGTACTTTCTTACTAACTACACTTTTTTAACAAATTCTTGAAAATAATAATAAAAAAATGTGTAGTTTCAAACAAACCCTAAAACCTAATATGAGTAAAAGTTCTTCCAAATTTCTAAGGAAAGTTTACAAATTTAATAAAATCGATGTGATTTTAGGGAAATATTCAGTCTATTATTAATGGCGGGACATTTTATATATGTTATATTATAATATTGATATTTATTATACGATTACGAACGTGATTATACACAAACACACTAAACGCATTGAAAATAATCGTCAAAAAATTGCAAAGTCTTGTTTGAATTCAAGTCAATTACAAAGTTGGTCATGGTGGAATCAAAAGTTACGTTTCCCAACAAAAAAGAAATGAAAAATGAACAGAATCAAAATCAACAATAATGGTTTTGTGAAGCATCAATGTAGAATTCAGTCCCGTTTAACAATTAATTAACATGGAAACGGAATTTTGTAAGACTCTTAAGTGCGTGTTTGGATTGGGCCCAAAACTATAATTTTAAATAAAATAATCTAAACACCCCATATTTTTCATAATCAATTTTATATGAAAATTAATAATCTATCTAAATACTATTTTTTTTTCACAATAAATTTATTATGAAAACTAATAAATTATCTAAATACTAATTTTTTCCACAATTAATTTTTTATCAAAACCAATAAACTATATAAACACTAATTTTTATCCAAAATCTTTTTTTTTTTTACTAAAATCATGATATTAGTATAAGCTAAGGGAACAACTTCTAATTGATGTGTATAGATTTGTTTTTGGACAATAGATATTTAAGAAAAAAAAATAGATTTTGAGTATAACATATTTTGTGAAAAATTTATTTTGATTGGTATGTTTAGATTAGTTTTTAAAAAATAGATTTTATAAAAAAAAATTAATTATTAGAAGTGATGCAACCTAACTTTTCTAAAACCCGGTCTCAAAGGGCTAATTTCTCCTAATATTATAAATTTAAATTTAATTTTTTATTAAAAAAATATTTATATTTAGTATTTAATATTATCTTAAATAAGATCATCTTCTATAAAAGGACACATGCATTTAGTGAATAAAAAGAAATTATAAAGCCCAATCGTAGGTCAAAACAAAAAAGGTCAAGTTATTAGAAAGGTAAACAAATCTATGATAAAATATTTAAATAAAAATTTACCTTTCTGAAACTCCATATTTAAACAAATCTATGAAAAATCTAGAAATGGTTAGAACAAATATGGAGTTTCTGATAGGATAATTTTTTTTAATAGGTTTCAAAAAAATGTTGTCTTTTTACCATCACATCTCAAACCTATCCGTTTTTTTTTTAAATTGTTCCAATTCTTAGTTTAATTATAGGTTCAGACTCAATGTGAGTTCAACTTCGATCTAATACTTGCTTAACTACGAAACAAATCTTAATCTAATTCGAGTCACTAATGAGTTTAATTGATAGATTAATCCGCATCCTACTTTCATGGATTCTTTAATCATTGGGAATTTGATGATGGTATATTCACTTTTTTTAAAATAAGATAAAATAATTATTAAAATAAAACAGTCTTATATGTATCTATAAGATATAGAAGTAACCTGATGAATAAGTCTAAATAAGATAAATGGGGAGGGGAGGGGAATTCTACATATATCAAATGAAATGAAATGATTTAAAAGATCATGAATACTTTTAAATATGATATTGATATAATTATAAGTCCAAATAAAAAGTTTATCTAAATAAAAAAAAATTTATTATAAGGATTGTTTGGATAAAAATTTAAAAAATAGCTTATAAAAAAAGTTTTTTGATAACTTTTAGAAAAGAAATTTTAGAGAATAATTTATGGAAAAAAATAGTTCTAGATAAAAGAGTATTTTGATAGTTATTTCCAGAAGAATTTTTGTAATTAGAAAATTATTAGACTTTATGCCAATGAGTGAGATTGTCAGCATAAGAGAGAGGAGAGATATTAGGGAGGAGAGAGAGGGAAAAATAAGGGTAAAACAGTAATTGGGTAGTCCATAAGCTATTTTACTGTTTTAAAAGCTATTCCCAATAGTTTCTCCAAAACTATAGTTTAATCCAAAATACCTTTTAGATAAATATAACTGTTTGTTTTAAAATTTCTCTAAACTAAAATTTGGATCATAAGTCATTTTAAAATTATAGTTTGAGTGTCACACCATTTTGGCACATTGAGCACTTCTTATTTTTATATTTTTGTCACATTATTATTTTTTTATGAGCTGATTGTTAATGATATATTGATATTATATTTGGAAAAAGGGTGAAAAGTTATTGCTCTGAGTTCAATTATGGCTACTTTTTGTGTATAAAAATATATCAAATATTTTTGTCAAATAGAATTTTTAAAATAGAAATTTGTTTACTGATTTTTCCTATTATTTTGCATTGTTCTAACACTATATCTTTAGGACAAAAACTACTCATATAATCCTTAATTTAAGAGTTACTAAATAATTTGAGTAGAATAAAGAAATTTGATAAATTACTTGATTAATTATAATAAATATGATATGATCTCCTTAAAATTCTCTATATAATATTGTATTATGTATTAGTTTATAAGTTAGATAAATTAATTTAAGAGAAAATAATAAATATTAGAGATACAATATATTGATTTATTATATTTAGTACTATGATCAATATTCTAATTAATTAGCTTATATATTTGGGGCCAAAATTTAACAAAAGATTAGAAGAGATCTGAACCATCAAATGTGCACTTGATGCACGTCTTTTGTTTTCTTCCCGTCTCTCTAATACATTTGTAGGGTTGAAAAATCGGTGTGGGGGCAAGGAGAAACCCTTGCCTCCTGATCTGTCGCTGCAAATGATTGTGTTTGATGTTTTCATAGCTTCAAATAAAGAGTCTTTTTTTTTAAATTCTGATAAATAGGTGTATATATATATATATCGTCATGTATGGAGGATGCATAGTAAATTATAAGAATATATAATACGGGTTCAAAATTTTGGAACCAATAATAATGAACAGTGAATACCTTATTTAATTTCCAGATTTGAACATTTGATTGATAAGTAAATTTGTTTTGTGTGTTTGTTTTAATTATCTGATATGAAAAAAGGGGTAAGCCCATGCATACGCAATATGATGTGATATGGGCAAGAGCCAACACAGCAAGAGCATGATACCAAGTTTTAAGTTATATATCTACGCATTGATTGATTTACTTTCCTTTTTTGAAATGGGTGAAATTATAGGTAATTCCCTTAAACTTTATTTTATAGAAAAAAAACATACTTTGTGCTTATGCTTATCCTATGCCTCTAGCCTCTCTTCTGAATCAAACTTCACTTCTTTCTCAATCACCTAGCAATATAATGAAACCCCACTTCTTCTTCTTGTTTTTTTTTTTTTTAAAAATAAAGTTTATCCCCACTATCCTATTTGTTCCGTCGTTTTTTTCAAGAATATATCACTATATTCTTATATGTAAGTTCCTTGTAATTTATTCTTGCATGTCAAAGAATATAATAAATTGATAAAAAATTTTACATTTATTCTTATTAAAGAAAAAGTATTAAAAAATCATTAATTATCTTTTCTTATATTCAATAGGAGTAAAATTAAAAAAAATTATTAATTAATTTACAATTGACTTATATTTAAAACTAAAAGTTTCTCTCTTATATACTAGTACATAGTAGTATAGTATTTAGGGAAAATAAAACTTTTGGTTTCTTTTTTATTATTTAATTAAGGGTATCCTTATTTTTTTGAGACTTAAATAATAAAATATTTTCACTTCTTCTAATAAGTATATTTCTTAATATTTGATGGCTTTATAGACAATTCAAATCTAATGAACTTAAGATATTTATCAAAATTATGAGCACCCAAACTAATTACAAACTTTTTTTAGTACAAAATTTTTTTAAAAATAGTTGGGCTTATCTACAATCAAAATGCAGAGCAAAGTCTCTATTCCTCCAATCGATACCAATGTCGGGCAAGCGAGCCGTCTATTACCCTCATGCGTAAACTTAGGTACCTATGAGCTAATATGTCTCCTTAAGCGTTGTAACTAGAATCACAATAAAGTGATACTCCTAAAGATCGAGTATACTGTAAATAGTTATATATCTCACTTTTTTACCAGTTGAAATCATATACAATGAGTAACTAATTACTATTCTAGTTGGCAAAAGATTCAAAGTTTTCAAAAAATCCAAAAAAAATGGGCCACAAGGCACAAGCTAGTCCAGACCATATAGGCCAATGAGAAAAAATAAGTTTCTCTAATTACAAGTTTGGGCTTAGAAGGCCCATATAATGTGTGTATTTAAAAAATGGGTTAAAGTGCGCATATCACCTATTTTGTAAAGTACACCTATCAACCTATCGTCTATGGGTTTAACTAGCAAAAGGATGAGATATGTAATCATTTAGAGTGTGTTCAATATCTAAAGAGTACCACTTTGTTGTGGTTCCAGTCGCGACGTTTAGGGAGATATCTTATCTCTTGGGTGTCTAGGTTTATGTTTGAGGGTAATAGATGGCTCACCTTACCCGACATTGGTATTGCCTATGAAGAAGGGAGACTTCACTCTACCTTGGATTGTAGATGAGCCCAACCCCTTTCTAAAAATTTTTGTGACAAAAAAAAATGCACCTATCACATTGAACTATTTTTCAAGATACATCTAGCACCCTAAAATATTTAGTAGTATAATTTTGCCCTTGATATATTAAAAATGGAGCAATTGGCATCCTTTAAGTTAACAAAGTTAAACAATAAGAAGTGTTGATATTTAGTACATAACAGTACCTTGAATATAATTCTCTCCTACATGGAACCGTTTGATTTAGTTTTTAGAGAAGCTCTTATAGAAAATAAATGATTTAAAAACTCTTATAGAGATACTTTTGGAAAAAAGTGATTCAAAACAAAATGAGTGTATGGATAATTATTACTAGAATGACTTTTGTTATTGGTAAATTACTAGAAATGATATATAGTAAATAAATAAATTAATGTTGATTACTGTTCATCATTATCCCCATTAGCAATGATGATGCTGACTACCTAACCATGTAGACGACGATGATACTCCCACTGCTGCCAACTCTGTCGTTGACCACAGGCATATTGGGAGCAACGAGATATGATAGCCCAACTCGCCGTCATAAACAAAAGTCATTCGCCATCATCGTCACTCGAACTCGTGATTAGTGTCAAAAAAAAAAGTAGGACAAAATGGTTATTGGAAATCCCATAAGCTATTTTCCCTATCAAGAAGCTATTATGTTCAATTTATCCAAAACTTTTTTTTGCTCCATAAGCTTTTATGAACATTTGAAGGCTATGTGTTTAACTTTTAGCCCAAATCACCCTTTTTAAACTCTAAACTCTAAACCCTATCCAAACACATACTCTATATACTTGTGCTAGAAAAAAATGAATGACAGAAAGAAATGTCTAAAGAAATATATAATTTTTTAAAAATGTAAATTACTTTAATTTAATTTTATGAAAGAATTTAACAATTTAAGAGTCTATTATCACCGGCTTAGACTGGAGTACATCAACACCAATGGAATGGAAAAATACAGAGAAACCGATCAATAAAGTTGTTATTGATATGTATGATTATCTGAATAATCATATATAAGTCTAGTAAAATATGAGTGCATGAAATGTTTCTAATCTCTGTGGATGTTGGATTCCAATCTTTGTTCTTTTCTAATTAATCCCTGTCAAACTGTTTTGAGTTCTCTATAGGTGAAATAGCATCAACACATTTAGGTGTATCGATACGTACAAATATGTTGCTAAGCCTTGGACTTAAGAATGTGTTGCAACTGTGACCTTTGGCTTCTAACTCTTGCTTCTAAAGACACAGCCTTCAACTTCGTGTTCCTTTTTGGGACCCCTCTTGGCCATTCTATGCCTCCTTTCATGTGTCTAGTTATGTGTGGATTCAATATGGCTTCAGCTGATTCCCAGTTCCTCGAACCTTCCAATGAAGACAAAACCCCTGCAATTACACTACTAGAACAAGCTTTCATCTTTATTGCCTCACTAATTTGTGCCTCAGGAGATTCCAATAAGTAACTGTTTTTGTCCTCTTGGTTCACTTTCACAACTTGTAAACTAGTATCATTGTAGTCTGAGAATGAGTTGTCCAAGCCATCTTCTTCTTCATATGGTTTTATCACTTTCTCATAATCTTCGTTGTCGTCGTTTCTGAGCTCCTCATATATGGAAAAGATATCTTCAAAATTCAAGAAATCGTCATATGAATGTTCCACAGCTGTAGCTTCTGATGATCTTAGGGAATTTTGCAGAAAAGCAAAGAACTGTATCATCTGAGTGTATTTATCTTCGAGCGCGAGCTTCGCATCTATGAGCTTCATTTGAACGCGTTCTTCGGGCAAAAGATCGGCTATTTTCATCATCTTTCTCTCTTCTTCCACTTCATTGAGAATCTTCATGGATTCCATCTCCAACTCCTCAAGCCTACTCTTGTCTTCTCCTATTTGCTTGGCTAATTCATTGCAGACTTTCTCCATTATCTCTCTGCCTCTTCTTTCTTCCTCGTAGTTCTTCTTGAAGTGCTTTGCGCATCGGCTCGCTTCAGCCAAATTGTGTAATAACTTGGCATTCATCAGCTCCATTCTTTCTCGGCTTCTCCTTTCTTCTACCAGTTTATCCTTTACCTCATCTAACATTGACTGAAATTTTTGGAGTTCTCTATGCTTCCAAAAGATCATTTCTTTCTCAAACTTGTCAACAAATTGTTGTGTCTTTTGCCTAGAGGATTTCCTTGCAGCTTTAAGCTTATTTATGCACCTTTGAGCCTGAACTAGTTCTGCTAGAAGAGCAGAGACAATGGAGTCACCTACTAAATTCCTCTCTTCATTGTGTTTATTACTAACATGAATATGTGAGGATCCTTCTGCAGGAAGAAGACCATTATCCCATTTTGTTGCCTCTTTCTTACAACTCTTGAGACATTGAAGATAAGATTCAAGCTGTGAACAAAAATCGCCATCAGGAATTAATCCCTCCATTTAGAGAAACGAGATAAATAATTTGCAGAGATTAAAAAAAATAGTTAAATTGTTTATTTATATAAAATATGTATTGATTATACTCCAAATAGTCGTATATTTTACCATTTCATTAGTTAAATCATAAATGCACGAATGATAAGTCTTGTATGATCAAACTTTTTTTTAACTGTCTACCCGATTTACTGGAGCTTTATCTTGATTATATATGGATCTGATCGAGTTGTGCACCTGGTTATGGTGAGCGAGTCTCCCAATAAAAATTTTTTACATACATCAAGACTCAAATTCAAAATTTTATTTAAATAATATTAAATTACTTATCATTCAAACTAATGTTCCAACTAGCCGCTTAAGCTAACCAAGACTTTCTCTTTTTCTGCATCAACCTCCCAACAACGATGACGATTTGGACCTCCTACTATAGAACTGGGCCAGGCCCAATCATTTTGAAATCCATTACAGATATCTATATATAAAGTTCATTAAACCCAATATTCAACTGGCAATTGGGTAATAAACAGCTATTAGATGACTAAATTTATATTTAAAAATAATAGATAATTTATCCTACTTAATATTGATATCGTTTAGGAGGAAGAGAGATTTTACCTTACTTTTGGATCGTGGGTGAGTCTAATCCCTTTCTAAAAATTTTTGTATAAAAAAAAACTGATGATGAAGTGAGACGTACGACTATTTAGAACGTGTTTAATTTTTAAAAAATATTATTTTGTTATAGTCCTAGTCATGGTACTAAGAGAGGCATAATAACTCATGAGTATCTAAATTTAAGCCTGAAAATAATAGACGTTTCGCTTTATCTGGTATTAGTAGATGAGCTCAACCTCTTCTTAAAATTTTTTGTAAAAAAAAATTATTAATTAATAAAATCATTTACGTCACTATCTTGCGGCCTTCAAGCACAATACATATTTAAATATGCAGATTTAATTCAACTCACGTTGAGAAAATACCGGCTGAAACCAACAGTGTGCTAATAAGAGTAAAATAACACCTAGCTGATATTATTTTTCAGGTTGACTATATGTTTTAATTTTTTTATTAAATATATATATATCATTTTATTAAAAATAATTATATTTAAAATATTATTGGATATTAATTATGGACATATTTTCTATCAAAAGTTTAAACATTAGTTTATTATATTATGAAAAATTAACTCCTCCTATTAAATTTAATTCCCTCTAATCTCTATTATTATAATTTTATTTATAGTAAAATTTTATTATTATTTTTTTAAAAAATTTGGTCAAATCTTACTTATGATTAACTGGCCCAAGAAATCCGTTTGACTCGTAAGCTCGTTTTTGGTTCGGACCTTCCACTTCAAACTATTGACGTTTTGGGTCAAATTGAATTAAATTTTTCTTATTTATTTAATAATATTTTAAATAAAATTATTTATTTTTAATAAAAAAATAAAAATAAAATTATACTATAAATGAAATTAGAATATTGGTTATACTCTATAAATAATATCAGGGAGGAATAAATAATAAGCCTTGAAAAATCGGGGAAAAAAGAGAGGAGAAAGGTACACATGTAGGAACTTCTGTATTCTGTCTGTTTGAAAACTCAATGGCTGACGACATAACAGAAAATTACATATTTCACTGATAATTCGTAGAGATAAGAATTAAAATTTGACTTTTAGCCACCCATTTCTGACTGTCTTCACTTTCTTCCCTAAAATTTGGTTTATGACGAAAATGAGCCTAAAATTATTGCCCTTTTCTTTGGGCTATAAAACTAAAATTATTACCAATGCACTAGTGTACATGACAGAATTGTAGTCAAAACCTGTTTGAATAAAAATTTAAAAAAGTATTTAGGAAAAAAAGAAGAATTTTTAGACAATTTTTTTAAAAAGTATTTTTTTAGAAAAATTTATAGAAAAAAATAATTTTAAATAAATGAATATTTAAATAGTTATAAGAAAAAAATTTATAATTGAAAAATTATAAAAAAAATATATGATTTTATTAAAAATATGAGAGAGAAGAGAGGGTGAAAAGAAATGATAGATGATAGAGAAGAAAAATGAAAGAGAAGATAGGGGATAGGAGAGATAATATAAGAAAATATAAGGATAAAATGGTAATTAGGTAATTTATAAACTCTTTTACTATTCTATGATTTAGTCTCAGTAGTTTATCCAAAACCTTAATTTTAAACTATGATTTGGTCTACAAAATTTTTTAGACAAATATAACTATTTATTTTAAATTTGTTAAAACTAAAATTTAAGCTAAAAAATATTTTAAAATCATCATTTTACACGTTACCAAACAGACACTTAAAAAAGTTGACATTAGAGCATTGATGGATTAAAATTTGAGGGAAATGAAATTCAATTGTTCAAAAGTGATAATCATACTTAAAATTAGAATTTAATATTATAATATTATACTTTTTTAATATTTATAAAAAAATTATTTAAAATATTAGTTTCTTATCGATCTATTAATTAATTATTTTTTTTTAAGATTTTTCAGTAAAAATCTTAAACATATGGATACAATTCTATCCTTAAAATGGTAATTAAAATTAAAATTTTAAGTAATTTTTTTTGTCAAATTTATTTTTTTAAGACATAAATTTTGTTTAAATTTTTGAATAATTGAGAGGGTCATCCTTTTCCAGAATAAGGGCGTTGCCCCCAATCATTTGTGTGTAGAAAGAGACATTCATTCTTTTCTCAGGCTTACACAAATAAGAGACGTAATCCTACCAATTGAAATTTTTCCTCAGACCTTGATTTCTTTCTTTTTGTTACTTTTTCTTAATCATCTATGGATGAATTTTCTCATAACTGTATCTTTAGTATCTAAATCGAAAGATCGAAATACTAACCTAAATGGTATATATAGAAAGAAAGACACACGTGTATATATATATATATATATTTGTATGTGTACATGCATGCATAATATTAAAATAATCGAGAACATTAATGAAAGTCTTCAAGGAAGAAAGAAATTTCACGCCAACTATGAAAAGCGACGCCATTCAAATTGAATTTTGAACAGAAATGCATGCATTGTACGTATAAAAAGTTAAAAAAAATCTCATTATTTAACATGCATTAAAATAAAATAAAATAGAAGATTTAAGAATGTAGGATGAAATTAAAATAAAAAGCTTCCAAAATAAAAAATAATATATATATATATATATATATATATATGTATATATGTTATAAAGGACAAGAATGAGCAGCCCAAGCCCTTAGCTTGCCTATTACTTGTCCCCCAGCCTCTCCCAAAATTTAGAGTCTTTATGATAATTTGTTAAAATAAGTTATAAGTGAGATTGAATTAATAATTTTTTTATTTAGAAAAAAAATTAACATATCATTCAATTATAATATTATTGATAAAAAATTTTATTTTATAGTGTTCCAGGAATTTGGCCAAAGAACCAGATGTTGAAAGAGTTTTTTGTTTAAATTTTAGTTTAAAAAATTTTTGGGTTGTTTATATATTAGTTTAAAAAAGGGCTTTTAGAAAATAATTTATAGAAAAAAAATAATTTTAAATAAATGAGTGATTTGATAGTTATTACTATAAGAATATTTGTAATTAAAAATTTATCAAAAATTATATGATTTTATTAAAATTTGCATGCCTCTCCATATAATATATATATATATATAGTTTTTTTATAATAAAAAATTTAGGTAGATCGGGTCTAAGGCTTACTCAGGTCTAAGCATACATTCATATTCAAAAAAAATATTTACAAATATATTTATATATTACTCACAAATAAAATCAAATATTTATTAAGTAAACCAACTTTTGTTAGGAGTTGTGTATATGTATATATATATATATAGTTGAATGGTATTTGATAATATCTTGTCATAAAAGAGTATGTTTGATCAAATTAGTACTATCTCTGTTACTAATTAATATAATATTTAATTAATTTTTTAAATATATTAATAAAATTAAATAAATTAATTAATTATTATCAATATAAGAGTTAGTCAATTAATTTAGATTGATTAATGAGTATATATATAAATTTATTTTAAGGGATTATATTTGAATATAATTAACTTATTTATCTAATTTCTTTAGTATATCTAAAAAAATTAATTAAATCTTATATTAAATAATATATTGAGTAATAACACTATCCTATGGGCTTCAAATCATGGGACAATGGTGTTTTTATATGGGTTTGATGCCAACATTTGATTAATTATGAATCATCTTGCGACATCCTAAACATTTTGGATGTGTTTGGTTTATTTTCTAAAAAATATATTATAGAAAGATTAATTCTAAAGTAATTCTAAATAATATATTTTGTATTAAAAATGACTTTAAAGAAATAAATATTTAAATGTTTATTATTAGAATAATTTTTTATAGATAAATTATTAGAAAATATGAGGTAAAATAATGATGGCCTAAATTGTTAATATGACAAAAATATAAGAGAGATAAAATTAGTATTTTATAATATAAAAAAATTGATGATAGATGCTTATTGAAAATCATAACTTCAAGTATGCAAGATATATATATATATATATATATATTATAATCAATTTTATTGATTATCAAAAAATCATTTATTCCTGAAAATAATATAATCAAGTGTTTTATATTTTGATGCACTAACTCCTTGGTATGTTATACTTTTATAGCATCATGACATCAGAATTCTGATTACACATTTGATCACAATATTAATATTATTATTTCTTGGCCCCACTTAAAATATTAATATTAATATATGAGTGGTATACTGGAATATATTAAGTTCGTTTTCGGATTTATACGACCGATTTCAATAATAAAATCATGAAGGGATTGCCTTTACGTCAATTAAAATATAATTAATAGTATATGTTTACAATACTCAAAATTTTAAGAAACCCTACCAAATAAATTTGTGAGGTTCATTTAATTTAAAATTTTTCATAAATTAACATTTTAGTCAACTAAAAAGTCAAATTATCTTTTTTATAATAATATTAAATATATGACATATTTAATTTATTTAATTAAATTAAAAAAATTAGTTAAATTAATTATTATATTATATATTTTTTAAAATACTAATCACCTTCTTTAATTCGCCCTCCTTATTTTATTTTTTTTAAATTTAAGAAATATGTATTATATTTATGATAAAGATCAACTCACTAATTATGTCTTATATTTATGGACATAAAATTATTTTTTAGGGAAAATGATGCAATTCTCAAATAAAAAATGATAAACTACTATATATATATATCCTTCTGTCATTGATATAAAATTTATATAATTATTTTATTTTTTAAATTGATTAAAAAAATTAAATAACTTAATTAATTAATGAGTATATAATATTAATTTATTATAAAAAATTAAATAATTATAAATAATTAATTTTTTAATTTAATTAAAAATTAACTAATTTTTATATTAAGTATTAGAATATATAACATTAAAATGGTTTCATTTGATTACAGTGATCATGAAAGTCAAAAAATATATTAATAAAATATATATATTTTTTCAATTTGTACGTGTTATCCTTGTGTAGATCCTTGTGGAGGAGCCATATTAATCTGTGCCATTCTAATTTTATAGGATGTGTGCGAAAGAATTTTGTATGTATAAGAATCAAGATCTGCGCGGGCATTTTAATATTTATAGGATAAGGTTATAGGAATGTTTCACTATAGATATCATTAATTAATAAACAAGTGGATATTTAACAAATTAAATTTGAGTAGTCTAATGCAGGTACACACACACACACACACACACACACACACATATATATATATATATATATATGAGGGAGAATTCTTCAATTCAAAGCGGTAAACAAAAAAAAAAACATCAAATAAAATAATTAAAGGAACGTGAATATCAAGGGTTAAGTTGAAAGCAGACACGCGAAGGCTATTAATTAATTAATTTAGAAGGAAAATATTCCAAGTCCAAGAAAGATTCCTTTGTTCAAATCTAAGTTCACACACAACTATTGGATTCCCTTCCTCTGCCTTTTTCACACGCGTTAGGCTTTATTTAGTTCAATTAAAAAAAATAAATTAAATTAATTTAAGAGAGAATAGAAAAAGATAGGAGAGATTAATTAATGATGTATTTTATTTGGTTCAAAAGAGGAGGGAAGGGAAGGAGAGTTAATTAGAAATTGATAAATATACCCTTATCTCTTTATTTAAATTTATTTACTCTTTATTTATAATATTCATATCAAAATTATTTTTTTTAATATAATATATAAATAATTTATTATATTTATTAAATTTTAACAATTAAAAAAAATAGGTGTGAGAAAAATAAAAAAAAAGACTTAAGGGTACAATTAGAATATTAAATAAACATTAAGGGTAATTTGATCATAAAAGTGAAAAATTTTCTCTCTCCTCCAAAAACTTCCACTTTTGGAGGGGAGGGGACCACAAAAAGACAAAAAATCTCTCATTCCCTCCCCTCTATTTTTCCCAATCAAACACACTTTTCTCTCCCCCTCCTCCCCTCCAGAACCTCCCAACCAAATAAACCTTAGTAAATTTAAATTACGTACACAAATAACCCTTTAATCGTTACATCTCTAAAAGAAACAAATAGCACATTGCCCCTGTTTTTTTTTGCAAAATATATTTTATATTTATTAGATTATACAGACTGACAGGCATCTTCCATGCTTTTAAAATATATTTGATTTTTTAAAATAAAATAGTTTGAAAATATATAATGTGTAATTTTACAAAATGGGAAAAAGAAGAAAAGTTCACCAAAGTTATGTAATTTGTTCTTTATTTCTATAAAAAATAAAGTAGTTTTTTGCGTATGGATTTTGAAATGATTTAAACTTTTAGTTATATATAATTCCACTATTTATAATTTATAAACAATGTGCACTGGTTTATTTATTTTTTATAACAATTTTTTCTGGACGCGTTTTAAAAAAAATTCCATGCCTAAAATAATTTGTTATTTTAACAATAAAAATAGGATAAGAATAATTTAACAATTATATCAAAATAAAATAATAAAATAAAACTTAAAAAGATACTTGATTTTGTTCTGTGTTCATGTTATAAGTTGGAGCATGCGAATCTCTCCACTTTTTATAATTGTTGGCAAAAGAGGAAAAATAAATAAAAAAGAGAGAGTGAGTGAGTGATATGTAAAATTAAATTTTAAATTTATATGTAAAAAGTTAGGTTTGACAAAAAAGTTATTTGAGTTTTTTAAATTCAGACAACTTATTTTATCAATTTTAACTATAGGAGGGGCAGTTGCCCCCTTACTCCTCCCTTAGTTCCACCCCTATCTATGGTTCGACGGTAATTGAATATATATTAATTCAATTATAATTAAAATAATATAATTTAATTAAAAATATATATTTATAACATTGAAAACAAAATTATTTAAATAAAAAAATATTAATCTACTAGTAAATAGAACATTCATTTACAAATCATACATAATTCAATAAATTAGAGTAATTAAGGCACAAATCTCATGAGCTACTATTCTTTTACTTTTTAATTCAAAATGACATTATTTAAAGGTAAAAAAAAAAAAGATATAAAACTCAATTCATTTAATTCATCTAATTAGGTTCAATGATTGATCCACCAGTTCATTAATATGACTGGCGGATCTGGGTTAGATTTTAGTATTATGTATTTTTTTTTTAAATTTGCATAATGCACATGACCATTCAGGGAAGATTAATATAATTTATTCCTTAATTTTTGTAAAGATGTTTGTGTATATAAGTTTCTATCTCCATAGTTGTGTATTTATTTATTTCTTCGTGTACTGAGTCTGAGACGGCAAAGAGGATTAAAATTTGGTCAATAAAAAGCCATCCAAAAAGCAGCCACGTAGGAGCACATATATATAAAATAAAACTAATAAAGGTCAATCGGTCACCTTCTCATACATCACCAACCTATATATAAAACCCCTCTTACAATCTCTCTTATCTCATTTCATCTTCATTTTCAAGCTTTTCTCAATCTTATCTACATATCCCCACTACTCATCTCCCCCCTTTCTTCTTACTTAATCACTTTACTCAATAATTTCTCTTTAAAGAGTTCATGGGAAACTGCTTCGGAACATCGTCTTCCTCCTCAGTCGAGCACTGGGGTGGCGAAGATTGGAGTTTTCTGAACAATAACGGCAACAACAAGAGCTCAACGAAGGTGTTCGATGAATCGAAGTTGATGAATACTAAACACAATAAGCTTCTTGCTGTGGCAGATTCGAGTTCTTCTTCTAATGGGAAGATTAAGATAAGGGTTTCGAAGAAGGAGCTTCAAGTTTTACTGGAAGAATTAGAGAGGCAGAAGAAGACTAAGAAGGTGATGAAGAAGAAGTATAGTTCTGCAGAACAGGTGCTGGTTCGTTTAGTGGAGGCAAGAGATCATCAGCATCATCGTCATAATGGGCAGAACTGGAGCCCTGTGTTAGGGGCTATTCCTGAAGTTAACTGATCGATCAGATTAAGATTAGCTATTAGCAGCTAGTGAGGTTCTTTTTTACTGTACAAATTAAAACCAGAGAAACTAATTTGTTAATTTTTTTTTATTTTCATTCGGGTTTGATCTTGTAATTTGGTGTAAGTATTGGTTTGATCATCAGGGATATTAATTTCGAAGCTTGCAATAAGAAAGTGAAAATTTATGTTGGTATGATGATTCAATATGGTTTCAATTTAATTATAATTATATGTGCTGTTTTAATTAATGTAGAGAACGAAGATCGCAACAGATTAGATTAACAAGAATTTGTCTGATATGCGTATATGAAGGTTTTCACAAGTTATATATATATATATATATATATATATATATATATATAGTGACTGTTCTTCCTGTCAATGGTTTCTTGTTTGAAAATTTGTTGTTATTTATATGGATCTTGCCGTTTTAATATTTCGCCTAATTAATTAATTTCTTTGTTTTAAGATTTATAAGGTGGGTTGTTCTTGTCCTTTAGATTTTATTTGTTTTTCTTCTGAGTGTACTGTACTACTCCTCAAGTTTAGAATAATTCCACAATGACCCTACCAGAAAATTAAACTAAAACTCGATGGCAAATAACAGATCTTTTTTTTTTTTTCGGGATATGTTATGATATATTTATTAGTCACTTTCGACCGAATTTAAATTTAATTTTCATGCAACAAAATTTACATGGTTGTGTCATATATATATATATATATATATATAATCATATATATATATATTTACATGGTTATGATATATATTTATTCAAAGAAATTTAAAAAAATTACTCTCCCCGCCTAAATATAAAAACTAGGAAATTGGTTTATCTTAATCCTATATATAAACCTTAATCCTTTTTTATCTTTTAAATGTATAATTTTTTTAAAATATTTTTTTATTGATTGTATATATTAAGGTGTTTTCTATCTACTAAACTAAAGGGGTAGTTTCAATATAAATGATTAAAATAGGTATTTTTAGAAGAGTCCACACACAATTTTTTAAAACCAGTTTTTTAATTTTTATAAATTAATTAATTATATAACTTTTACATTTAACACTGAAGGCAGCAATATCTTTAATTTTCTTACATAACATGCATATGATTAGTATGGAAGAAAACAAATTTGAATTAAAGAAAACTTAGGCCCACAAATAGTTAATACTACCTCCAATTCTAATTATAAAAGTTAACTATTTTTTTTTAAATAAATTAATTGATTATAATTAATATAAAAGATAATTATCTAATTTAAGTATATTATGAAGTATATAATATAAATTTATTTAAAAATATTAAATTTAGTCATAATTAACTGATTTATTATTTAATTTTTTCAATCTATCTTAAAAATAAATTAGTATTTATAATTAAAATAGGAGGAAGTACGTTTTTTAATAACGTATTGAATCTAATGGAAGTTAATTTCGCAGCCTAAGTTTGAACACTCAAATTGAGCCTTCAACCTACAGATAGTCATTCTTCTATATTCATAAAAAACTGACTTTTCTGGGGGGGAAAAACGTACATACTCAATATAGTCAATTAGTCATATATTTGTCAAAGGAATATTCAATCTTTTTAAAATTTTCAAATTATAACAATTAGAATCTCATAATTCTTATGTATCGTATTTGACCCAAAAAAAAATCAAGCTCAAAAATTGATTTAATTTTCAACATTTGAAATTTGGACTCTAATCTTCTTTATATTTATATATATATATATAAAAGAAATTTTTTAACAAGTTACATTATACAGTTTTATTAGAGTTAGCGTATACTTCTAGATTCAGAGAGTATTTATAGAAATATTTATAGATTATCTATCAATAAGATATTTATATCAGTAGCATGATTTAAACTCATAATTTTATAGGTTATTAGTCAACTTATTACTAACTAAATCAAATTTAATGAGATGTGAAATACACGTTCTTATTTAGAATAAATTTGTAAGTTTAGTTCTAAATATCTTGCATATACACTTTTTTAACAAATTTTTGGAAATAATAATAAAAAAAATGTGTAGTTTCAAACAAACCCTAAAACCTAATATGAGTAAAAGTTCTTCCAAATTTCTAAGGAAAGTTTACAAATTTAATAAAATCGGTGTGATTTTAGGAAAATATTCAGTCTATTATTAATGGCGGGACATTTTATATAGTTATATTATAATATTGATATTTATTATACGATTATGAACGTGATTATAAACAAACACACTAAACGCATTGAAAATAATCGTCAAAAATTGCAAAGTCTTGTTTGAATTCAAGTCAATTACAAAGTTGGTCATGGTGGTCCAATCGAAAAAAAAAAAAGTTGGTCATGGTGGAATCAAACATTACGTTTCCTAACAAAAAAGAAATAAAAACTGAACAGAATCAAAATCAACAATAATGGTTTTGTGAAGCATCAATGTTGAATTCAATCCCGTTTAACAATTAATTAAGACTCTTAAGTATGCGTTTGGATTGGACCCAAAATTATAATTTTAGATATAATAATCCATAATAATCCAAATACCCCATATTTTTCATAATCAATTTTATATAAAAATTAATAATCTATCTAAACATTGTTCCTTTTTCACAATAAATTTGTTATGAAAATTAATACACTATCCAAATAGTAATTTTTTCCCACAATCAATTTTTTATTAAAACTAATAAACTATCTAAACACTAATTTTTATCTAAAATCTCAGTTTTTTTGTACCAAAATCATGAATTTTATTATAAGCTAAGGGAACAACTTTTAATTGATGTGTATGGATTAGCTTTTGAATAATAGATATTTAAAGAAAATATATTTTGAGTATAATATATTTTGTGAAAAATATTTTTTTATTAGATTGTTTAGATTAGCTTTTAAAAATAGATTTTATAAAAGAAATTGACTGTTAGATGTAGTTCAATTTAATTTTTCTAAAACTATAGTTTTTGGTGAAAAGTTAATTGTTGGAATAAAATTAGTATTTAGATAGTTTATTAATTTTTGTAAGAAATTGATTATGGGAAAAAATTAATGTTTAAATAGTTTATTGATTTTTGTGAAAAAATTAATTTTAGAAAAAACTTAGTGTGTGGATCATTTATCGTTTTTTTTTTGAAATTTTGATTATGGAAAATATAAGGTATTTATATTATTTGATTCAAAATTATAATTTATATTAAAAATATTTTTTTCACAAAAATTTATTCTACTCAAAATATATTCTTCTAAAATTTGTTAATCTATTTACAATCTATTTTATCTATAATATATTTTTTATTATCAATTCTCTATAATCTATTATATTTAAAATATATTCTTTAAAATTTAATCCGAACACACTATTAGCTAAAACGTTTTCTTGCTCTTGGAATTATGGGAAGTTGGTTGTTCTTGATGCTAAAAAAAGGTCAAATGTTGAACTAGTGACTTTTAGAGACATCGGATAAGTATGATCCCTGTATGGTGGGACACACAGAGATATATTAATTAGTCTGATTATAAATAATGACTATTCTAGAATTAGATAAAGCGTTGATTAATAGCTAGTGAGATAATTTAAATTTTACTCAGATGATGATGCTTCATATAAAAACTGTTAACTAATTTATATATATTAAAATAATTAAATAAATTAGTTAATTATAATAAGTATAACCTGATCTCTTTAAAATATTTTTATATAACATTATATTATATATTATTTTATAAGTTAAATAAATTAATTTAAAAATAAATAAATATAAATAATAAAATAAATTAATATCTTATATTTATGATTAAAATTAATATTAAATAATTTCTAAATTTAAGACTGGGGGAGTAATTGATTGTAATCTCTAACAAATAATATTAATTTTTAAATAATGAATAATATATTATGGATAATGGACAAAATTAGGGTTAAATATAGGTTTAAAAATATTTTTAAAAAATTAAATATTAAATAAATAGACGTTAAATACTCACAAGAATTTTTAAACTATATCATAATTTAAAATTATAATTTTAAATAAATTTATAAGAATAATTGAATACAAAATTATATAATTATTTTATTTTTATTTTTCCTCACAATTTTTTCATTCTCTCTCTTGGTCAGCTATGATGGTTTAACAGGGGAAGACGCACTACACAATGAAGAAAATAAGGGAAAAGTAGTAAACAGAGAACAAGAATTGCAGAGGTAATATACTGCTTTATTGATTTTCTGGTGCGTACAAAACAAAGACATCTACTACTGAATTTATAGAATTTTACTGCAATAATAAAGCAGAAAATAAAATATAAATAAATAACATTTACTTGCTGAAAATTAGGAAACTAACGGACTAATATCACAAGCCCTATTTTTCTGCTAACTCAACTGCAACTTCCTATTCTTCTATAGAAATCTGTTGGACCAGACTTTGAATCAGTCTTCCAACACTCCCCCTTGATTCAAAGTCGCACACACCAAGTAAGCTTCTGAGATACATGTGTCTCTTACTAGATAATGCCTTAGTGAAGATATCTGACACTTGACTTTCAGTGTTGCAGAACTTTAAAATAATTTCTCCTTTAGCCACTAATTCTCGAATAAAATGGTGTCTTAGCTCTATATGTTTTGTTCTTCTATGAAATGCTGGATTCTTTGCCATGATAATAGTTGATTTATTATCACAATAGAGCTTAGTTCATGTTGCTTCTGTTGTGCATCTTCTAATACTCTTTTAAGCCAAATACATTGACAAGCTGCTGCAGTAGCTGCAATGTACTTAGCTTCTGCTGTTGACAGTGCAATAGTGGCTTGTTTCTTGGACATCCATGTGATTGCTCCTGTACCTAAGCCAAAAATGTTTCCATAAGTGTTTTTTCTATCATCTAGAGAACTTGCCCAGTCGCTATCAGTGAAGCCAACTAACTTGAAATCATCTGAATTGGTGTACCAGATTCCATAATTTAGTGTACCAGCAATATACCTCAGAATTCTCTTAGTTGCACCATAATGCTTCATTGAAGGATTACTCATGTACCTTAACACAACACTAACTGAAAATGAGATATATGGCCTTGTGTGTGTTAGATATATCAAACCACCAACTAGACTTCTATACTGATTTGGTTTTGCTTTTGGGGCTCCATCATCTTCTTGCAACTTTTGATTAACATTTATGGGAGTAACCTTCTTCTTACACTCTGACATGTTAAACATTTTCAACAAATCTGCAGCAAATTTCTTTTGGGACACAAAAATTCCACCTTCATCTTGCACAATTTCTAATCCCAAATAATAATGCAACAAGCCTAAATCTGTCATTTCAAACTTGTTTAGCATATTGACTTTAAATTCTTCTAACAATGACTTACTTGAGCCCATATAGATTATGTCATCAACATACAAACATACTATAATAAAATCTGATGTACCTTGCCTTTTTACATAGAGTGTAGGCTCATTCTCACTTCTGAAAAATTTGTTCTGCTAGAAATAAGCATCAATCTTGTTGTACCATGCCTGATGAGCTTGTTTTAAGCCATAAAGTGCTTTCTTTAGCTTGTAGACTTTCTCCTCTACACCCTGAATCTCAAATCCTTCTGGTTGTTCTACATAAACATCTTCTTCTAGCTCTCCATTTAGAAATGCTGATTTGACATCCAACTGATATACTTTCCATTTGAGTTGAGCTGCTACTGCTAGAAGTAATCTCACAGTCTCAAATCGTGCTACTGGTGAGAATGTCTCTTCATAGTCTATTCCTTGTTGTTGAGAGAATCCTTTTGCCACCAGACGTGCTTTATGCTTTTGAATACTTCCATCTGCATTGAACTTTGTCTTGAAAATCCATTTTAGGCCTATGATATTTTTTCCTTTTGGCAATCAGTCAGCTCCCATGTGGCATTCTTTTCTATGGACGTAAGCTCTTCTTTCATAGCTTTCTGCCATAGTTCTTTTTTTGTTGCCTCGTCATATGTTGTGGGGTCTGGGGCCATCAATGCAAACTCATTATTTGTATAAATCTCTCTCAATGATTTGAATTTTCTTGGCGGTGTCTCGTCTGAGGACTCACTTGCTGAATTTAAGCTCCTTCTTGATGGTGTTGTTGCTGGACTGTTCTCAGTTGAAGTGACTGGAGTAGGCATATTAACTGAGGTAGGATTTGTTTCTTGATCAGTTAATGGCATCTAAAGTGAATTTTTGTTGATGTCTGTGTTGTTCTCATTCCAATTCTAGCCCGCATCTTCATTGAATAACACATTTCTACTAACAAATATCTTTCCATCAACAGGATCATACATTTTATATGCCTTAGACTCAATACAGTAGCCAATAAAAATACATTTTTGTGACTTCCCATCAAGCTTATGACGACTTTGAGAATTTATAAAAACATAAGCAATACAACCAAATATTCTTAAATGGCTTACAGTAGGTTTTCTCCCTTTCCATGCTTCATAGGGAGTGCAATCTTGTACCGCTTTTGTTGGGGAGAGATTCAACAAGTACACCGTTATTGCTAAAGCTTCTGCCCAAAAAGTATTTGGCAGTCCTTTCCCTTTTAGCAAACACCTCGCCATTTCTACCACTGTTCTATTTTTGCGTTCTGCTATACCATTTTGTTATGGTGTGTAAGGTGCTGTAAGCTCACGCCTTATACCATTTTCTTCACAAAAACGATTGAAATCTGATGAGGTAAACTCTCCACCTTTATCTGTGCGAAGTACTTTAATATTTACATCACTTTGCTTCTCCACCATTGCTTTAAATTTCTTAAAAATCTCAAATGTTTCTAATTTTGATTTTAGGAAATACACCCAACACATCCTACTACAATCATCAATGAAGAGTATAAAATAATAATTGCCACCTAATGATTCAGTGTTCATTGGGTCACACAGATCTGAATGAATAAGTTCTAGACGTTTTGTTGCTCTCCATGCCTTGCCAATAGGAAATGACTTCCTTGATTGCTTACCATAAACACAACTTTCACATATGTCAATTGCATAACCTTTTGGTAAGCCATAAACCATATCTCTCTTCTCTAATAGCTACAGCCCATTGATGTTTAGGTGTCCATAGCGCAAGTGCCACACCTCAGAGATATCTTTCTCACCAGCTGCTAGAGTACTCTTGCATAGCCTTGATATCAAATGGGAACATTCTATTTTTGGCCATCGGTATCCTTGGAACCACTTGATTAGTTGCCTTATGAGTTATAACACATTCTCTATTGTCAAATAGAACAGAATATCCACTCTCCATTATCTATCATATGTTTAACATGTTATGTACTAAATTTTTAACAAGCAGAACATTCTCCACAAGTTTAGTTTTACCTGGAGCAATGTTAATTGTTACTGTTCCTTTTCCTTTAACTCTCATCTCCTTATCATCACCAAGCCTTACTGTCTTCTTTTGGGTTTAATCTAATTTAGTGAAGGAGGATTGTTTTCCTGTCATGTGATTTGAGTAACCACTATCAACGAACCATATTTCACCTTCTGCAGTTGGTTGATCAATGTATGCCATGAACAGTTTGCTTTCACTAGCAGTTGCTTCTGCAAAGTTTGTTGCTTGTCTTTGGACTAACACTCAACTTTCATATGCCTATATTTCTTACAATTATGGCATTGAATATTGCTTTTATCTCTGTAATCAGATATGCCTCCACCTCTGCCACAGTTGGAATTTTTTCCTCTAAATCCTCCTCTGCCTCTTCCTCTACCAGCATCCTTTTCAGCTTCACCCTTTGCTTGAAGTACTTTCTCTTCAGTCTTCTCTTCTTTTCTATTGATTATAGCTTCATGAGATTGTAAAGAACCTATCAACTCATCAAATGAATAAGCTAATAGATCCTTAGATTCTTCAATAACTGCAACCACATGATCAAATTTAGGAGGTAGGCTTCTCAATACATGTGTTATCACTATTTTTTTTCTGAAACTTCTTCTCCAAATGATTGCATCTGGTTGATAATTGTTGCTACCTTTGTCATATACTCTTGTATTGCTTCTTCATTCTTCATGCACAGGTTCTGAAATTCACCATGTAGGGTCTACAATTTCACTCTGATCACGGTAGATGAACCATGAAACGCAATTCGCAGAGTTATCCATGCTTCTATTGCTGTTGAAGCAGCTACGATTTTAGAAAAGATGAAATCATCTACTGCTTGCTGAATGAGAAACAATGCCTTTGAGTCTTTCTTCTTATTTTCTCTCACTTTGGCCTCCTCTTCATTTTCATCGTACCCATTTTCAACTAAGTCCCACAGCTCTTGAGACTTAAACAAAGTTCTCAATTTAATTCTCCAGAACTTATAATTTTTGCCTTTGAAAATAGGCATGGAGGGTTGAGAAATGCTCACTACTCCATTGTTGTTGCTTGCCATCACTCCCAACTTTGATCGTGCTAAGCTCTGATACCAATCTGATAGTTTAATAGGGGAAGACGTACTGCACAGTGAAGAAAATAGCAAGGGAAAAGCAGTAAATAGAGAACAAGAATTGCAGAGGTAATGTACTACTTTATTGATTTTCTGGTATGTACAAAATAAAGACAGCTACTACTGATTTTATAGAATTTTACTACAGCAATAAAGCAAAAAATAAAATACAAATAAATAACATTTACTTGCTAAAAATTAGGAAACTAACGAACTAATATCACAATCCCTATTTTTTTGCTAACTCAACTGCAACTTCCTATTCTTCTGCAGAAATCTATTGGACCAGACTTTAAATCAGTCTTCCAATAAGCTATGCTTTCTTCTCTTCTCTCTTGTCATTTTTACTTGCCCCTTCTCTCTCGTCATTTCCCTCTCACCGATCTCTCTCCTCTATCTCTGCCAGTCGTCGCTAATTGCTGTCTCTTCTCCCCTGTCCTTATTTTACCCATCTCTTTCTAGCCGTGCTTTACTTTCTCTTCATTTCTCTTAGCCGATATCTCTCCTTCGTCAAAAATAGCCTTAGCTGAGAACAGGGATCTTTCAGCCGTTGAAGAGGGAGATATTGGTCTGCAAAAGAAGAAGCGAATAGTGAAAGGGTTGGAATCTTCCAAGCAGAGAGAAGCAAACTTGAGGGAGGAGGCAGGGCAGAGGAAAGTGACGGTAGGATGAGTGAGAGGGTGAAGAGTAGGAGGTGACTCAAGAGGAGGAATAAAGAGAAGGTGAGGGAGATGAAGGAAGAGAAGCGGAGAAATATAGATCTTGTGCAGATAAAACACAACAAAGGAAAAAAAAGTTAAGGAGAGAGGGTCTAGGAATAAAATGAAGAATAAGGCTGACGATGGGAAAGAGGAGGGAAAAAGATGAATGCGAATTTCTAAAAAAAAGTTATTGAATTGTATTATTTATTTATAATTTAGGAAGTAAAGATATCGAGCATACCTTGGAACAACAAAAGTTTTTAATATCAATAATTTTAAATTATTTTATTTATAATTTGTTTAATGGGTTTAAAAAATAATGCGATTGGTGGCAATATCCATTTATATAAATTCCTCTTCTTCTAAACATTGCATACATTATTAATTATTTATTATTAATTACCTAATAAATCAAATATATATGTGTATATTATTTATTATTTTAATATTAAATAGAAAATATAAATTTAAAATTATACTTTATATAATTATCTTTTAACCTTGTGATATTTCTAATAATTTATTAATCATTAAAATTATTTTGATATACATTATCCAAATATATATTCTTTTAGAATTATTTTTTTAACTCTTCTTCAAAAGTTGAATCAAAGAGGCCCATAAATTATTTAAAAGTGACTTTCAAGTTGTGTCTAGTTTTGGCAAAAAAATTTAAATAAATATATATTAAATATCTATAAAAACTTATAGTACTAATTTCTAAATGGGAAAAATACTTTTGTGCTGTTAATGATATTTTGTTTTTGTATGTTTTATTATTTTACCCAATAACACTATCTAAATATCTATTTTTTAGTAATTATTTTTTTCTAAAAGCTAAACAGCCAATCTTTCGTAATAGCTCGTTGGCGATGAGAAATTATTTCCATTGTATATAAGTGATTGGCTTGAGTAGTGTTTTTCTGATGATTTGTCATTTTCTTACTTTCAGTTGGGTATGGGAAGTACAGTGGAGACACTGTGTGGTCAAGCTTATGGAGCTCACAAGTATGAAATGCTTGGCATGTACATGCAGAGATCAACGATTCTTCTGATGGTGACAGCGATTCCACTCACACTCATTTACGTATTCTCCAAAAAAATATTACTTCTCATGGGTGAATCCAACATTATAGCAATAGAAGCTGCAATTTTTGTTTACGGTCTTATCCCTCAAATCTACGCATACATGGCCAACTTTTTGATACAGAAGTTCCTTCAAGCTCAGAGCATAGTGACTCCGAGCATATACATATCGGTGCCGACGTTCGTGTTGCACCTGGTAGTGAGGTGGATTGTGGTGTTTAAGTTGGGAGGAGGGTTGCTAGGGGCAGCGTTGGTGTTGAGTTGTTCGTAGCGGGTAGTGGCAGAGGCTCAGTTTGTGTACATATAATTATTACGTTGGATACTAATATCAATAGGTGTAGATTAGCTACGTCATACTCTGACTCTTAAGTTTCTTGTCTATGCTTTCCTGCTTTTTTTCTTTAACTTCTTCAGACTTTACGGATAAGCTTTTAGAACAAATGAAATGTGGTATTTTTGTAAATAAGATAAAATATTGACACCGGATTTACATTGAATCGGTGTAAAAGATATATAACTGGTATTAAATATACTTTCTATTATGACTCTTCAGTTTCCTCTCTATGTTTTAATGCTTTTTTTCTTTAACTTCTTCATACCTTACAGAGAAGCTTTTAGAACAAATGAAAGGTAAAATTTTTATAAATAAGATAAAATATTGACATCATATTTACATTGAACTGGTGTAAAAGATATATAATCGGTGTTAAATATACTTTCTATTCTGACTCTTCAGTTTTCTGTCTATACTTTTTCATTTTTTTTCTCTGTACCTTCTCAGGTCGTTCATTTCACTTCTTCGGTTCCCAACATTTGCACTCATTGTGATAGAAGGCCAATTGCATTCTTCAATATTCTTTTCTGAAATCGTTCTTATTCCTCAACCATATATATATCATTCCTATGATCAATACTTTTGTCTCATCACTTTATCTCTATTTTCTTTTCTTTTCTTCTATCTGAACGCTTCAATGGCTTCTTCCTCATGCACACCTCCTTCTTCGCCGTATAAAAGAAACATAGACGATTTTGAAGACAAACATCCCGACCCTTACTTTACAATTCCTTCTCCTCCTCCCCTGGTTGTCACTCTGATTAAGCGCCTTGAGGAACTGATCATGCACTTTAATGCTCAGGAGGATTTAGTGGAAGAATTGTCTCAAAAAGTTACTAGACTGAAAAACAGTTTCAAAGCTTTCCGCTCAAAAGTTCGCCGCCATCAACAGCATGATAGCTTCTATCATCCTATTAATCTTACCCACTCTGATGAATCTCAGATGTCCGAGTCTAATGAGGAGTGAAAGCCTGCAACATTTATCTGCTGCCTCTCATATTTTATTTTTTATACTTAATGACAAAAGAAGATAATATATTATATATTATGATAGATATTGTGTTTGAAAATTTCATACTTTTGATATAAAGTTATTAGTAAAGCTAAATGGATGAAGTTTCTTGTTCTGATGACATGTTGTTCTTTATTTTCCAAAAAAAAATGCAACAACTTGAAACCAGACATATCAATGTCAAGTGTAGAAGAAGTGGATTATGATTTATTTATATGTGATTGCATATATTGTTTTGATGTAATAATAGCATAAGTATATTATTCTGATTACATATATTATTTTTTTATAACTTACAAGTGATGGGTTAATAAATGTTGTTTTGAAAAAAATACTCCAATATTTAAACCAGTTGTACATGTTATCTGGCGTAAGATATGAAAACTTTTTTACATCGGTTGTACATGTTATCCGGTATAGAAATTATTTTGAATTTCATAACATTAGTCTTTTTATATTTAAAATATGATTTTTACCCCAGATTTATATGTTAACCGGTGTAAAAAGTCTTTAAATGAAAATATTTTATTGAAGCCCGCCTCTTGGCACGTCTATTCCTTTCTCATTTCTCAGGTTGTATGCAATCTTATTTTTTACATCGTCTATCATTACGCTAGTCATCATGCTCTATGGTTTTCATATTGCTTCGCTATGATTACTTTTTTTTCTCTGTTCTCACTCTCATTGTGCTTTGCCTTATACGTGTTCTAGATACTTATTTTCTCGTGTAGGTGCTTCGCCTTTTACGTGTTCATTTAATTTAGGTTTTATACTTTTTTGCAATAAATGCTTGCACTTCTTTTCACCAATAAATGCTTTATCTTCTTTCATTGTGTTCAGTCGTTATTCTCTATTTACCATGTTTATTTTTGTTATTACGTATATAGAAATATAGGGGATAGTGGTAATTAGAATGAGGCTAGCGATGCTCCAAGCTACTCTAAGCAAAGGAAAGGTAGAAGTGCAATGCGATTGAAAGACATTTCAAAAGATAGGATGAAAGAGAAATTACTACCGATTGAGTTTGACACACGTTGGAACCCAATTGGTGAACACAGGACAAAGTACATGACTTATGTCAGCCTCCTAGCATGCAACAAGACTAATATCACCATACATACTTTGGATGTTGTTGATGATCACATGAAGAATCAAATTTGGGACTCTATCCAAGTATAAGAATTGCCTATTTTATATTTTATGCAGACCCATACTGAAAAATATAACTATTTATTGATAACTCTACTTTCAATAGAAATTATTGCAACTCACTTAAGATGTTCCCAAAAATAAAGTATTGAAGAAGAAGACGTTGTCTTATTGTGTTGAGCGTTAAAGGACATTCAAGACATAATTAGCTCGTCAATATGTGTATTGCCAGGATAAAGATGGTCAATATCATCTTTCTCCATGCAGCAAGTATCAATTTATTGACGAAATAACTTGGAAAGAATTTGTTATGCTTCGAACTACTACAGAAGCTATGGTGAGTTGATATATTGTGAAAAAAGAAATCTTGCATTTCCTATATTTATTCCTTTTGTATGTATTGGGGATTAACTATTTAAGTCTTGTAGAAAAAAGAGAAAAACTAATTGAACATGCTCTCAATAATGATGGCCTCCTTATAATGTCTTGATGGGGTTACGCGAAGGCTAAAAAATACTTGTTGGGGGCTAAGAGGAAGAGGATGGAAGAGACTGCTGAGTCTGATCCTAATGTTACTCTTGCTTCCCTATCTCTAATACGTTATGAAGATAAGTAGCTATACGCTCACTAAAAAAGGAGCGGATCATTTACAAGCGATCACACTCGCATGATTATGACAAAAATGGTAAGTACTACTTGTATTATTTTGTTTTAGTAGACTAATTATATTATTTCTTATGTTTGTTCTTTTTATGTTATAGGTTGATCTTAAACAACAAGAATCCCATGGCTTCTTCAAGTCAAATAGTAGGAATGACATCTTGACTGTTATCACGGGCAAGTAAGAGCATAGGGGTCGTGTCAGGGGAGTTAGAGGAGGTGTCAGTATAAGAGATTTTTTAGAGCATCTCCATGACATTCCCCATACGTCATGAGGATAGAGCTGGAATCATTGTTATCCACCGTAAGGGAAAATGCTAAGGCAGAGGCTTGGCCAGAGGTTAGAGCACATATAGAAGCTTTAATTCACACACAATTATAAGAGGGATTGACAAAGATCAAGGAAGAAATGTTATTTGACATTAAGGCAACAGGAGCTAACTGCCACCCAAATACTTTTACATGTAGCCCGTCTTAGCACTAAAGGGAGTTGTTGCATGGCCAAAAAGGTGTCAGAGGATGCTGAACCTTGTGATCTATATGTGGAGGATTCTAGTAAAAGGTTAGTGGCACATGGTTCCATCCATATCTTAGGGAAAACTGCCTACCACATTCAAATTCAGGACGATCAGTTAAAGGTGGCAGTTGAAGATGTGATATTTGAAGATGCTCTTGTCCCAATTCTGACTGATGAGGTGAAGACTGTGAGTCAGGCAAAGGGGACTTTCATATTATGGTCAAAGCATCTTGTTTTGGATCATGTCGCGTCATCCCCAAGTGAACTTTTCACACCTCCCAATTTAAGTTCCATGCAATGTGTGATCCAATTGGCATATGACGAAATGTTCCATGTAGATGCGTTCCTATGGATTCAGTTATGGGTGACACGGAGACTGCTGCCTTTGTTGACCATGCAGATGTGAAATTTGTTATCACTCTAAGGAATGAACTAATCTCAGGATATGTCCTAGTGTTTTTGATGTAAGTCTAATTTAAATGTAAATATATGTAATAACAAAATTCATGCAAACTGAGTGTTTGCATTAACTAACATCGTGTTTGCATTAACTGTAGGTACATGCAAGCTGAGTTGGTTTCCAATGGTAAATAAGGTCAGTTTGGATTCCTATGCCCATTTCAGATTTATTTAAAAGGGACCTCCCAATCTTCAAGACTTAAGTACATTGCAAGGAGGCTTAGTAAAACTGATATTGATTGTTTCTTTCACCATATATGTAAGAGTAAGAATAATAATATTTTAGTTTTTTCATAATATGTTTGTATTTGCTTAATGCTAATAATAATTATTATTTAATTATTTTCTACTGTAATCATTGGTAATTAATCATACTATGTAAGCATACTTTTAAAAAAAATTTCTTATACTCCCTCCACTACAAGCCATCGTTTGATACTAAGAAGATTATGAACATGTGAATTTTTTTCCTTATAAAACAATGGTATTTGTAATAAATTAAATATGATATTTGTAATAACGGTTACTAAATTCATAACTTTGGTTATAGGGCTATGAGGATATTTGCAATTGCAAGGGGTCTTAAGAAAGCTAACTCAGTGAGGGACTTTGAATAGATCATACCGAAGGTAATAAAAGTGTTAAGTCTTATACTCCACGTAGTTTTTTGTTGATGACATATAATTTTATTCACGTTTATATTATAAAGTCAAAGGCAACCCAAAGAAAGAAACTTGTGCGGCTTCTATATGGTTAGACACATGATCAATATCATCTTGTCAAATATGACTGACCTAACTGAGGAGGTAAATTGTGTTTTTAATGATTTCATATATTTCTGTTCAATTTAATATATCTTAGTAATACTTTAATTTCTTTTATTTTAATTTGATATTTCATATGTTTGATCAATCTGACACATTTTCTGAACAAGATATTGAGGACCTACTCAATATTTGGGCTAAGTTTTTTGTTCAAATCATTCCTTCTCAATAGTATTTTTCATTATCAGAATATAGTTTTTTATTTTTCTATTCAAATGATTGTAATTTTTTATCAAATTTTATTAAATGAATAATGTAATGAGCAATTGAAGATCTGTCTATACTATCTTGAACTTTGCTTCTGCTGCTGTCTCTTTGAGTCTATATATTTGGGCAGTTTGTTCATGAAGTTTCAAGGGATGGGGTTAATGAAACATTAATTGAATGAGTCATTTTTTTAAAAATATATTTAAACTGGATAAAAAGAATACCGACAGGAGTTAAAACAGTAGATGTAAATATGACAACATATACACCCTGTTGTCTTTATAATGAGGTGTAGAAAATTTATTAATCTACACTGGGTGTAAACATAACCTTTATAAAAATTAATTACTCTACACCGGTTGAAAACACAACCGATGTAAACAAGTTATAAATCTACAACAACTATTCAAAATGGATCAGTTCAACTAGTGTAGACATTAGCAAATTTTACGTCTGATTTCAAAAGGGACCGATCTAAATTATACTCTTTCTACACAGGGTGAACCACTCGATTTAAAAAATGTACACTTTCTAAATGGTCTATTTCTACATCAGTCATTGTCTAATGTAGATCACCATTTTCAACCGACTTAGAAAGTTTTTTTTTGTAGTAGTGTGAGAAAATATGTGAAATGTGGATTATGTTTCAAAATGCTATTAGTTATAAATACTTAAGTCTAAGTACTAGTACTTATGTAACATTCTTTAGAGTATTATTATTTTCTTTATATGAAAACATGTTGAATCCATCTTATCAATAACTAGTCAGAAAAAATAAAAAGTGACCAAATTAATAATAAAATTATACTCTATTTGGGCTTAAATGTAATAGTTAATATACTCTATTTGGGCTTAAATGTAATAGTTAATAGATGGATTTATTTTGATTTTAAATATAATATATCAATCTATTTTATCTTCTAAATTTATAATTTTTTAATAAATTAATCTCCATGTTAATTGAGCATATTATCATTATGAAGGTTTTCTATTAAGGGGATAGTTTTTAATACAAATAATAAAAATAAATATTTAAAAAAAATCAATACATATTTATTATGAATAATTAAATTAATTAATTTTGTAACTTCAATAAATTAATTATATAATTTCTATATATAATCCGATTTTACATTGCTCTTTATTCTAGAGTTGGCTGGTGTGGACTTTAGACTAGATTTAAACACTTCACTTCACTTTTCTTTTCTTTTTTCTTTTTGCCTTTCATTCTTTTGTTTGGAATAATTGAAGTAGGATTTCTACATTTATTTCAAATGAAAAATGAATATTTCAGCTTAATATAATTTAAAAGTCGAATATCAATTGATATTATAAAAAAAATCTCAGTTTAAATTTTGTTAGTGAAATTAAAGCCAATTTTTGTTTTGATTGTGAATTAAATATACTGGACTTGGGCGGCATTTGGTTACAATCACATCATACTCATTCACTACGTAGTTAATTAGTTAACAACTTATATATATATATATATATATATACACACACACATATATATATGGAACAAGTGTATGTATATGAATAGATATCTTTAATAATTTTGATTTGATGGCAAACATGAGTACTTGCTAACCTTCCAACAAGAATTTCATAACGAACAGTCAACAACATTTCCGTTGACCCCCATAATGTTCGGAAGGCATCGCAATTCACAAAACACCCCCAAAAGGAAACATGCAACTCAAGCAATGACGCGAAAAAAGTGCGCTTTTATGAAACTTGTATTGTATATTGACCTGGCGTCCCTTTGAAATTTTTTTAATTGTATTATAGAATATATTTAATTATATTAAAAAAATTAAATTAATTGATATATAATATATCTTAATTATTTTTATTAACTCATTTTATTTCTCTTATTTGATTATTATTAAATGCGCATAAATAGAGATAATTTAAAAAATTGGTAAATATAAAAAATATATTTTATATTTAAAATTAATATTCTTAATATTTATTTATTAATTTTAATCATATAATTAATATTTAAATTTAGCTCTTTGTATTTTTCTCCCTCTTTTTTTTTTTTTGGATAAGGTTCAAATTATGCGACCCCTCGCCTGAAGACAAGAGGCTATGCCACTGGACGACTCGTCCGTTGGCTATTTTTTTTCATGATCATTTTTGTTACTATTTGCATGATGCAGCATGACGATATCTGGGTGGGTGTCCATGGTTTCAGTGGGATTTAATGCAGCAGCCATGTTCTATCATTCGTTTAATTCAAATAAATTAATGATCGTTGTCATCATCTCATCCTTGCAATAAGTGACGTGTCACTCATCTCATTTTCATTCACACATAACATAAAAATCTTATTTTTCACAAACTTAAAAAGAACAACCTAATAATTAACAAATATAACTCATTCTTACTTCATATCACTCCCCCCAGATAAAACGTACACCACTACGATCAATATTATAAGTCATTTTTATTAAAAAAATTTGATCTCAAAGATAAATTACTTATAGTCTTATTAATTTTTTCTCCAATTTTACACCTATTTAATTTTTGTTGAAAAAATATAATGAAAGGAGAAATGCAAGAATGATATATAAATATAGTTAGAGAATTTTTTTTAGCAAGGTCAAATTTAAACAATTTTATTAATTTAAAAAATATTTATTGACTTGACTATCATAATTTAAGAGAATTAAGTGAAAGTAGGTATTTCTCTTTGATATTGTGTCAGATTATTATAACTGTAACAACTTCCTACATGTTTTATCTTATTCCTATATAGTATATTTTGTCTAAAGTATTATTATTTTTAGTTTTAATTAAAAGAGTTAATTAATTTTTTCAGATAGATTAAAAAAATTAAATAAATAAATAAATTATAATTAATATAAGGTTAATTGACTAATTTGAATAGATTGATCAGTATATAATATGAATTCATCTTAAACTATTATATTTAGTCATAATTAATTAATTAATTTAATTTATTTTAAAAACTCAATTAGTTATAGTAATTAGGAAGAGAAGGAGGACTAATTAACTAATTAACCGGATTTATATATGTAGGACTAATTAACTAATTAACCGGATTTATATATGTAGTGTGAGGGTAGGGAACGAGCTTGGAGCGGGACATCCAAAATCAGTAGCATTTGTGGTAGTGGTTGTAACGACGGTGTCTCTGATAATAGCTCTATTCTTCGCGATCGCCTTCCTCATCTTCCGCCATGTGATCAGCTACATCTTTACCAGTGGGACCAATGTCGCAAATGCTGTCTAAGAACTTAGCTTGCTCCTTTCTTGGCTATCTCCATCATCCTTAATGGCATCCAACCTGTTCTCTCTGGTAATATTTCGCTTCTTCTAATAATTACCCAGCTTCTTATTGCAGTCATATACTCATATACTAGGTTTGAGTAACAAGTCTTCACATTATATATAATTATATATATATATATAATTATGGGATTGTTAATTTACTGTCCCTTCATCACTTAAGCTTACTATATATATATATGGGTTAAAGATCAATTTTACCAATTTTTGTGTAGGAGCTGGGGTATTTAAAAGTTTTTGTGAGTTTAATATATTTTCTAGAAATGTTTAAATTGCCGTTAGCTGTTAAAAATATTAATAGTTAACATTAATTTTTTAATGATTATGATAGTTTTTTAATAATTATTATTTTACTTATTTTTTAATATTTTTAGGATAATATTAATCTAACAAAAAATTTTATATACACACAACTTATAAATAAAAACTTGCGAGAGAAAATTATACCTTAAACTATACACACACACACACACACACAACTACATAATAAAAGTAATATTCTGTTATCCTACCTAACCTAAATGTCACTACATGTCTCTATATATCTATCGCCATAGTCTCTAGCACCTCCAACCATTTTATCAAAACTTAAGGAGAGATGATTAAGTCGTTGACTTTATTTAAAAATTAAAATATATTCCTAAATTTACTGTTATTTAGAACTATTAATTACATCTTGAGAAGTAAAA